>OY783197.1:10000-344179 GCA_963678675.1 Xiphydria camelus
TTAGTTTACATAAACAAAATATTATGCACACGCAATATTCAAGATTTAGTAACAGTAGATTCATTTTTGTGGGGGCGTATTGGAATTCATTACTTCTTTGTAATGAAATGAATTCAAAAACGAATCCACGTGCATCTCTAGATGCAGAGTTGTTTTACGATAAACTGCCAACGCATAGAGCGAGGGAACTGAGAGTTTCCTCGAGGCAGAGTTTGTTTATTTAAACTTATTTGCCATGCTAAATATCTCGACAGTAAACTCCTGTACGCTATATAGAGCTGCAAATTTGGAAGATAAGATGCGCCGAAGAGAATTTAATGTAATACTGGGAAAAGATCTTATGAAAGAACACCTACAAGAACGGCTTGTATTGAACGTCTCAAGTGAAATAAAAAGCACTATAAGAAAGGTACTTGGGATAGCAGAACAAAATCAACCGGACGCCACTGTTTCGCAACCTCCTCCTCAAAAAAGAATGAGATGCTCTCTGTGCCCACGATCCAAGGATAGAAAGTATCCTACAAAGTGTTCAAAATGTACAAAACCTATCTGCAAGGAACATGCTGTACATAGATTTGTCTGTAACGCCTGCACCGCAGCATTGGAAATGTAAGAGAGAACGTCACTGTCATTTTTTTTGCCAACATTCTAATTAGGTTTTTGTTTGTTACAGGTCATCTGATGAAGACTAAAGAATGGAAAATAGGCTATGTTGCAACAATGAAACGAACCGTTTGAGTTTTAAGACCAATTTGGCAGAAACATGAGAAAATTATGTTTTTTTCTTATATATTTTAAAATGTTCAGAATTTTTCGTTAGTTTAAGTAAATATTTGTTTTTCTTTAATCAGTATAATAATTACTTTGCTAAAAAATTTGCTTATTTATCCGAAATGTCTCTATCGACTTTTTTTTTCTCTTTATACCAGATTTAAATTGGGGTCAACTGTGACCCCATAATACCAGTTACGTTAGAAAAAAGAGGTATACCAGTTAAGGGTTAAGTTCGTCGGCTGGGTTAGGTTAGATTATGTTTCTCGGTTAGGCTGGGTTAGGCTAGGGTTCTCGGTTAGGTTAGCTTCGTCGGCTGAGTTAAGTTAGGTTTGGTTAAGTTCGTCGGCTGGGTTAGGTTAGATTATGTTTCTCGGTTAGGCTGGGTTAGGCTAGGTTTCTCGGTTAGGTTAGCTTCGTCGGCTGGGTTAGGTTAGGTTAGGTCGTGGGGCTAGGTGCGGTTTCATTGGGCTTGGTTTTATATATGGAAGGATCCTCGGCTGGGTTGTGCTAGGTTTCTATTATAGAAAATTCCTCAGCTAATTACTATTATTACGGGTACATCAATCTAGGTCTTTTGGGCTAGGTTCGACTTACTACCAGGCTTGGTGGCTAGGTTAGCCTGCTTTCAGGGGCTAGGTGGGCGTTGGGTTTCCCCGGCTAGGTTGCTAGGTCAGTTTCTCATTGGGCTAGTTTCCACGGGGTGCTCCTTCGATCACGGCTAGGTCATACTACATATTCCGCGGCTAGTTTTACCTTTGTCCTGAATCACGATGCTAAGTTTCCATTCAGTTCTGGGTCCTTGTTCTCGAGCTTATGCGAGAAACTTTCGTATACGAATCTTTGAATCTCACCAATCTCGTTTCGGTTATTCCATTCGGTCCACTATTTCATTGGTTACAACTAAAGATTCGTATACGACAATTCTCGCACGACATTCGAGAATAGGAGCCCTGGCTAGTGTGACGTTCCGTCACGCTTTCATGGAACGACAGTTCTTTGGACAAGTCTACATGAAGCGACAACCATCATATTTTCCGCTAAAGAACGCGGGGTGTTCAAAGGACTCTCAAATTCAAAGCTCGTGTATTACAAATTCTCGCTATTAGCATATTTCTTTGCATATACTCTAGTAGAACAAAGGTCACTCGAGGGATAAGATGGGATATGATAAGGCCAAGCAGGGGGCTGGAATGTGCTCGCAGTCCCGTACCTTTCGCGGAAGGCTAATTGCCGGACGATTCCTAGTATGTCACGCGTCACCGAAATCATTCTGCTAATCACCGCCAGCTGTCGGCTACTTAATCCGCTTTACGGAGAACTAGCGACGAACTCCGATCCCTGCGTACGCTACGAGCAACCACCGCTTGGTCCCGTTAGGTGTGCGACTCAGGGGAGCGTCATCCCTCGCGTGCACACCACTTTGCAGCCATACATTAGATAGGATGGTCGAGAATTCGATTCCAGAGATTTCGATTTTTGCGAAAAATCTTTATTTATCTTCCCCAAAAAAAATCATTTCCCGGGTAATCCCTGCTACCCCGGTACGAGGTTCTTCCTCAAAAATAGTTTCCCAACTTATACCCCCCTTCCCCTGTGCCAGAATCTTCCCCAAAAATCATTTTCCAAATTAACCGGCTATCCCCGTACCAGGATCTTCCCCAAAAATTATTTCCCGGGTAATCCCTGCTACCCCGGTACGAGGTTCTTCCCCAAAAATTATTTTCCAGTTAAACCCCCTCGTCACACGGCGTCGGCGACGCCATATTCACCACGCGATATTCGACGTTCACAGGGCATTGCGAGCACGAGAACACACGCGAGGGGGCCATCCTACAGTTTTTTCAGATATGCGGCGCACTCGAGACACGCGTCACGAATCTCCGGAAACGGCACGAAAGTCACTGAGGGCACACAATCACTCGCATCAACGCACGGATCCCGAGACGCTTGCTTGCGTACACGCGGTTTCTCATTAATGGCGGAAATCGGCGTCCTCGGACGCCCGACGAGAAGACCGCGGATGACGGCTCTACCTAGAGTTGGGACTCTGGGGCCCCTTTCTCGAACCGCTCGCAAAAGAAGCGTATACGCATCTTAGCGAGTAGACCAATCAGGACTCCCACCACAACGGAATACTTGATCCTGATTGGTTTATTCGCTGAGTTGCGTGCACGCAAAGATACGAGTGACTCGAGAAAGGCCCCCCTGGGCGTTGCGCGTGGCATTCTGTCTGTGGAGTCTCCGCAGCGGCTTCCAACCAGCGACAGCAGCCGACCCACAACGAGCGACGGCGTCGCCACCAGCAGACGACGGAAACAAGTCTTTCTCCCGCGCGAAGAGGACCTGCCGCCTCAGTTGGAGATCCGCCCAAAAGCGCGCGCGTGATCTCATAAGAGAGGGAAGAAGAATGGACGAGTAGTGCTAGATAAAGGAGTGCTCTTTGTATCAGGCCGAAGCCGAATAAACGAAAATTCTAATTGTGGTGCCTCCCAATCCATAGTCTTGCTCATTGAAAAGCCCCTGTGGTAGGGAACCCCCACATGTCTGGAGCGGGCGCGCATCCGCGCGGCAGCGTCCGGACAAGTTCGAGCCATGCGCTCGCAATACTTGATGGCGCGGGCGTTAAATTACAGAAAAAATCAGTGATCGACACAGGTGGTGTCTCCCTTGTAAAATCATTTTTTGATTCTGAATTGATCTTACAGATCGTCCACCATGCTGATATACGGATCGACTGTTGTTTGACGCGCAGTCCTACCTAATCAACTGGTTGTACCGTAATTCTTAATGCGCTACTTGCAACTGTCGACTGATGATTTGGAAAGGTCACATCCTCGATTATCTGTTGAATGGAGCCTAGTGAACGAGTGGAGTAGTAAGGTGAACGTAGCAGACAACAGTAATGCCGGCAGACACGAGTTAGAGTTTCTAGATAATTATTATTTTCTTCATTTATCATTACTATTATTACTAAATAAACGAATTTTCGTACGTAAGAGAACGCTCATGATTTCTTTTAATATATGATCATTGGTTATGACATTGATGACATTCCATTTGACGACGAATTAGTTAGTTCAGTGACTTACGAATAAAATAATTAAGCGCGATTAATTTGAGTGATGAGTTTTCACGATAGAATTTGATTGGATCAGACGTACGACATGGGAGACCAGGCATCCGCGCGTGTAGCTCGAGAGATATGACATAATTCTTCCCCCTTTGATAGCTTGAATCGCCTTGCGCTAGTTTCCATAATGTGTCATGAGGACGCTCTGATTGTAATTTCGAATATTACGCAGGAACGCGAGTGTCGTGCCCATTCACCGGCATCTTTTCATAATAAAAAAAAAAAAAAAAAAAAAAAAATTAGGCCACATATAGAGAGTACATTAATCCTGATAAATATTACCGACACGTCCGACGGCGCTACGAATGACGGCGCGTGGTACCTGGTCTCGTTTGGATCAACTCGCTTCACGCGCCCGCTTTTCATTCACCTTCCAGGTATACTCGAGTGCTCGATATAGATGTTGATTCTAGTTGCCACACGAGCCGTCCAGTTCCCGATCCCCAAAGATATCCTCCAAATCGGTATCGCTGTAGATCGAGGGTGTGTCCCAATCGTCGTCACTTTCGGATAGAAAGTCGACCTCGTCGTCCGAGTCGGGTCTCATGAGCACCGCCGAGGAGAGATCGACATTGACGATTTGTAAGAACGGAGAGATCTCCGTGAGTTCGTTCACCACCACTGCCGTTCCACCTACGATTACCTTCAAGACCGTACTGCTCTTGGTCCGCTCTTTCGTAGCTTTGATAGCCGCTTCGATCGTCGCATTTCCAACGTGATCACAACCGGAAAGATCGAGCAATTCGAGATGCGAAGAGAATCGTACTAGCTCGGAGATTCCAGGGTCCGCTATACCGGGACATCCGCGACACTCCAAGGTTCGTAGATGATGCATACACCGCAACGCCTCATCGGTAACTTCACCCAAGTCACTCATTATCAAAGTTTGCAGCTTCGATAGTGAAGTTATGCCGACCATACCCTTGTCCGTGACCGCGTGACAACCTGATCGCATTTTGAGAAAAGAAGATGAGAATATGCAACCACCGCGAGTCATGTGGACGATCGTAGAGAGATCGCGATGTACTGCAGTCCTCAACGTATCACGGATTAACTCTTACTTTCTTTCTTACCCGTGATATCTATATACATGATTTCCTTGCATCGCTCGGTGATAGCATTCAGGAGCTCGTCGGTAACTGCCAAGTTTTCATGAAGATTAAGCCTCTCGAGATGAACGAGATTGGCAATGTGGAGCATCGCCGGCGCATTCATCACGGGAAAGTAGCCGCACAATTCCAAATTCTTCAAACTCCGCACTCGCGCACCGATGGCTCGCATCGCCTCGTCGTTTAGACTGAGGCAAGATTTCAACGAGAGGGAAGTGAGTTTCTCGAACTTTCCGATAGCCTGTCGCAACGCGAAACAGAACGGCACGAGTTGTGAAATTGTGCGATCGCTCGTGCACATCGGACGTTGTCCGTCGAAATAAAGGCGATACGATAACGGCTGCAGCAACAAGAGCGACAACAACTTACGGTGGAAAAGTGGCGAAATAATATGTCACTGCATCCTTCCAAGCTGATCTCCTCGATTGTACTCGCCGGTAGATGTCCCAGGCTCCTGCCGGTGATGTAATTGTTCCGGACGATTCTGAGGTACTTCAATTTTCTATTTTTCGCGAAGAATCTCTGCAAGTCTTGCTCGATTGAGCTCGTGCACGATCCCAAACTAAATTTTCGTACGTCTCCGGAGTTGCTCGTGAGTGACTCAAGTCCGGCAGCCGAGACGTTCAATCCCGAGATGTCAATGGTTTGAAGATTGGGGCAGAGTTTACCGATGATGGTGACGGTGCTCTGACGTAGGCTATGCGGTAATTGTGACAAATCGATCAGATTCAGATACCGCCCGCACCGAAGTAACACTTGTCTCAAAACGATTGTGTCGACGTCGCGCTTTTTAGCGGAAGAGAATCCCCATGTCGTGGGAGAGAGATCGAGTCGCTTCACGGCGCGCCAAGACTCTTGACTTACGGCTCTCCAACGTTTACACACTACGAGAAACCAGCACTGTTAGACCGCTCGATACCCGGCATCAATTAGGTTTATCATCTCGATCAAGAGAGGGAGGGGGGAGGGGGGAAGTTGAATTTGACAGTACACGAAAACGAGATGGCTCTCCAAAGATCAGACCCTCCCTTCCGTGTGAGCTATCGTTCAAATCTCTTCCTCTCTTCTTTTTTCTTGCTGTTCTCTCTCTCTCTCTCTCTCTCTCTCTCTCTCTCTCTCTCTCTCTCTCTCAAACTTATACGTATAAACGAACGAATCGTCGTCGACGCATACCTCTTTCGATCCTGACTCTGTCGACGATTGGCAGATATAAAAATATATGCACGAGACAGTCGTCGTTCAATCGATGTATCGCAACGCCATCGTTGGCGATGTAATCGTGAACCATACGTTCCTCGATCACTTCCGTGTTTCTCGTCGCTCTCGTCTTCCACTCGGCGAGCTTTCTCTGATTCTCGATACTGTCCGGCTGGTGCCACGAGTCCGCCGGCACCACTCTTAAATCACGATTGTGAAGTTGAATTTCCTTCCTGTTACCCTCACGTCTGGCTCTACGAACGAAATGCAGCTAATCGAACGGTGCGGACCAAAAAAAAACTCGTTAAAAAGATCGAGACGCTTTTGCGTCGATCCGCATTAACAACCGCAGCCCGCTTACTTCAAAGCATCGGAGACATTGCTAAACGTAACGAAGGCGTAGTTACTCTTTCCGACGTTCCTCTTGAGATAGCACGTATCAACTTTGCCAAATTTGGCGAAGACACTTTCTAAATCTTTGTGCGTGGTCTGCAATGGAAAGAGAAAGAGACGCGCCTTAGCGTTATACATTCAAGTGCCAGAGCGGTCGATTGTGATTATCGCGGGTGATGACATTATGCATTCGAAACGAGAGCGGCGGGAATGGGCGCGAGCTTCGCCTGGTTTAGGACGCCAAGACGGTGTTACTCTTTAGGAATAGTTCAACGATCGAAGAATGAAAAAGATCTTTCCAAAATTTGAATTGAACTGTATATTTCATCGTTGAAGGATAATTTGGTCCGTAGGAAATAGTGACTCGAACATTAGGTTGATTGCGACTCATTTTTGTATTTCCCTGTCAAAGTTTCAAGTTGGCGAAAAGTTTGGAGCCTTGGCAATTGTCGCCTAAAATGAAAAAAACGCGACATATTTATACTTTTCATGTAATTTTAAACAATCTCTTCTGGCAAAAGATGACGGTATATACAATTTTCTACTTTCTCGTCGTTCTCATTCAACAGAATATGAAATTATACAAAAATTAAAAATGTGTCCGGTGTCTTTCGTTTCGAGCGAAAATAGCGGAAGCTCCGCGATTTCCACCTATCGACAGCCTTAGCAGCAAGATACGGAAATGAGTCGCAATTTATCAAAATTACCCTTTGATATTTGTATACCTATACGGAACTGACCCTTTGCGCTAGGTTGCCGACGAATAATTTTCGAATCGGCACACCGTATTGTGTCGGTGACAGCGTGCCTTCCTCGTTAGAATCTAGACCTGAAAGAGAGCGATTAATGCAAAATTATTGCAATTGTCCGAAGTAGACGACAACGTCAGTTGATACTACGATCGGTACACCATCTTCGCGGTGCTGTTCTTAAACCACATCGTACCACTGAAATAGTCTACCGAGTAAAAATTTATTTTACTCAGAATATCGTCAACGTGTCGCTTTACGGCCTCTTCCATTTTTCATCCAGTTGCTAGGAATGATAAAATAATCGTTTTTTCGAATAAACAGCAACGACAACAACAGATTCGACGACGACTACGAAGCAGTCATATAACCCGTAACTAGGTAGTGGGTCTAGTGAGATCCGTACTTATATACTACTTGCGTAAGGGTGCGTTTCAATTCAACGTCCGCGCGACAACTTTTCGTTCAAAGACGTTTTATCCAGATAAATCGCGTCAATGGGTGCGTTCAGCAGATCATACCGCTCCGCAACTGTTGAGTGATTTTTGATGGTCATTGGCTAAATGTACAACTTCAACCAATGGCCGTCGAGTGCTCCTGTGACGTTACGTCACGTCTCCATGGAGCGACAGTTCGTCGAACAACGCAACATGAAAACGTGACGTAACGTCACACTCCCAAGGAGCGATACCTACTGAACCCGCACAATGCATTTCGATTGACTTTGGATAAAGGCCGACACCTTCGCTGGCGGCGTTGAACGTTGCTTAAGGCCATCACACACAAAATTCCGTAAGGCCGTAAGACGTAAGCGTAATCCTGATTGGTCTAATCGCTTACGCTTACGTCTTATGGCCTTACAGAATTTTGTGTGTGATGGCCTTTACACGGGTTCTCACGCGTCCGGAAGGCTTGTGGAGTGCGGCATGCGGGTCAGTGCGGATAGGCAGCCAGTACGCGCACAAAAGAGCTGATTGGCTATCGGTGTTTACACATTCCGCACTCCGCAAGCTTTCCGGACGCATGAGAACTCCGCTTTACTGTCGCCGAATTAAGGCCCTTGCACACTGGACGTGTCAAGCGCCAAGCGTCGAGCAGCGAGCGCTTGCTGCTTGCTGCTTGGATTGGTGACCATTCACACTGATCACTTCAGCGTGCCAAAACTACAACCTTGAAATTGTCGTAGTACCTACTTCACCCAAGGTAGATCACTTCGCATGGAAACAAAAATTAATCATTTTGGCAATTTTATATCTCGATCGCTGATTGTTCTTTTTCCATTTTTACACATGAAATGTTAATCGACGTAAAATATCAAATCCAATCTGAACCAAATGCGAGGTTAGGCTAGTTTGTACACCCATGCTCACGGATTCTGTCGCTGGTGACTTTTTTTAAATGTTATTTTTAAACGTACTAACCAATGATTAATAATCCTCATGCTTTCATTAACGAGAGTAGACGCCACCGTAGATAATGAGTGTAAGAGAATTAATTGTTCATTGGCTAGTACGTTTAAAAATAACATTTAAAAAAGTCACCAGCGACAGGATCTGAAAGCACGGGTGTAACTAGGCCGCTGCTCGCTGCTAGCCCAAAATCCAACACCGTTCAATTTTTGGGAAGCGTAAAGCGTCAGGGCCATCACACGTGAAAAAACGTAAGCAGTAACAGTAAGGATTGACCAATCAGAAATATCATTCTTACGGAATTATGGTTAAACAGGCTTTCTGATTGGTCAATCCTTACTGTTACTGCTTACGTTTTTTCACGTGTGATGGCCTTCACGTACGAAATATCTCTGCGCTCATTGGTTGCTGCTCGACGCTTGGCGCTTGACGCGTCCAGTGTGCAAGGGCCTTTAGCTGACATGAGTTTGCACTCATACATTCCGCATTGTTCGTGTCGCGGCTCCATATCTCTATGCCCGGCTCTCCTGTCGTGTAATCTGCAAATCGTCGGCTCGACGCTGGTAGGGGTTTCAAGAATGGCAACGATTTTACGAACATCCAGATACTTGCAAAGTTTTATCAGTTGTGCCGGAATTGAAAGGATTGTTAATCGTCATGCGAAATGTGTTGGGCAGTTTGCCGGAAATCTGTTACATCACGCGCCGGTTATACCTGCAGCATTACCAAAATATGAACTAGATGGACCTATGTATGTATACACGCGCGATTGGGAGACGTATTTACCAATTTCTCTTGCGATGAAGATCCAATGATATGTTGAGTAACAATGCTTGTCGTAGCAGGCATTGTGCGACTAGTGCAGCCGTGTCCGAACTATCGATTGTGTCTGCCCTCGCGAAAACTATTTCAGCGTTGGAATACCGCTCACGTCGCTTTGGGAAAGTATCGAAGGCTGACATCGAAGAAGCATTGTACGCACTGCGGGCCGCAGGTATGGAAAATAAATTTGACGCCCGAAATCGCGTATACAACCTCTTTTTCCGTCTAACGTTACAAATAGTGTAAGAACGTACAGGGTCTTCCTAAATGATCACAGACCACGTGACAAGCTACGTGACCTACGCGCAAATGCTATTGGTTGAGAGCTTGGACTAGTACCATTGTGCAATGTTGGTTGGATATGCGCGTAGGTCACGTGGTCTGCAATCATTTCTGAAGACCCTGTATGTACGTATGGACTGACTCGATGATGTACTATAACGTGGCTCTATCATTTCCTCTACGCGGAGAAACAGAAATCGTCAGGAGAAGTGGAATTTCTTTACGTCGCGATGGAGTGGCATTCCTTTCTTTCCTCTTTGTTGTTTCTCATTCTCGCCCAAAGAGGAACGGTGGTGATCCGACGGTCTGAATAAATGTTTACAGGCAACGTGACTAGTATGGATGCTCTATTACTCTTAGACTGTTGTGGCTCTGTAATGGCGAGCGAATCGTCCGCCGTAAGGAAACAGCTCACCGACGACGTGTGGAACACCTTACAGGATTTAGGTAAAACGTGATTCGATCGCTCCACATCCCCCTCGATATTCATAAGGCAGTCGAAAGCACCTCTGAGCGACGAGAGAGAGAGAGAGAGAGAGAGAGAGAGAATATAAATTTTGCTTCATTTTTTCAAGGAGCCTCTCTGGACGTATCCCATTATAACGCATTATTATGGACGTACCTCGAAAACGGGCGAACCTTTGCCCCTGCCGATATCCTGAGCGAAATGAAGATGAGAGGCATTGAACCCAGTGTCGTTACGTATCAGAGATTGATCATGGGTTACTGTATCGTCGGGGATATCGCGGGAGCGACAAAAATGTTGGAGCATATGAAGGAGGAGGGACTGGCAGTCGACGAAAGCATTTTAAACGCACTGATCGTAGGACATTCCCGGGCCGGGTAAGCAATTTCTACAACTCGGACGAGATGAGAAACCAAATCGCAGACAATCGTCAAAGTAGACCGCTCGTGTAAATGACTCGCGTCGGAATGTTTAGCATATTTCAAAGGACAACTACCTTTACGTGTAAGGTGCACAATTTCTCTTCACCCTTCTCAGTGACTTGGAAAGCTCCGTTGGTATTTTGAGCGTTATGGATCGAGCGCAGATAAAACCATCTGCTCAGACGTACACCGCGCTGTTGTGCGCGTTTGCAAGGAGTGGCGATATTGAATCGATGAGAGGATATCTGTCCGAGTGTCGAGGAAAGAACGTAGAAATCACGGACAGAGATTTGATGAGTGTCATCTATACTTTAGCCGTTAATGGACACTCGGAACACGTTGATGAGGTCGGCAGGTTCCTTCTTCTCGTTCTTCTATTTTTCTCCGTCCATAGAATCGATACGTTGCGCGAGTTTACGCACGATGCGTGCCGCTCGGAGATGGGTCGCGATTACGGGTGTACCATTTCTCGCAACGTAGACACACTACCGCGCCCATCTCGACCTCGCGCACTTTAGAGTACGGCATGGCGAATATACCGAACTCTTCTACGATCGTTACAGGTAATCAGCTACATAACGAAGCAAAACGGCTTTGCTTCAAACGCTACTCAACTGATGCTGAGACTAATAGAGGCGAAGCGAGAAGACGTAGCAGCGAAAATTTTATTATGCATGCGTGAAAAATTGCACGATGAAGGTGAGATCGAGGATAAGGCGACTCTGTTCAGCGAGAAGTTGATAAACTGCAATGCGGTGAGTACGTCGTGTTTCCGTCGATGCGGTCCGATAATCCATCGGTGTTGAATCAATTTTCTCTACCCGCTCAAGCCGAACGAAACGATCGTTAAATGTTCCGACTTGACCGCGACCAAATACGGCAGCCACTTGATAATGGCAGCGGTGAGATGTGCGTTGAGCAATGGCGATATAAATCGGTGGAAGCCGCTATTGTCTGCTTGCGAATTTGCGGGCGCACAAATTAAGGAGCATTACTTCTGGCCGCTTTTTGTCAGGGCAGGTGTCGCGCGCGACATCGAAGGTACGCTGCGCGCGTTCAACGATCGTTGTACAACACACTCGACTCTTGTCTGTTCTTCCGATTTTGCGCGGCAAGAGTGCGATGTATCCTCCCAACGATCTTAACCAAACTGTTCTCATTTTCGCGGGTCAGGCATTAAGAAAATCATTTTATGCATGACGAAAGAATTCGATGTACCTGTGAGTCACGATACGATGTGGAAATGGATTATGATATATCTTCCTGTGGACTGGGAACTAATTCTTGACGTTTTCCATAACGCCGGCCAATCGCAGGAGAGTATCGCAAACGCGTTTCTGCACAATATTCTTTTCAAAGGTGATATCGTAACGGCTGCGCAATTCGGTAAGTTCGAGTGGTACGTATACACGTACTAACTGTAAGTCATTCACAAAAGCCTTCTTTCCTACGCGTATCGCATCATAACGCGAAATTGACGCGTTACCTCTCACTTTCAGCGTCGAAGCATGCCTATAGGTATTCTACCAAATATTATCGCCTTTTAACGATTGCCCTGGTGAAAACGTACGATGTGAAATCATTCGTAACCTTGGCGCATTCTATATTTAAACCTCATATCTTCGATACATACGATACCTTGAACGATTTACGATTTAACGAATTTGTGCGTCACCTTACGTTCTCTCTGCCGAAGGATAAAGGAGACATCTTGGGACTGGTAAGATGTGCACGATTTCAATTGATTTTCTCCGGTTTCTTTTTTCCACGCTTTGCGAGAAACGCGCATCTCGACTTTCCATTGTAAAGAGTCAAAGCGTTTGAAAGTCATGGACATACCGATATAGCGAAGGTGAATACATGCCTACGGATGAATGAGTATATATTCACTTGCAGATATTGGATGGCTTCGCCGAACAAAGATTACGCTTCTCGCCAGAAGTTGGCGAGGAGCTGCGAAAAAAGTTTGGAGAGACGATGAGTATGGAAACATTGAACAAACTTACCGACTTGACATCCGGATCTCTCTCCAACGAGAGCCGTAAAACTGATTATTTTCGCCGTGAGAGAGCAAACAGTCCTAAGGTCACCGTAAGTAGTAGCCGCGTAGAGCGCGTATCTCTATCGCTGTCAAACCCCACGCGTGTAATTCACAGCTAATTCACGTTGGCAATGTCCGCGAGATGTACCGTACGAGGGTAGTCCCAGAAGTACCCGACCTGACGTATAAATGGCGGTAGTTGTCAGAACAAAATTACTATGCTCTCTCTAGAAAGTACCCACCTTATAAAGCTTATGTTTCAAGTTTGAAGACGCTACGTTGTTTGGTATTTGCTGGGACTACCCTCGTAGTTGTGAGTATACATACCGTTGAAAAATTCTAAAGGTACACACATACAGCCTCGCGTCCCAACGATTCGTTCGCGCATCCACCCGTTCTATTTTACGCAGAGGCGTATTTCTGCGTATCGCGCTTTTCAGCGATAACGTTAAATTTTCGTAGGCTCACGATGACGCGAGCCTGAGAAAGTTATCGAATGGAACGAAGGAGGCTGAGATTCTTATAAAGTTGTGGGAGGTAGTAGGCCGTCCGACAGTAAAACGAGTCGTAACGCGATAACGTTTAACTTTGACATGTCGATTTCAAAGTTTCAGGGCCAATCGTCCAAGTACCCTCAAACGTAACCCTTAATTTGACAGTGTCTCATAAGATACATCGTTTTTTCTTAACTCAAAACATACTAAAAAATCCTTAACCTCACACATTTTCGAGTTCAGGTTACTTACCTAAGTGACACTTGTTTCCTACGAAACAGCGAAGCAGTTGCTGCTGGAGATTGCTTTCCTATTTGCTACTCCATAGCAGTTGAGTGTCGCTTAAAGTTTTTCAACTAGCAATAATCGCACCTCGGTAGAACCTTATTGGTTACGATATCGCCACTGCGTAAAGCTAGTTGAAAAACTTTAAGCGACACTCGCAAAGCAATCTGAGGGGACTTGGTCGAACCCTCGGCCCTCAATGGTCAACTCGAACATGATCTCGAGATTTCAAACGATAATGCGACGATGCGATCTCAATGTTAACGCTTGCAGATGTTGGGGTCCCAAAATTACTCGCGATTCCTCGACTATTGCGTTCGTAGGAACGATTTAGACGGCGCCGGTGTGTACGTGAAGAAATTGAGACAGACAGATACCTTAGACGTTCCTGATATTTTAAAATACGCGGAACTTCTTATAAGACACGATCGTCTGGATGGTTGGTATTTCAAATTATTGTACCAAGTATCGTGACTTCGCGCCAATGTACCCAGTACATCCAATTATGACTTGCATTCAGTTGCCGTCGGAGAAGCATCCACGAAAGTGGCAAACCTTTTTGTTCCCACTTGTCGTCACCCCGGAAATAAAGTGCCGTATCGAAACTAGATTTAAGGATATGCTTAGGTACCCCGGGGCACTGTACCAGTCGGTATCATTCCAGACGCGGTATTGTTTCTCAAGGAAGACCGGAATAGGTCCAGTAAAGTACCAGAGTTACACGTGAAAATATGCTCGAGAATGCTAAGATACGTAGCGAGTACAGGAAACGCGGATCATGTTCGCAAGTTATTCGAGGCCCTCAAAGCGAAGAATTATTTAATTCTTCGTAACACTACATTGTATCCATTGATCGCAGTTCACTTGGCACGGTAATTAGTTCGCATCTTCTGCATATTACAATTAGAACGTGAGAATGGTCGTGGTCGTGCGCGTATTCAAGTTTGTGATCGAGTTATGCGCGTCTATCAATGTACGTACGACCCCAAGACGTGTTTCGACGTGTGAAAATTGCTCTCTGCCACTCTTAATTTTCAATGCGAAACTTTTGTCTCCGGCGTAGGAACGATTTGAAAGCGGCTCTGAAAGCACTTGAATGGATTTATGTCAATAATAAATGCATACCTCAAACGATCGTACTGGCAAAGGGGTTCATAAATGCCGAAGACGTGGAATCTTTGCAACGGCTTACGGACATCAAATGTCGAGCAGAAGGAGAAACGGAAGCTCTTTACTCCCTCGTATACGCCTTTGTCGAATGTGGTCGCATTAGTCAAGCTCGGAGAATATTAGAGGTACGGAACTTTCATTAGTACCATTACGAGTAGACGCGGTATTCCGTTATAATTTAACGAGTACGTCGCGTCGTCTATTATATGATGTATTAAAATTCCAATCTCTTTCTTCATCCTTGTCTCTTTTCATCTCTTACTTCAGACTCCCGGACTGGTTTTGTTGGAGGAAAAAATCGCGAATATAATGAAGCTTTACGAGACGATGAACAATGTGTCTCATTTGATGGGTCTCCTCGAGCTGACGAAAGGTCTGCGCTGTTTTAACAGAGTTAGAAGTCTCCTGTATCTGACAGTTTTGAAGGTGTACTGTGAGTTGTAGCTCCTATTTTAACGGTCTTTGACTTTTTTTTTTTTTCCCCCGACCCAAGGCTTTTGATAACGCGAACCAACCTCGTGTGTACACTTTCCATTTAGATCGGCAGGACAAATGGCAAGAAGCACTAGATCTTTGGACAAAGATGCAGGAAGATGTTCGGCCGTCCCAAGATTTCCTTCGGACTTTGGCGAAATTATTGACCAAACATAATCAACCCGTTCCATTTGCATATTCGGTAAACATTTCCGAACCTGATTCACGGAAGCGGGAAAACATGTAGGATGGATGCAGATGACCCCTCTTTCAAAGTATGTAAAGGTACGAGTACATTCGACTGACGACAACCTTTTAGCAGCAGACGACAATGACGCGACACCGCTCGCGAAACTGTAACACCGTGATCTCTCTCTCTCCCTCACCCGCTCGTTCTCTCTACACCGTATATTTAATACCGCGTACCCTAGTACCTACTGTTTTAATCGTCACGATGGAATAGATCTAGATTCTCTGTAGATGCTTATTCGTTTATTTTACTCTTTTTTTATAAATGTAAATAAGTAATATACAAATTGTATTTGTGATAGTTTGAAAATCAAATTACACGTATATAGATATCGATTCGACAGATCAAACACACATCTCTTACACGGTGTTCAATACTACGCGGTGGAACGCTACGTCAGCATTATTTCAGCGTTGCGTTACTAGGATCGATGGAATTGCAGGATCAGGAATTGGAAAGAATTTGACATTCCCGAGCGCGCGCACACTTTCAAATCGAAAGATGGTATTCGACTGGAGAAGTGAGGCAAATTTTGATCGAGACGAATAACGCGGAATGAGTCGGAAGAAGAGTGTATTCTCGACTCTTTCGTTATTTAGAGTATGGGTATCAGTGAAATCACGTCTCGTTATAAATTGTCGTTAAAAAATTACTTTATAAACATTCGTTGTACCGATCGCGCAGAGATCACTCGTTAGTAATAATAGACGGGAAGAAAAATTAATAATAAAACACAAGCGGTACCACAAGAACAAAGAGCAAACTTTGAGTGAGATTGAGTCTTAAACTTAAAAATTCTTTTAAAAAACTACATTACAAAAATTCGTCGCACCAGTCGTTGAGACACTGATAACAATCGTTGGATTGTTTCGTGTTTGCGGAGCATACGTCTTTCATCCATTCTTGAAATAGCTCCCGATTTTTCTTAAGAACGAGATATTGTCCGAGTACCACGTACGCCTGCAAATAGTTTTACTTGGAATGGGACTTGCGAGATATCGAAAGCCACACGCGGAGATTGTTTTGCTAGCGGCAAAGTTGAGAGGTTTAAATTTAAATTAGACACATCCAACACAGGCGAACCTGATCTGACGACTCTGACTTTGTTATGCGTATGTTGATGAAGCCGCGTAAGGGGCGGGAGGGTGTAACGATAAATAAAATTAAGTGTTATTTGCCTTGTCGAATCCAGCTGCTTCTAATCTCTTTCCTAAGACCTCTCCGACACCGGCGAGGTCCGTAACTGGTTTCTCACCCATGGGTTCAGCCACAAAATTTTTATGCTTTTGCGACGTGCTCGACATGATGATACCTTTATCTCTGGAAATAAGGACCTTTGAGTATGTGACATGAGTTTATTGTTGGAAAAGTTGCCAAGCGGTATCAGGGTGTGATGTAACGGTATGGGGAGCTACCGATCCGAAATTACGCAAGTTTGAGCCAAAGAACCAATTGAATAGTCATAGTTTGAGACCTCTCTCTTTCCCAATCGAGATTATAATTGGAATAGCCAAGTATTATTACACGCTTCGCGCGCCGTGAACAAGGAACAATCATAGTGTCAATTTATAACATTGCCCTTTGTACGCGATCAAACGAGTGCGATTAACTTTCGTTGAGCGACGAATGCACGCAAAAGGGTACAACATTTTGCACTGATTATTACTTACGCGATTATTAGTTGGAAGAAACTGGTATTATCGCTACCGTGCCAAAGAATTGTGCGTTGATCGCATTCGAGCAAAGATGATCCGCCGATAAATCTAGAACCACCTCTGCAAATTCCTCAACGATTAACCCGCGCGATCGTCGTATATATTATTATTAGATAATTAAAACTACGGGAAGAAAACGTGGACACCAGAACCGGTGCCAATATGCAAGAGGTTATCGTAGGCGTACAACACTCGTCACTCTGGAAAATGAGAAAAAATTATGGCGTCTATTAAAGCACAATTTACATGAAACGTTTGCTTTGATGCCATCTACCGATGAACTCTGAAACTAAATTTAAAAAATCATGAGTCGTATCGCCATCTACAGTAGACATCTCGTATTTGTGACTTCGTCTCGCAAAACTCGGCCGGGTTGATAGCATCACCGCCGAAAAGTAGTCCAATTTCGAGCGTTAAGGCCATCACACACAAAATTCCATAAGGCCGTAAGACGTAAGCGTAAGCGAATAAACCAATCAGGATCAAGTATTCCGTTGTCCGTAACCCCACCACAACGGAATACTTGATCCTGATTGGCCTTTATGTCACACGTTCGTGCACGAAGAATAAACTTTCCAGTAGGCCTATTCTGTAACTCGTTACGACCCGTAACGACGGTTGTCGTTAGCATTAGTCCAATCAGGACCCCCACCACAACGGAATACTTGATCCTGATTGGACCAATACTAACGACAACCGTCGTTACGGGTCGTAACGAGTTACAGAATAGGCCTACAGACGTGAGAGGTAAATTATTAAAATGTGCAATAACTGATAAATTGTCCCAGGATTGAAAGTTATTGGAAAGGTTATGCTTACATAATACGCTGCTGACACACGTGATAGCACGCTTCATTATTCATTGCCCATTGGTTGGCAATGCTGGGGGTTGACGACGATCGCGCTCAGTGACAATTGGGACGTCAGTTCGTTGTCGTCTCAAATTTCGATTTTTGGAAAGTATCGTTACGAAATTCCTCGTTTCAACTTACATATATATTTAGGCGCGTGCACAGTTTGCATTCTCGAAAGGGACGAATATTTTCTCCGACCGCGAAGAAAAAGCCTGAATAACTCGTGCTACAACTCTGGTCGAGTTACGAGCTCGTTCACGTTGTCGTTCTCGCAACAGACACGACGTGACCTATTTTTTTCCTCGAATATTTTCGCATATCGATTCACGAGCGAGCGAATGTGCAAATTCGCGTGTGAATTATCGCAGGTGCGTCAATTGTTTCGAAGATGCGAATAAATATGACGACTACGGTTACACCCGTAGCACCTTTCGATATTTCGTCAAAAGGTACCGCTGCCTCTCGAGAAGATCGCGGAATCCCCGTAGTGTGAAAAGTGCGAGAAATATCCCGTCGAAATGGATCGTAACCTATTACATACGTATGCGTTGTAATAACCGTTGCATCCCATAAACGTTTACGCGCAGTGCGACGATAAAGCGTTTGAAGCAGATCCATGCCGGAGACGATCCAAGACCATCTTCTCACATTGTTCGCGACACGTCGACGGGTCCATTAAACGAGTCAATTTATCGTATTTCCATTGGTAAGAATGATAATTTTGTGTAATCAAAAAAACTAGACTGGTCTCCTTCCGCTTTCCATTCGAAACGCGTTGCGCGATATGTCAGACCGGAAGAACGAATAGATTTGCGACGCGCTCCTCTGTTAAAATTTCTTTATTCGTATAGACAACGACTACGACTTCTTCTTCGGCGAAGCTTACTTTTGAGGTATAAGAGATGTAAGAATATGGAAAACACGTCGTTTCTCGGTTACCGCTGACGAATTAAAAAGGTTCTGCGCGTCAAGATGGAAATGAACGCCGTGTATAACCTTCCACTCGACCAAAAATTTTATGTACGCTCGTCTATACAGATATATCAATTGTTTCGTCTTTTCTATTCTTTTCCCTTCTTGCTTTTCTTTTTCTTTTTCTTTTTTTTAACTCGCGTTCCTTGACACGTTCGTCGACATTTTCTACAAAGTGCGTCTTCGTTCAACAGAGGTTAAGTACAGGTCTCTCTCTCTCTCCCCCCCTCTCCCTCCCTCTCTCTATATAAATGTTAGGTTAGGTACAGTGGACGTGACTGGAGTGAAACGGGCAAATGTCATCCGCCGTCAGAACCGAGTGGCGTCATTGGTCCCACGCGATTTACGATGTACCGCCATTGGCTCTGAAAATAGAAGCCATTTTCAGCTCCTACCGTGTTTCTAGCACATAAGAAGCTCATCAGCTGTCGCGGGGAGATGAGCTGCGGGTTTGTTTCGCTGGTTGTGTGTCCTTTATTATTTAATATCTGATATTCGGTACGCGCGAGCTGTCCTACCAAAATATTCCGAATTTCATCGCGCAGTACCGTTGGCAGACGGTGCGACGACGACGACATAGACATTGAAATTTTTAAAGCGCGATTTACGGTTCCGCGAAAAAACATTTCTACACGGAAACACGAAAAGGTCTCCCGTGATCTTCGCTGCACCGTTCGCGGGTAGAGTAGGGAGCGGTGACGTCATGTGCTGAAACATCGGACGATGCTGTTGTGATAGAAGACGCAGGTGCGTCGAAAGTAAGCAAATTTCGCTTTACCATTGAGAATGTCCCTTTTCTTTCTTCTCCTCGTTGAACCTCATCTGCATTACCCTCTCTGCGCTCAGTAGACCCGCAGATTATGACCGTGCGAAAATATCGGTGTCCACCTTTCGCGTGATCGTCGAAAGTTTACCCCCCCTGATTGTTTCAGTTGTATCGCGAACGATTCCATGGTATTCAAATTTTCATTCACTTTTAGGATGATGCTTCCGCTTTGGTTCGTGCCGGTGAAAGCGTTGAGATGTCGGTCGTTACGCGCTGTTCCGTTTTTATGGTATCTCTGTCGACAATGACGATACGAATAACGATGGGTAGAGTACAACCCCAGAGTCCTAGCGACGAGTTTACGCGGATAGATGTACCTTTCCAAATATCGCGTCTCTCACGTCAACGAATTGCTATTTTTCCGAGCGAGTTATCCATCTCATCCTCTTCCCCGCTGGCGAAACACTGAACCAATTTCGTTAAAACCAAAGCACCCGGCGTTGAGTTGAAAGGATATATCTTTGGGTTCGATGTATATGTATAGAATCGTCCCAGGGAAACCACGAGCCGTCTAAAAGCAGAGTTCGAAACAGAGGTGGAACGTGTAGGAAGATGGAATCGGAGGATGAAACCTCGTACGACGATGTGGACTCCGGCAACGAGTCGAGCGATGTGGATTTCGATATGGAAACCGAACCCGGAAATCCACGGGAACGCGCGGCGGATGTCGACGACTACCCGTTCGAAGTTCTCTCCACGGAAGAGATAGTTCAGCATATGGTCGATTCGATTAAGGAGGTCAACACGGTTGTAGAAGTAAGAAAAATTGCCCCTTTTTTGTATTTTTTCGTTTTCCTACATTCCTTTTCCTCTCATCCCCCCATGTATAGGTACATCCCCCAAAAGTCAATGTAGCATTGTGCGTTATCGCGAACACTGTCCAAACGAATGGTACCCCCCCCCCCCCCCCCGTTCTTCCACAATCACATTGCTCTCCGTAGTTTGAATTCGATTGATCAAAGGGCTCCTTTTTCTTTCAGATACCAGCCACGACAACGCGGATTCTACTCAATCACTTCAAGTGGGATAAGGAGAAGCTAATGGAACGTTTTTACGACGGAGACCAGGAAAAGTTGTTTGCCGAGGCACGCGTTGTCAATCCCTTTAGAAAGGGCCCGCTCATTAATAAAACACGATCCTCGCAAACCTGTACGGTAAAGAGCCGATCGAGAATTCTCTAGAATTGGAAAATGAAATATGCGGAGCAAACAATTTGGTTCCCTTTGCTGTGCTTCCAATTTGTTTTCTCCCGCGGACTAGAATTTACGTAGGATAGACATTACGGGCTCCTTGTTGTTGCACCGTGGCATATAATTTATCGTTCCTGCCAACAGTCTCGGCGAACGTCGACTACCAATGGTACGGAAGAGTGTGGGATTTGCTTCATGATTCTACCATCCTCGGTGCGTAATGATGTCTCATTGTATGTAATACGCGACATTGTAGGCGTGGGGTATCCGAGTAAGAGAAACCGGTCGACCAAAGATAGAAATGATCATCGCGTTGCGCATCCGCGTCTCTGTGCGATTCGCGATTTAGACTTTCACGTATCGTGCGTGCGCGCTGAGCATTTAAACGACCATGCGACACGTGCGTACTTTGTTTCTCCGATTTGTTCAACAACGAAGGTCGCACACGAGTCGCAACGAATGAAATCCTCGGCTTGATCACGGACGCAGGTGCGCGGAGATGGCACCGCGCGTCCTTTCGATCCCTTAAAACGAGAAGACTCCCATCTTCGCGTCTTGCAATAACCTTTACGGCAATATCGCGTCGCCGAGTTCGAGTGCGATTAAATTTTGCATCATCGCGTTAAAACTGCGTCTCCCTGTATGGATCGCAGATGATGACCGGATTGGAGTGCGGTCATCGTTTTTGTACGGGCTGCTGGGGCGAATACTTGACTACAAAAATTATGGAGGAGGGAGTCGGACAAACGATAGCGTGCGCGGCGCACGCTTGCGACATACTGGTGGACGATGCCAGCGTGATGCGCCTCGTCAAGGATTCCAAGGTCAGGCTCAAGTATCAGCACCTCATAACCAACAGTTTCGTCGAAGTAAGTCGCCGGCTCCTCATTGATTTGACATCTTCGTGCCGTCGTCGTCACGTGATCACATCGTGCGATAACAATCGGCGTTCCTGTGTTGTGTCGTTTAGTGTAACAGGTTGTTGAGGTGGTGCCCCTCTCCGGATTGCAACAACGCTATAAAAGTATTGCACGTAGAAGCCAGACCCGTCACCTGCAAATGCGGACATACGTTTTGCTTCTATTGCGGGGAGAATTGGCACGATCCCGTAAAGTGTCACTTGTTGCGCAAGTGGATCAAGAAGTGCGATGACGATTCCGAAACCTCCAATTGGATTGCTGCAAATACGAAAGAATGTCCCAAGTGCAACGTTACTATCGAGAAAGATGGCGGATGCAATCATATGGTGTGTAAAAACCAAAACTGCAAAACCGACTTTTGCTGGGTTTGTCTTGGACCGTGGGAGCCGCACGGTTCGAGTTGGTACAATTGCAACCGATATCACGAAGTAGAGGCCAAAGCGGCAAGGGACGCTCAAGAGAGGTCCAGATCGGCGTTGCAGAGGTACTTGTTCTACTGCAACAGATACATGAATCACATGCAGTCGCTCAAATTTGAGAGTAAATTGTATAACAGCGTGAAGGAAAAGATGGAGGAGATGCAACAACACAACATGTCCTGGATAGAGGTACTCTCTTCTTTCTTCTCTCTCTCTCTCTCTCTCTCTCTCTCCCCCCCCCCCCCATCTTTGCGCAAATCCTTCCAATCTGACATCGACTCGTCGCTTGATCTGTCCAACTTGTGGTTTCAGGTTCAATTCTTAAAGAAAGCGGTAGATATCTTGTGTTCCTGCAGACAAACTCTCATGTACACTTACGTATTCGCCTACTACGTGCAAAAGAACAACCAATCTGTGATTTTCGAAGACAACCAAAAGGATTTGGAAAGTGCTACAGAATTCCTCTCGGAGTATCTCGAGAGGGACATTACGAGCGAGAATCTTGCAGACATCAAACAGAAGGTTCAGGACAAATACAGGTGAGTGAGTGAGTGACTGGGAGAAAGTGTGAGTGTAAGTTCCTTTACTTTCCGCGTCACCTTCCGATTGGCATATGAAAGTACGGTAGGCTCTCGGTAACCTTCCGGAGGCAAAGCTGAAAATTCTGGGACGAAACGTCAACGAATGCCCCTGATCCGATAGCGTTCGATGGGCTAAATTCCGTTTTGCGCATTGTACGCACGGGGAAGCGGACAATCCGAGAGTCCATCGTAATTGAATATTTTTTAAATTCGTTGGATGCGTGTATTCGACGCGATGCGTTGCCCTCTTCAGGGCAACTACTTTCCGTGCTCGCCGAATTGCCGCGAGTAATCGGACTACGTTTCTCTGTCGTTTCAAGATATTGCGACAGTCGAAGGAAGGTACTTTTGGGACACGTGCACGAAGGTTACGAAAAGGAATGGTGGGACTACATGGAATAAGTTTGGGAAAGGGGGTTCGTTCCGCAACTTCACACCCCCGTCTCCCTTGGTGCATCGCAAGTCCCCCTCCTTTTCCGGCACCGCCCCAGCTGTGATATACCGAGAACGCTGACGAGAGGCAAAAGTAGAGAACCGAGTCACACTGAGTAATATGCATAATATTATATACCTACATTTTTAACAGTACGGTCTACGGTATTGCATATAATATTATTATGATTATGACCATATTAAAATTGAATTCTACCACCAGGCCGAGTATTATAAATACTTTTAATCTGTTCTTGCCATTCGAGACGTTCGGTATTATTTTTGATCATCTCGGAAAAATGAGGGGGAGGGCACGAGCTCGGTATAGCGATAGAGGAGGGGGAATTTCAATTTGATATTGTATAAATTATCAAGTCGTAGTTCCGTCACACGCGATTGCTTAGAAGATATGACAGGAAAGACGCGTATATCACGGCAAAAAATTTACATTTCGTCCGACGTCTTTTCGCGATCCAAAATCGTGGTTGAAAGAGACAGTTGATTCGTATAGGTACAGCTAGCGATCGTCGCGATCAAAGTTTATCCGTTTAGACCTTAGTAAAACACACCCGATACATAGCGGATATCGTTCAGCCGTGATGACGACCAATGAGAAGCTACGGTGTAAGGGTCGCTCCGTTACTGTCTGGCAATATTGACATTGAAAAAGAAAACCAGTACCGGTACCGTCTGTACAGCTATATGATACTCTTGTAGTCATCCGTATGCCTGTAGTAGGTATAGTTATGTATGATATGCGTAATAACGGCTTCGACAAATAGGAAAGTCGAGGTATTTGAATTAGATTCTCTCTAAGATTTATCGAATGAAATTGTTGATTATTATTATTGCGCACGTTGCGAGAAAAATTTAGAGGGACAATGTGTTTAAAGGTCGCGATAGTCTTCTGTACAGTCTCAAAATATGATCGGACGCGAGGTTACCGCGCGTTTACACCGATCTGTTACGGTACTGGGCATGGACTCTACCAAACGCGCCAACTGTTATCGAGTATGTAGGTATATCGGATAGTCATCCTGCTCCACCTTGACGATTTTAAGACATCAACATACGTACTGTACATTCGGGTGCGTTCGGCAGATCTTACGTGGTCCCGTCGGCGTCGGTGACTCGCAGATAGATAACTGCGGCGAACGCACGTTCGGACGCGTCGCAGAATCCGTGTAATTCAAGGGCTTCGCTGGCGGCATGAGACCCCAACCAACGAGGGACGGAGAAGGATGCGCGACTGTTCGGAAATTTCTAATTCCAATGTCTCGGAGAGAGATGGGGGATATTTTTTATTCCGATCACATATCTCAGACTCGCCGCGGTGGTTCTCACTTTGATATCACCCTAAGAGCCAAGTTTTCGAATATGCGCCTTCCAAGTCCACAATAATTGATCATTCTCGCACTCTCGTACGACAACGTACTTCAACACTTTCCGTGGGAATTAGACTATGCACGCGCGTCTGTATACCAACTTTTGAACAACGATCTGCCGCTTCTGCTTGAAATAAAACTCAAGTATTTCCAAATGCTTCTCGTCGACAGTTTATTACGCGTGCAGTTACCGAGCGAACGCTGTTCTTCTTCTAATTTCTTACGTTTATCGAATGTTGCGTAGCCGTGTAAGTATATACTTTCATCTCTTACGACGATAATCGACAGGTATACCGGTATAGGTATACGTTGATCGCGAAACGGACGATATAAAGATATGGCAGGGAGGCTCCGTGATAGCCGAAATCCCCTGCGAATCTTTTCCGAACACGTACAATTTCTCCCATCGGTATATCGCTGGTGTGTTTAGAGGCCAAAGTCCACGGGTGCGTACGTTGAGTGAGGAATTTTATTATTTCATCAGAACTATCGCGCACGACATTTTTATAATTAGAGCTACGAAAGTATAGGTCCGAAGAGAATTCTGCAGCTTCGAGAGGAGTTACTTGGCGGGCGATTGATAAATCTTGATTACACGATAGTGGTACCAAAGATTGGAAAGAAAGACGGTATTGCCGACCCTTCTCGTCGGGTAAGCGTAATATTGCGTTGAATGTGTTATTTAATACGTTTTTCTACCTAGAATAAATTATAAATAAATACGATATTTTTTCTTCTACCCTAAATTTGATATAGAGATTTTGACGTTCTCGTTTCGCGCAAAGTTCTGAAATATTGACGAGTAAAAGTAATAATGAGATAAAGAGGTAGAACGTTAGAAGACAAATTTTTCCACCTCGTGCATTTCTGGGGAACAGACTGTATCACCAGGGTTACGCGCTGACAGCGAACCTCCGGGTGGACATGTCGCGGCGCGTTTTCGCACGATTGCTTTGGATAGACGCCAACGGCAATGACGACGAACCTATTCACTTGATACGAAAGAGCTTTGAAAGCAGTTACGCAAAAGCTCTGGGAGCGGTTGCCGACTCTCGTTGGAAAGTCTGTGCGTTCGTCGGGGCGCGCGGCTACTATAAAAATGGCTGTGCGCGTACTAATTCATCGAGAAGTTACCGTTAAAATTGTAGCGATCAGGCAGAGCGTTGCTCCCGTCATCAGAAGACTTTGCCAAATAGCTCCGCTGACTTCCTCGGCGATGGGATATTCCACGCAAAGCTGCTCCTGAAGGAGGAGAAAAGTGAGTCCGAGATACGTACGCGTCGACGACGAAACTGACAGATTGACCGACTGAAAATGAAATACGCGGTCTACGAGAAGGTGCGCGTCGCTTACCCAACCGCCGTAGCCTTTGATGAAATGGGCAATTTCCTCGGCAACGTATCTGGAGACGTATGACGGCAACTTGTTCTTCAGGGTGTACATACGTCTGTCCTTCGCCCATATGGCGAGCCTACCCGCAAAGGCGTAAAGACAAACGATTCTAGCCCACGTAATGTCTCCGCGAAGGAACAGTTCATCGGCGACGCTGGTAAACGCCTCGTAAGCTGTTTCGGGAATAACGTTCAGGCGATTGACCATGCTTGTGAATAGAATGCTGTGCTTGTTCAGCATTTGGTAGACATTGTGGCGCATGCTACGGGAGACTGGGTCTCTGGATACGAGATAGACGTCCTCCTTCAAGAGATGGCGAATAACGTCGTCGGCGAGACATTCCGCGGTCGATTCCACGGAATCCCGATGCAGAGCGTATCTCGGCGGTGGTGGTGCCAATTGCGGAAAGAGGTGTTGCAGTCTGAACTGAAAGAGACGCGCGAGATTTGCGAGTGACGACAACTCTCGGAACATATTTCGTCCTGGCGTTTGGGTCAAGTATGTACCTGGCAGATCTCGAGGAAAGTCATACCACTCATGCCGTAGCTACACCGGGCACCATCGGGTGTCGCGCGGATCAGGTCGTCGGACGACGAGTTCCCGCAGTCGATGGAATCGCATGCCTCCGAACGACGATTCGCCACACTGGAACGCCGATCTTGCTGTCCCGAGACGCCCGAGACGATCCGTTCGCTCCCCACCACGATTGCATCGTTCGTCGTGACAGCGTCATCGGCCATCGTCGGTTTACCTCGAGAGAGAGAGAGAAAGAGTGTGTGTATGTGTGTATAGGTAGAAGGACCACTACGCGCAGTTTCTTAACGCGTAGCCGGTATAGGTACGAAAGAATCACCTCACGGCATTTCGACGTCTAGTGTAGCTCTGTTCGCCCTCGAGATATCGTGGCCAAGAAGAAGTTGCTCGTCAATAGCCTGCACTTTTCACCAACTCGGTTCTAATGTTCTCCTGACACTTCATTCGCAATTTGAACATTTCTAAATTTGTGGCGGCTCGATGAGCCTCGCCGTCGTTCCGCCAGAGGCGTCCCGATCGCCTCGAGCGGCGCAGAGCATAGCGACGCCTTTCTATGAAGAGACAACCTTAACGTCCCTTAAAGGCCACGTGAAAAAACGTTAGCAGTAACAGTAAGGATTGACCAATCAGAAAGCCTGTTTAAGCATAATTCCGTAAGAATGATATTTCTGATTGGTCAATCCTTACTGTTACTGCTTACGTTTTTTCACGTGTGGTGGCCTTTAACGTCTCTTCCTTCATCTGTCAACCCTCGCGACGAACACACGTGTCGTTCCGCGGTGCTGCGCGCTTAGCACCCTAGCCTTAGCATAGTACAATGTAACATCGTTATCTTTCAATAAACTCTATCTGTCTGTTTGTTATATTGTCCAGTTCTAGCATTGGAGGATTCATGCGCCGAATCCCCAAAAATTTGTGGCGAAAAGGATGTGGTTGCCATCTTATCGGCGGAGCGTTTCGTCCCGGAGTCGGCCTGTGGACTCGTCAGTAAGGCTAGGCCGACTCCTGCCTTAGACGCTCTGTGGTCCTCGGTGATAGACGGGCAGTTGCGGTCTTATATAGAAACTTGCCTGTTGATGGACCACTAACGAGAAGCCGAAAGCCGTGGAGTCGAAGGTCGGCGCCACCTGGCGGCAAGGCGCAACGGGCCGCTACAAATTTGTGGGTCTCGTACCACACTCTCGATCTCTACGCGCGAAGATCGAATCCCAGTGGGAATTAAATCACTCACGAACAATACAGAATAACTCTTTATTGCCTTCGTGAAAGCAGGGAAAGGAAAAAGGCGGAAACCGATCGCGGCCGTGTCGAACAGACCGTCGTCAAGACTCGAATCACAGAATAGCTGAATGACAAAAGGAAGAAAAGAAGGCGTAACAAGCGCCTAACGCGATCGGTGCACCTCCTCTAGAGTCGGCCCTGGAAGGCGGCACAGGCCTGCCACAAATTTCTAGGCAATGGCGCCATCTAACAGTGAACTCTGGAACTGAACGCAAGAATTCCTTTGTAGCGCCATCTAGATGACGCCACGGTTTAAGACTAGCAATTTTCAGAATTCAGTTCAAAATGTGTCAGCTAGATGGCACCATCACCTCTAAAGTCGTGGCGGCGAGCTAAATGATGTGTGCGTCGCCGATGCCACTCGCCTACCCGCCACTGGTGTCGGTGAGCCTCGGTGATATATAGAAATCTGGTCGTGTCCGAGTACTAGCGAGAAGTCGAAGAGATAGGGCGTGAGATGCGCGGGAGCCGTGGTAGCCGGCGGATCGCTGTAGTAGCCGCCTGGCGGTCGGTCGAGGTAGTAGATCGCCACAAAGTGCGCGAATTTCGACTCTGGTATCAGGAATGCATAATAAACGAGGAAGTAGTCGCGCCACATAAAAGCACGCTCACACCGTATTGTGCGAACCCCGTTTGTTCATTTTTGAGCTGTGTAATTCCGACATAACCCAGCCGTCAACGTAAGTAGGTACACCCGCGTGCACGGATTCTAATCATGGTGACTTTCTAAAATGTCATTTTTAAACATACTAGCCAATGAACAATACATTCTCATGCCCTCATTAGCTATGGTGGCGTCTACTCTCGTTAATGAAAGCATGAGAATTAATTGTTCATTTTGGCTAGTATGTTTAAAAATGACATTTTAGAAAGTCACCATGATTAGAATCCGTGCACGCGCGGGTGTACCTTGTAGTACATACATACGGTACGCTTTACACACACACGCGCGCGCGCGCGCGCGCGCACACACACACACACACACACACTGTACATACGATCACAATGACGGATAAAACACAGAGAACCTACTAATGTTGTCTCTGGGATAAAACGAAAATGGCCGCGCCCCTGTTCCACCGACAATAAATAAGGGCCACCGAGTGCGTTAGACACTTATCCGCGTAACGGAGGATGTGTCCAGCTCTGTTGGAAGACGAAGAGCGATGTCTCGGTGGTACGACTTTCTTCGCTCGGAGTCATCCGGTCGAACTCTGCGGGAGTAACGGACTTCCTCTAACGCCAAACTCCATTACCATATACGGAAGATCACAGTTTCTAAAGACAATTCGCCACCCCAACTTATCGCGTTACCTCGACGTCGTTAGGAGTAAACACGGTGAGTTTTTCTTTGAACATTATATGCGTCGGATCTAACGATTTAAGCGACTCTGCTTGTTTGAATTGAAATGATTCCACGGGGATCGGTACGTCAAACCGGAGCGCGCAGGGATAATTTATACTTGATCTCTCTCGTGGCATCGGAAAAGAGAGCAGGGACGAACGAAATAGACGAAATTCTCCGTACGTAGATACATACCTCTTTCAGAAAGAACGGTGGTCGTCGCGGAATACAGTGGCGAATCGTTGGGTGGTAAAGGAATTTTATCGCTAGATGCCGTTATCGATATTTCGTATCAGTGCCTACTCGGTTTACGACGTATGAACGAGTCGGGATTGGTCCACAGACACTTGAGCCCTGACAATATTTTGATCGATAAAGATGGAAACGTGCAGTTATACAATTATGGACTTTATTACGCAACCGACAGTGGAAAGGACGTGTCTTTTCCTATCGGGTATGGGATGTATATTTCTCTTTGGTTCGTGCCATTCTTGTACGCACAATGCGGCCACAATTGCCGCCATCACCTCTCGTTTATAAATACATTTTGACTTGTTGCCTCTGACAAACGGATAGCGCCGTATTGGTGGCGTCGAAAAGTTAATTAGACGACGCTACTCTGTATTCCCATATACGTAATATCATTTGCTCGCAGTTATCCAAAGTACACAGCCCCGGAAGTATTTTTGGGCACTGGGACAAGTGGTGCAAAAGTTGATTCCTGGTCTTTGGGTGTAATAATTGCCGAATGCCTGCTGAAGCGGTCTATTTGGCCAGGAATCAAGTTGTCGCAATGTTTACGCAAAGTGCTGAGTCTTTTGCACTGCGAGACCGCTATATTCGAACGTTTGGCAAGAGAGAGCAATTGCTTGGACGCTTACGAGGTTTATGGTTTTTCTTCGCTGTAATTTAATTCTCCGAATTTTTTGAAAAACAAGATCTAAAACGGGAAAAGGTTTTTACCGGAAAAAAGAATAAAGCGCATTTACCTCGCGCTCTAAATCCCAATAGGTTCTACCGCGGGGAATCAAGGAGTTGGTAGATTCGTGTCTTCAAATTCATCCGTCAAAGCGAAAGACTCCGGAGGAACTGTTGGGCTTGCCGTTGTTCGAACGGGCCGCGAACGAATACAGGGAGAGAATGGAAAGGAATCTTTGTAAAAGCGTCGCCGTGAGAAAAATGGATGAGCTGTACTACCTGTGGCAACTCGCCGGCGGCGATATAAATATGGAATTGAAGAAACAAGGCCTGATTAGATCGAGACCTCCCATTTTGTCCATTCCAAAGTACGTGACGAAAGGCCCGCGTTACAATTTCGAACGATCCTCGCGAGAGTACAGATCAACTTACTACGGGAAAACGTCGTCGTGTCATTTTTAGTTTAGTGATACTATTGGGTCAAATGTTTGGACGCAGAGATACAGCTGGATTGCTAGACCTTCGCGTAATCAAAGTTCCGCTCGACACGTTGCGGCAACGGTTGTCGCATATTCCTTCTATAGCCAACTACCCCCGGCTGACGAGTCGGTAAGTGAGCAAACGAAATTCAAGACTCCAATTCGGGCCACGTTATAATTTTCCACGCGCACGACAACTGAACGGGGGGGTAATCATTTACGCGCAGAATGTACGTCCAAGCTGAGGATGATTTGGCCGATACCGCGTCACAGCTGCCACTGATCATAAGAGAAAGGGACACGGAGTATCAATTCTTCCGGATTGTGTTGTACGACAGATTGTTGCAGGTAAGCTGATTGATTATTTTTTACAGCGGGAAGATGCGCGCGCGCGCGAGAGAGAGAGAGAGAGAGAGGGAGAGAGAGAGAGAGAGAGAGAGAGAGAGAGAGAGAGAGAGAGCGCGAGATAGCAGAAAGACGATCCGGGATATAGTTTTGAACGAGGAGAAACCGAGGGAAGGGAAGGGTATTGCGGGAAACGTGGTGATGAACAATAATTTAACGCTACACAGATTTATCCGATTACGAGAAAGGCAATTGTGAGAGAAGCCTACAAGGATATCCCACCACCGGTGCGTGGAGCCGTGTGGGCAGCTCTGCTCGGCGTCACGGGGGACGTTCAAAAACGTTACGACATGATCGACAAAGAGACACCGACGCATACCGATCGTCAGGTATGCCGGTACGATATGTGAAAAATTTGCAGGGACGCGAATACAACACGACGGTGATCGTCGATGTGTGTGCAATTAGATTGAAGTGGATATTCCGAGGTGCCACCAGTATAGCGAGCTCCTGTCTTCCGGCGCGGGGCATGAAAAGCTGCAAAGATTATTGAAGGCTTGGGTCAGAGATAATCCGCATTACGTGTACTGGCAAGGCTTGGATTCGCTAACCGCCCCGTTCTTGTACCTTAATTTTAATAATGAAGGTGCGAGTAATTTCACCTTCTCTCGATCCTTTCCAAGAACGAAGGCTCGCGATACTCGTCAGTCGAGAGTGTGTGATCGTGGAATTATTCAATTTCAGCTCGAGCGTTCGCCTGTCTCTCGGCGTTCGTACCCAAGTACCTCCACAAGTTTTTCCTCAAAAACAACTCCGCCGTGATAAAGGAGTACTTGGAAAAATTTGCACAAATCATTGCTTTCCACGATCCCCGATTAGCGAACCATCTCAAGTCTATTTTCTTCGTACCAGAATTGTTCGCCATACCTTGGTTCCTTACAATGTTTTCACGTGAGTCACGAGATTGTTCAGGCGCGAGAGATATCCATTTTCATACGGATCTCTCGTAAGACGGAAGGCAGTAGTGTGTCCGGTGCTGTTAACACACACATTACAGATGTATTTCCGCTTCACAAGATCTTACATTTGTGGGATAAGCTTTTACTGGGCGATTCTTCGTTTCCCCTATTGGTCGGATTGGCGATACTCCGACAATTGCGCGATTCTCTGCTCACCTCGGGCTTCAACGAGTGCATTCTTCTGTTCTCCGACCTTCCCGAGATCGACATAGAGTTGTGCGTCAAAGACTCGATGGCCATGTATCAGCGAACGCCGGCTAGCATCACTTACAGGAGGCACCAGTTCGATCAGTCTGAGGTATGAGAAAGGAGATGTACCTACACAAGTGAAGGCGAAAAATGTCGATATGTACCTATTGCAATTTGCTTTGCTACGAACGTACAATCATTTCGCAGGCCACAAGTTGGTTGGAACCCGAATCCGGAACCAAAGAGATGCCACGTATCAGCTTGGCGGACTTTTTGGTTCTTCTGCACGGTACTCCAAAGAAGTTAATAGTCGTTGATATACGTTGCAGTGTACAGTGAGTGTCGTGCGAGATATTTTCAATGCTGTAACGGAATGTCCGTGACCTTGGTATGGTGTTGCGACGTATATAATACGCGCATCGTGTGCATCGACATTTTCAGATTCGAGAGGGGTGCGGTATCCGGAAGTATCAATATTCCCTATACGAGCGTTCAATTTTCAAACACTGATATTGGCTCTCTGGGACCACAGGTGAAGCCGCTTGTAAATAACAAAGACGAGATCGTCGTAATCGTCGGCCCCGGAGACGCGGTTAATTCGACGGTAAGAGGACCCGTGCTGGCCCACGTGTCGTTTTTAACCGTATACGTGCTCGTACGAGTGCGCGCGCATCATCGCAACTTCCGTTCCAACGAGCTACGTGACTCTCGGAAAATTTGTCGCGGTGCCATGAGTTGTAACGATTTTGAATACGCGATAATATTAATTCTGTCGCTAACGAGAAAATTGATACAGTTTGCAGATTTCCTCGTAAGATGCGGTATCGTCGGCGTTTGCTCTCTGCAGGGAGGAATCTATGCTTTGCGCTCAAATTGTCCGAACCTTTTGGTACCGCCGCATTGAACGCCACTCGTTGAGTCGCAACCTCATAATTTTATACGTCTACACGTATCTGTTGTTTGTACGTACACACGTGCGGTACGATTGTGAAGAGAATAAATGCCCTGTACAGGCCATTTATACGTATGTGTGTACACATACCAAGAGCTTCGGTAATGCACAATGATTAATCTAAGTAGGTACACAGTTCTATCATTTTGATCGCCCGCTATGATCGGTATGTTCATACACACGTATTCACGTACGTGCGTATGTGCGTGCTATATACGTGTACTCGCGATGTTTGCTTCGTAGTTACCGTGACAACTGACGAGGGGAGGACATCGCAGCAATCGGGCGAAGGAAGACAACCTCGGCTCGCGCAAAGTGTGTAATACCGTCATCCCTGCACGGGGATAATACCCTGGGTCTCCCTGTGACGGGGCGTGTGGATACGTAACGGTGTGTGTGGTGTATCGATGCGTTATGGAGCGAGACATTTCACCGGACTTTCAACGGTGGATGCAGAAACGTCTGCAACATCAGTTTGCGAGCGCAATCGAGAATGCTTTGGAGAAGAATTGCGACACTCCTGACATCGCTCGCCGAATTGTACGCTCGAAGGAGATGAGAGATTTGATGACCGCTGTGAAAGCGGCTCTTGCCGAAAGCAAAGCTGCGTCCGGCCCCGCCGTGCCGGATGAACCGCATCGACGTCCAACGTCAATGTCATTCGCAAGCGATCAATACGGCGATGACGAGTGGAGCAGCCCGTTGAAATACACTCGATCGCACCTCGACTCGTACGATCGCATCGTCGAGAAAATCAATTACGGCAAGCCGGTTCACATTAGATTAGCGGGATACGAATTTCTTTCCAAGAACGAGTTAGCCAACGTTACCGGCGATCGATCGTGGGACGCGCTTCTGAAAGCCCTCAGAGATGGTATCGCCGACGAGAGCAGGCCCATCTTCGAAGCAAGCTTGCAAGTGCACGCGCGGCTATTAGATTCACCTCGATCGCACGACGTACTGACGAATCTGTTGAGCGCTTTTAACGCGCAATACCATTCGAGGAGGTCGCGTGATACGCTGCCCACGCTATCGTGCGGAGCCAACTTTAAGATATTTCTCCATGAAAAGCTATTTCGTCTCGTGCACTTGATCGTCCGCCATCAGGAGCATGTATTGAGAAACCTCAGGAACGTGGATAAAGCCGTGGAAGATACGATCGAGCAATTCGTCGAGTTCTTGAGCTCGGCGATCTACGATAATTCGGCGCAAAGCAAAACGCTGTCCACGTTGAATATCTTGTCGATCCTGGAGCCGCGAGCCAATTGGTGTAGAAAGTGGATTCACAGTTTGGCCACCAGAAAGGCTCTGTTCGCCGCACTCGTGAAATCACCCGTGCTATTGCGACGCGTCGTGATGTCGGTCAACGAGGGCCTGGCAAAAACGCCAATTTCAACGTCGATATCGATGAGCGACGAGCCGGCCGATGTGCACGTCCCCGGCGATACGATCGAGACGCTCAATTATCTACATTGTCTGCAATTTCTGACGCAACTATGCGGTAAGGCGTCGGGCAGAGCATTACTGATGGAGACTCGAGGGGAGGAGACGCCTTTCTCTGTTCCAGAATTTATGCTGAAACTATTGAATTCTCTCAACATTTTGGCGTCCTCGAACGCATTGGGCGGAATGTACGAGGAGCTGCGGGGTGCCCTGCGACAATTATTGGAAGGACCCGTGACTCTGTACGACGCTAGATTTTACCACGTCGCGTTGAGTCCCTTATCGGGGCGCGTCAATTGCGATGACAAAATTTGGCCACACACGGTCGACGTGATGATGCACATGTTGGACACTACGGAAGGCTCGCGCTTTGTCATTCTCGAATACCGAACGGGTTCTGATGGTAACCCGGAGAAGGAATTGTCGACCTGCCCAGCCGCGGATGTTTTGGCTTACGCGTCGAATCTCCTGAGGCAGCCCTTCTCCATGATGGACGTCGGTCACATCGTCGACCTGTTAAAATTATCGGAAAAATTGTTTGACCTCTATGACATCTACGACGGCATCGTGCGGGACACGGTACAAAATAAATTGTATCCCGCGTTAACGTATTTGTACGGCAGGATGGACAAGTATTCAGTCGAGAATGAAAATAAGACGCAGCACCTCGACAGGTGAGCAGCCCAAGCTCGCGCTCAATCGTTTTGTCAATCGATATTGAATTTGCAGCGCCACGAGAAGTATGCTGCTCAAAATAATCGTTGCACCGCTCGGTCTACAAATGCTGAACCGCGAAGAATTACTCTTCAAAGAGTTGATCCGCGGCTCCGTGGCACCTCTGAGAGCTTCGTGGAATTTTAGTGACATCGTCAGTTTCGTATCGTCCACATCCTCGATCGCGTTGGGAATTAAAGCTCTGTCGGATATAGCATTCCAGATTTTGTCGACGTTATTGACCAATCTGTACACAGTGCTAAACGATTCGCGATGCTTTCACAATCCTTGGGACGATAGCGGCGTGAAAGAATTTTTACGCCTACTCGGATTGCTGTCTTTGAACACGAAATGTAAGGCAACCCGTAACGCGCGACTCGTGACTAGAGCATCCCCCCCCCCCCCCCCCCGAAAGACAGGAAGGGCGCATGCACCCCATCCATCTCGAACTGACACAACCATCATCCATTTTATTTTCTGCGTCAGGCTTTCTGGCGTTTATGACTGATTCGCTTGAAACGGTAGAGAGCGAAGACAGCGATTATCCGAGCAATTTGCATAAATTACTGCAGCATTCGGTAAATTTTGACTCGCCGTACCATCACCTGGGGCTCCTCGCTTTGAAATCTACGATTTGGAACATGGACGTATACGTTTACTTGGAAAGTTTGTTCAATTTTCAGGTAGAGTAGCTCTGTACCACTTGTCATTCTTATTCCACTATACGCAAGCTGATACGCTTTGTACCTATATTTGATAGGAGAAACTGCAGGCGAACGTTGGCGAAAGCGAAGAGGTTTCGTACGCGATTCGCGAATCCAGTTTGCTTCGTCGTCAAATTCTGTTCAATTGTCACCAATTGAGATGTAGACCCATCGAAAATGCGGTAAAACCCGAGGAATGCGTATCGTTGTCAAGTCTGCCGCCTTCGCGCGAACCCGATGAGATAACAAATTCTGCTTTCGAGTCTTCATCGCCTTCGGAACTGTGCACATTTCTGGAACTAGACAAAACTGAACTGAAAGACAGCAGCTGGGTGGCCCGAGTGAGAAAGGCGCACAAAGCCTCTACCAAGGGTTCAATCGAGGTAACAAACGCGATACGCCCGTTGTTGCTCTTTATCCAGTGTACGGTCCCGTCCAACGCAACTTTCCATACGCGAGTACAATTTTACGCGAGAAAATTAAAAAGAGTTATGCGTTCCGATTGTAGAATTCGATGATAATTGACTTGTTAGATCGAATGGAAAAGGCCGTACCGACGTTAGAATTAACGAGCGACCACGAGTGGCCAGTTGTTCGCCTTGAGGAAGACGTTCCGTTTCCCGAGGATGCTCACGGCATCGAGTTGGTATTGCGCTATGCCGAACAAAATGGTATTTTGCAAAATGACGCACGCGCCGGGGAGAACTTGCGAGTCTTCATTCGGCAAGCGCACGAGTTTATAAGGCGAAGGAGGCCCAGTAAATATGAAGGATTCGATTGGTTTTTGGCAACAATCTTTCTAGTTTGTCGTGGAAATTTGGAAAGGCGAGTAATATTTCGTGTTTCTTCTTTATTTTCGTCGCGCGTATGTGTGTACAGTACAATCGAACAATTCCGCTACGCGATCGTTATAAAGTGTGAAACGATCGACGAGAGATGCCTCAGTTGGTCGCGAATCGGCCCGGATCGTCAGCACTGCGCGGGTACTATAATAGGCGGGGGGAGAGTATTATACGGGCTATGTGGACTCGTAATTGCTAAAAAGAAAAACAAGAAACAATTACAAGAGTCTGCCATGTACATACGTCCCACCCGCGACCGCGCACTCCGGCGATCGCTGACGTACTTCCGTGCGAGGTAGCACGTCGGGTTAACTCTAGCGAACCAGATATCATCACCGGCAATAATTGGTCTCAGTTTGAAAACTTGGTCGTCATGACGGAGTAACCGACAAGTTACATGATAAATTTCAGATTTATTTCGCACATCACGGACCATTAAAAAAAAACAAATTGGAAACACACTTCAATAAATTCGTAGACTCGGAATGACTAAACGAACGTATGCTACATTTGTGCAACGTTTCAGGTGCAAGACATTTGTTATTAAAATTACACGATTTCCATCAGCCATGTTTCTGTGGATGACGTTGAACCGAACGACGGTAACGCGAGATGCCGATGGCGATTCTCAATTGAACGTGCAATTCTCGTTTGCTCAACTTTTAGACAATATCGTTACCAAGGAATTACGTCCCGTCAAGTACGCGTTGAAGGTCAGTGGGTGGGTGCGAACGAATACCTCAAACGCGCACCATTCTCTGACCGATTTTATACAGAGCCAAAGCGAAACGATCGGGGGAGTAACATTTCAGAGCAACTATGGAATAGATTGGTGGATGATGTGCGATAACTTGATTTCCCACGTCTTTTGGGGGTCGCTTCCTTGGAATGAGATTGTGCATTTGCTGGCTATTTGCATTTTGCATCCACCCGACTATTTGCTGTATTACTGCGTTTCTCTCTTGCGCCACTGTCAACCCAGACTCTTGGAGGACATTGCCTTTGGTCGAACGTGGCCGGAACACATGGCAAGCTCTACTAGTATAGGATTGCATGATAAAATTCGTATCGACGCGAGCCGAGTATCCTCTATTCAAATAACGCGACGCCACTAGGTTCTCGACGATTACCGCTGTCACGACAATTTTTCGTTCATGGAGCGATTGGCAAAGAGGTACAGGAATAAAGTTCTACCGGAGCTCGCTGCAAGAGGTCGGATCTCATCGGCTGTGAAATAAAGTAAAAAATGCCTCGTTGGAGGCGGCATAGCTGGAAGCTACTGTTATCGCGTACACAATACCTACAGCCAATACTGTGGTGAGAAAATGTCGATATCTGAAATATACATACACAGCCATGTGTCAGGGTGCGAGTGAAAAGCAATTCTCTCTCTCTCTCAATGGGGGGCCGTTGGTCTTTTGCAAGTTTCGAGATTATTCTGCATTTTTTATTTCCTAACAATGCGCACGTGTACGGGTGAAGTATTTCGATATCTGTAGTAAACGCGCGGATACTTGGCACGTGCCGTGTACTTGGTGCAGGTTTATCGGTTGGAGATAGCGCTCGTCCGAATGCAAACCCCGTGTCTTTTTCCGAAATCGTGATCGTTAATTTACATTGTGCCATGTGATTCGTAAAATTCACAAATGCGACGTCACTAAAATTGCTGTCCGGGCTTTGTATTCGTCTGAGGCGTACCGGTACGAACCGATCGACGACTCGAGTATATACAAGACAGTGACCGAATGAGTAATAGTATTGTCATAAATAGGTATATCACACTCGACAGCGGTGCTATCAGTCTTCGTGAATGGTGAATAGCTTCGCTACTTCGTTGAGTTCATCGTACCGCGTTCCTCTGGCAAGGACCTGGATCGTGATTTAACACAACGTATCATAAAATATACCCGGGACGGTAAAATTCCGCAACACGCGCATACGCGCGTCCAAGGTACGTATGACAACGATTAGAGACAAGAAACTCTTACCTGTCGGGCGATGGACATGCGATTGAAAACATTCCAGAGAACTACACCAACGACAACGTCGTCCCGTAGGTAAAATACGATGCCTTTGCCAAAATCGTCGCGTTTCGGTAGCTCGAGTTCTTCGCCGGAACAAGCCTCGTCCTTGGACGTTACTTCCGTGGCAGCGCCCCGTACATTTTGTGAGACCAGCCGTGCTTTTATCGCTGCCTGTACTTTCTCCAGCGATGCTCTCTATTTTGGGGCAAATAAGAAAAAGAGACCGTTCCATCCGTCGAGAGACCACCGATATCAGTCGCGAGTAAGCATAAGCTTAAGCGCGACGTGTTCTCAGTCAGAGGAGAGAATCGCGCATCTTGAAACACTCGTGATATCTTCTCACTAATGTGCCAATTGACAAACCTCTTCGCTAGTCGATCTGACAGCTTCGTCGGAAGCGCTAACCGTGGCGAACGGTGTATCGGCTTCCGTTGCTTTAACGAATACTCCAACGGTTGGCAGCGACGAGTCTACTATTCCGATCGCTTCGTATCCGACTTCTGGCCCCAAGTCGGACCAAAACATCGATTGATGCAAATATGGTTTACCTGTTGATCAGGATCGATGAATGAATGACGAGCGAACACCCAATATCGCAGCGAATGGTACGAAACTATCCACCGACGAACCCCCCCCCCCGCGTACACAAGCGCGTAAATACGTATGTGTATTGAAATATAATATCGTTCTTCGCGCGCAATCTTACCAGCACCAGTCATATTTTCCCCGGCTAATCTCCCCGAAATAACAGCGTGGTCGTGATGTTCCACTCTTCTTCTGCCCAGCCTGACGTCGAAAAAGCAAGCCGCGTCACCGGCAACCCAAAGATTACTCCTCGCTTCCAATTCGGCATTGACGAGGAAGCCTCCGATGTCGGGGTGAACTTCCAAATTGGACGTTTCCGCCAACGCTGTATTGGCACGAGCACCTATCGCCACTACTACTTGATCAGCTTCAACCTTGTCGCGAGAACAAGAACGTTTGAAAGGATATCGCGTCAACCTCTCAGTTGTCGCGCAGCGATAACGCAAATATCTCGTACGCACTCTCCGTCCACCGGTGAGCAGGAGGGTGAGCCGTCCGTCTTTCATCTCCAAGTCGTCCACCTCCGCGCTAGCGATACAATTTACACCTTCCGCCGCAACTTTTCTCGTGGTCCATTCGCTGAGGTACTCTGGCAAGATTTGGGCCATTATAAATTTCTCCTTGTACACCTGATACACCTTCTTCCGTTCGTTGTTCACTGTTCCAGATGGAGGAGGGGGGCGAGCGCGAGAAGAGAGAGAAGGAAAAAAAAAAGAGGTACGAATAATCTCCGACTCGCAGCTACGACGTGCGGGCTAATCTGACGGGAGAATACTTGCAATTGCGAGCGAGCGAACAGGCAAGTTCGGAACCGAGAAATCCCCCACCAATTATAACGATATCCTTAACGCGAGGATCGTTAAGGCGTTCCTCCAACTCGAGAAAGTCCTCCTTCGTTCTAAACGGTGTGATCTTGCGTTTCACCGCTTCGTCGGCGGTCTCGAATACCGGAAGATTCTTCGGCGTTGCGCCTGCGTGGATTGTTCATTGAGCGCATCGCACGGCATACCGACGAGTTCGAGAAGACGGGAAGGACTTACCGGACGCAACGAGACACTTGTCGTACTTGATTTCATGGCCGTCCTCGAGAATTGCCTTCCTATCGAGAACATCAATTCTGTCTACCTTCCACCCTCTGGCCACAGCCACCCCTCCCTTTTCCGAGGCCGTCAAGTTTTTGATGTCCGCGTAGAACTCGGGTGGTTCGTAGAATAAACTGTAAACGCGAGGTGAATACGAGCGCAACCGCATGTTGTTAATTAAGATATATCGATTCGATAAAAGCGCGATGAGAGTACCTTCTCTGCGTCCCATTCCACTGTTTAAAATTTAATTGCGCCGTTACTTCTCGGTCCGCGTTATACCACAGTTCTTTAGACAAGGGTGGTCTCATGTACGGAAGGTCTCCTTCTTCGGTCACCACCAAGACCTGTAACGCGCGCGCATCGAGTTAATTCGTCGACTGGTGACAACCCGGAATTGAGGGATTACGAGAATAGAAATGTGGAAAACTAATTCGAACGCGCCTTAGCAGTGGGATCCCTCGACTTGATTGACCTGAATGCCGAAAACGCGGCAGTTCCACCGCCGACCAGTAGATAAGGTACATGGTTTGGAATAGACTCGGAGTTCGGCGGCACTTTGACGCTCTTTCTTTTATCCTTTTTTCCTGAAAGAAATACCAACCGAACGTAGCAGTCGTCGTTGAACGCGAGCCCGCTATCCATCTGCGAAACTTACTAGTTCTAGAAACTTTTTTAACCGTTTTTGTGGCTGTATCCGCGTCGGACCAATCAAAACGAGTGGCCTGCAAATTTAGAAACGTGAATATCTCAATTCGTCTTTTCCCGGTGTCGACCGATACACTGCTACTACCGTATATATGGTAGCCCCTGCGACGATCAACGCCGTCAGTAGTTGCTTCCAATATCGCGAAGGTCTCCTTCCATTACCATCGGGTTCCTCATCTGGTTTTCCGCAGTCTTCATTGCAGGATGCAGGACAAGAACCGTCGGCTCTCATGTCGCAAGCCGGACCGACGGAAGGTTCCTTTGGACTTTGAAAACGAGATCCCGGCACACATTCCGCCGGTCTGATCGTCGTGCCTGTCGGCTTACGCGACTCGGACGACTCGTGATTTTTCGATTCGCTGCGATACCTCGAGCCGCCGATGCTTACGAAACCTTTAACATACGGTTGCGACGAATGAAAGAGTCACCGTTCAGTTTGTGTGAAAGATTTTCTAACGTATCGCCCATTTTCAGGGAGAGCTGCGGGAGCAGCTGCTACGTGAGCACGATACGTAATTATCAACACGCATTAGCAGCAGGAAGGATCCGAATAGTGCGGGAAATCATTTAAAGGTTATGTCACGCAATCGACAATGACAAACTTGACTGGTCGATACCGCGTAAACCAAATTTCGCAGAACTCTGCGAATTGACGCATTCAGAGGAAAAAAAAACGTACGGCACTGGATAAGAGCTCCAATTATTTGTACAAGCGGTTGTACGAAATGCGTGTACTCGTCCGCGAGATGAGCTGCTTCAAAACTTTTGAGAGCGATCTTTTCCGGTCGAATTTCGTCACTAAAACCGCTCGTTTATCGAGGAATGGACGTTGAATTTCACTCACCGACGTGTTTTTCAGGTCGATAGAGATGATTTGAGTGAGCGTTCCGCGTAATTTTTGACAACTGCCCGATAACTTTGCCGTAACTTAACATTTTTGACGGGCCGATTTGGTCTTTAAGCAATATGGCAGGCGCGCGCGTGGCCGGTGCTCCTTGTGCGACGACGACGACGGCGGCGCCGGTCAACGACTACGACTCGTTGAATTTGGTCACCACATCGGTTCAATGATAAACTCCTCATATAAAACTCCATTCCCTGATTTCTCGCGCAACTACGTTACCATCGACTTGATTAGTTAATTTTTTTTTCGCGGTTTACTCGTATCTTTACCGCAGCTGTGGTATCTACAACGTGCAAATTCTTAAGGCACATAGGTAGTATGTATGTATGCATGTATGTAGTACATACATACACATACAAGGTAGAGCATCGCGTTATTATTAGTACATAGGTATGGTATGTACCCAGGTATAATCGGATTTTTTGCCTGTACATACACCCGGGTTCACGGATTCTGAACATAGTGACTTTGCAAAATGTAATTTTTAAACGTAACAGCCAATTAGCAATTAAATCTCATACTTTCATTAGCTAATGCGGCCTTTGCCCTGGCTAATGAAAGCATGATAATGAATTATTCATTGGTTAGTATATTGAAATATGACATTTTGAAAAGTCACTATGTTCAGAATCCGTGAACCCGGGGGTGTACCTACCATAATAATATGTGAATGACCCGAGCTTGAGCTCGCAGAGCTGCCACCAATTTGGTTCTGATGTTCTCCTAATACGTGTCTCGAGATTCGAGCATTTTTTGGAATTTGAGCAGTGCCGCCATCTAACGATAAGCTTTGGAACTAGTTTCGCAGCGTCCGCAGGGTCCGCAGTGTCCGATGGGTTCTCTCCTCCTCTCTACCCGAATCACGCAAACCCCGTGTATTGTCATCTGTGTGAACGGGCCTTTCGAGAGAGGATTCGTATAACCCGTATAATCCATCAAGACTCTCGCGCGCGTCATTCTGACCGTGAGTGCCGAATGTAGGTTTTTTTTTTTTGAAAATGATTGGAAATCAGCAATCTACAATTGTTGTCTTTCGCAATCTAAAAGTATAGAAACTCTCCGTAGACGCTGTCGAAAATTGGCAACGAGATATGTCCCGCACGGTATGTTTATGAGTCGAGTCTCAATTTTTTTCAACGCACGATACTATCGCGTGCGTTTGGAAACTGTAAACAATTACGCGGTGGCGCAATTCGTACGTGTCGCGACAAAGTTCTTTCCTTTTCCAGCCAAGAATTGCTGCATCCGATCAGGAATTGGCGTATCGTGGCAAACACTTTCACGGTGAGTTCTAACCAGAGTTCTCCGAATCCTAACATTCTTAGCAGTACCATTGCGTATACCTATCGGTGTATACCATTTACATACGACGGATGCACGTGCTTACGGGTGCGCGCAGATTAGGTGTTCTCTTTCTTTTCAGTTTTTTTCACGACTTTGAACTCACTTGCTCATTTGCATTTGCTTATTTCCCTTTCCAGACGTCAGGGTCGTCGAAAGAAACCAAATCGTTTGCTCGACTTGCGGCTCGGAGTTGAGCCTAAAAACGCCTGGGAAATTGTTTTCGCACCCCATTACGGATACGCTGCAGTGCGAAGTAAATATCACCACTCCCTCTCGACGGGATAAAGAAATATTTTTTGCCTTTCTCCGGTCGATCGAGTTAATCGGTGGAAAACAATTGGCGGTTATCGGTTCGTCCTGATTTTTATTATAGAAATGCCATCGATCCTGTCAGGCTAAAGACATCACTGCCGAGGACGGGGAGGATGTGGATACGTTTTGTCGGTTATGCGGACAAGAGCTCGTTAGGAGCTTGCGAGTCTGCGACAATTTGACGTGCCGTTTCGCATTTTGTAAGGTAAGAATTTTGAGCCACAGGCGGACGCGTTATGGAAGCTATCGCTCCGATTAACCGAGACTGCCTGATAATCGTATCATCGTTTTCCCTTTCAGAAATGTATCGAAAGAAACACACGCCAGTCTTTGAAAAATGGTCCGAGCGAAAACTGGAAATGTTTCGTTTGCAACGTCAAGCCGTTATGGGAAGCAAGGGCCATTTGCGCGGCTGTAATCGCGACGCGACCAAAGTAAGCTCTCAAGTGTTTACTCACGCGGAATGTACCCATGTAGAATTAATTGCACGCACGGCAGTACGGTAGTGTAATTACCATTGCCCTCGGCGGGTACGTACAATTGTCGCACGCTTCTAATCCGGACGATCGCTACTTTGACCAGAAACTTGAGCAAACCAATGATTCCTCCGCGTTGCTTCCACGTCCAGAGTGAGAGGGCAAAAGTCCTAAACGACACGTCGCGATAATTTGACGCGGAAAATCCCGATCGTATAAAATTGATCGAGTTCGGTTGTACGTATTTCGATCGAATGGTGCATTTGAAACTGCATGATACGCATAGTTCCGATTGTAGGAATAGCACACATGTGGCGTATCGTCGATATCCAACTCGTTTAAAACTTCCCATTTTGCTTCTCGCTTGTGTGCCTGGGTGTAAATTTCGTATGTAGTATGCATCGCTCTTACTCGCACGATCTCTTCTCTTGGTTTCTGTTACACTTTTGGCGTTCCTTTCGGTAACGAGAGGGCGAAACGATGTCGAGACCGTGCCGAATACAATCGATGGTATACTCGCACGCTGAATCTCGAGAACAGCGAAATAAACTCATTCTAAAGATCGGTCTACGAGCTTAGCTGGATAAATTGTACGATCGAAAGAACTTTCGCGCGGAAAGGTGGTAGCGAGAGAGAAAGAGAGAGGGGGAGAGAGAGAGAGAGAGAGGGCAGAGAGAGAGAGAGAGAGAGAGCATAGAGCAAAGACTCGAAACGAGCAAAGAGCGGAAGATGTGCAAATGAACGTGCAATTTTAAAAGCGGCGCAAGTTCGGACACTCTCGGTACATCACGGACGTGGGGCTTCTGTGTTTCAGAAAATCGAGGAGTCGGGATAGAAAGTTATCTCGTCGCAACCCTGATATCTGTGGTGAGGACTGTAGCAGCCAGTCGGAAAGCTCACACGGAACGAACGCTATTGGGAGAAACGGCGATAAGCTTTCGCGGAAGGGGAATGATAGATATGAGCATAATAAGGAGCGCGAGAATAGCCGCCGATCTATGTATGGGAGCGCGGCACGATCGAGAATGGCAGAGCGTACAAGCGCGCTTCGTAAAGAGTCTCGCCGCGAGTCTGTTTCCGAATTCAGCAGCGACGAAGAACGTCGAGTTGTATCCGATCTATCGAGGTCGAAAAATACGTTGCCGAGTAAGGGAGGACATTTTAATTCAAATGAATGTACGCTTCGCAAAAGTGATGCGCACTTAGCGAAGGACGAGCGTTTCGACAGGTCTGCCCCTTGGACTGTAAAAGAGGAGGAGACAGGTGGAGCGACGTTGGAAAGGTTGAAACGATCGAAACGCCAAGAGGACGGGAATAAAAGAAGCGTCGTCCGTATCGAGCCAAGAGGATGTACGAATGATCGCGATCGACGAAGGAGACGTGTGATCAGCAGTGATTCGGATTCCGACAAAGAATCGAATGGCGAGAGGAATCCTAGAATGCGACGCACGGATTTAATGAATGGCGCCCGACGCCAGGGATCGAATGGCAGGGAGAAGACGACGAAACCGTATCGAACGGAACGGGTTCGTAAGGATGAAACCGAATCGAATTCGGAGGGAGAATTTCAAGCGGCCAATTCGCCTAGGAGGAGACGTCGTACCGTGAAACGACTTTGCGACATCGACAAAGACTACACACGGGTCGAAACGGAGAGGAAGCACTCTTCTTTGGTCGGAGATGTGCGGATCAAGCGGACCGAGGCAAACTTAAAATTGAACAAACAACAAGGGACTACTTTCAAAGCTCACGTCCAGAAGTTGACGAACGAAATCAACATAGTTGCGTCGAAAATGTCCGCCGACGCTCAGAGCGTAAATCACAAGTTCTTCCAAAACGAATCCGTACGCGTCAACGACACGGTCGAAGTGGTATTCAAGTATGCCAAGCTCCTCGGCGAATGTCAAACCAAGTTGAGTGGATTTAAAGACGAGTTTCTCGAGACGTACAAGTTGTGGTGTATTGACTTTGGCCTTGGATGCGTGCTGGAAAAGGTGAAGGACTCGGTTATTGCTGGCCCGTTATCAAGGACGAAAGAATCATCGAAAAGCACCGCCACGGAGAGCGAACGCGAGAACGCGAACGAGAGGGAGGAAGAAGAAGATGTAGTGTCAATTGTGAAGCCTGTAACGTGCGGCACGCCGGTTAGCGATACGAGGATATCCGATATAGAGGCCAAGCGAGGCGAGAACGCACGGCCTCGCAAACCTACCGGTAAAGATGCGAAAAGTGATGCACAATCCACGAGTACGGCGAACGAGGCGATCGTTGGCTCGACTACTGAGCGATCGGACGTACGGGCCGAGAAGGACCGATCGCTTCTTCCGGAAGACGATGGCGATACGCACAGCGGGGTTAGCGATAGTGGTACGTCTACGTCCAAAAGAAACACGAACCCTTCCGGTAATCGTAATGGATCTGACACCGAAGAGAGCGAAAGCTGCGATCGGAAATCTCTGGAAGTGTCGGATTATAACAGCGACGAAATATTCTCCGGGTCCGAGAAAGGACGCGCGAATTCGCAACGTTCTCACAAAGCGAAAGGAATGGCTACGAACGTGGGATCGAATACCCGTGATGATGATAATGTCGACGAAGGAGAATTTTCGGGAGAATCGCAATCGAGAAACGGATCGCGCGGAACGGCCGTGCGGTTCTTTACGGAGGACAAACTTCTGCCGAAGAGTATCGTAATCAGACCCGTATCGGTGCTCTTGCCGAAACTGGAAGATATCCAAGGTATTGACACGAAGGAATTGAAATTAAGTTCGAAGAACGATGATGCGGTCGATGATCGATCGATGAAAAATGGTCAAGTCAAATCAGCCGATGCACGGATAACGAATAACGATACATCGGAGGGGGTCGCGAAAGGAAGTACGACGGATGGTGAACATTTGAAAACGAATTCGATCGAAGATGACGAGAAAAGCCAAGGCGATCGTCAGTCTTCGGATGACATGTTCGACGATACTCTTGTGGACGACGACGACGACGACGACGACGACGACGACGAGGCTGGTACTCGATCTCGATCCTCGAGTGAATCCGAATGCGACGTACTCTCCAAAGGTGAACGTTCCGTTGCGCGAGAGCACGTGGATCATCGGAACGGAGACACCGAACCCGAAGGCGCGAAGCAACAGAAGAAACGAATCGAGTCGGAAGACGATAGAGAGACACACGCGGACAAAACCGCTACGGATCGAAACACTTCGGCGGATCGTTTTGGCCGTGAAGTTTGCGATGCGGAAGAGACTGCGCCGTCGAGAGGAAGGGAGCTGCTCGAAGGGAAAGAATCGGATGTAGTACGAAATGGAAGCAGTAGCGACGCGGAAAGCGTTTCGACCCGAGAGAAAGACTCGGAAACACGCGAGAGTGGTGGAGCAAGGAATAGCGTTTCAATCGAGACGGGGAAATCTCGAGGACGAGTCGATACGATCGAAGATGACATCGAAAAGGGGCGCGATGCGGTTCCCAATGAAAAGGTCAGAAACGCGCGTTCCAAGTCTAGCTCCGAAGATTCGATCGGCAGTTTTGAGTCTGTGGGCTCTATCTCTACAGTCGCACCGAGCTCAACTAAGAACAAATCCGGCACCAGAACGTCCGATAAGGAAGGATCGAGTTTCGAGTTTGACACCAGTTGCAGTACAATATTGCTACCTGCAAAAGCCAGCGCGAGAGCTACTCACGACGATAGCAAACCTACGACATCCGATAAATTCAAGAAATCTCGACGAGTATCGAACGGCAACGCCGACGAACTCGCCAAAATTGCACTGTTGGAGTCCACGTCGGACGAGTCCCCGAAGGAACCTAGTCGAGATTCAGATTTGGATAATGCCGATGCTACTGCGAAGAAAGCACTTTTGTCCTCTTCGGATAGCGAATCCACCGCTGTGGAGTCGGACGGGGGAAGGGGTGATCGAAAAGAAGATGCAATAACTGCTTCGGACGCGGATTCCAAGAGAACGAGAAGCTCTGAGAAACAGTCACGCGACAACGATGGTCGCGACTCCGAGAATTATAGACCAAAGAGGAAGATGGTTAAGCTAAACGCGAATCCTTTCTACGAAGCTGACGAAAAGTTGAAAATGACCGCCAAAGTTGCGGTGGAAAGATTAGGGCGGAGGGTCCTCGACCGATTTTCACGTGTACTAGAACAATGTAGGAAGCGTCTGGAAGAGAAAAATTTCGCAAGGTATTCAAGAATGTATACCTTATTGTCGCATAATCGTGCGGTATCGCTGTGTACGAATACGGAATGGGGAGTTGGAACGCTTGGGCGAGGGTTCGGTATCAAAGATTCCGCCGAATGTGTGACAGGATTCTCGGTTGACGAATTGGAAGAAAGACGGCGTCGTAATATATTAATTTGGATCCGAAGTCTCCCTGATCTGCGTACTTGTTCTTTTTCGTCGTGGATAATATTGAATGAATAAGTGTTCGTCAGTTGGTCGGACCCCCATAGTTTCAAAAGACACACCCGATGTTTTGCACTTTTTCAATTCCTTTTTGCCCCTTCCTCTTCTGAATCGCGCGTCAAGTCACTAATCCACAAACGACACCCCGTACGTACGTATTCGATTTCGATACGACATTCTTATAACGTATCGCGATTTCAATTGAAATGGTTCGGTAGCTTCCATTTCAATCCGAAAACGCGTTTTACCATAGGTACCTATACTCGCGTAACATCCCCCCTCCCCCTTTATCTCGAATTATTTTCTCGTAGCTTATTGGATCTGGATAGTCTCGAACGCAAGAAGGCAATTGTACGTAGCAACGCCGATAGCTCGGAAGGGGATGAAGCGACGTCAAAACTATCGAAGGGATACAAACGAAAGAGAAAAGAGAAAGTGGACGAAGAAAAAGAAGAAACGTTGATGGATCATTTGGAAAAGGTGGCGAGCGGCAAAGTTATCGAGACCGATGGTGAAGATAGCGACGAGAGTTCCAATATTGACGGTGCCAAATTGAGAAACAAACTCGAGGCACTTCCTACAGCAAAGATAGATCTCGCATCGGAAGCGAATAGGATAGCGAAAGACGCTCTGCTGAATAGCTCCGATTCGAATAGTGGTGAGTGAGATACGTACAATTACGCGGCGCACACTATAGAGGAGACACATCGCCATATCGCATGTCGAGGAGGAGGGCTCGACATATCGTCGGTAGAAATTATAGATCGGGTGATCGCGCAATATCCGATAATTTCGATAAATTTGCAGAAAGGGAAGAATTATCGGGAACTGACGACAATGACGTTCGGACGGAAAAGAAGGGCCGCCGTTGTAACGATAAGAAAGGGACGACAACGGCGACGGAGAAGAAAGGGGAAGCTGCGAGCGATACAGAGGATGATGAGGTATTTGAGAATAAATATGCAGCCAGCCGTGTGTTTATTATCAAGTTTTGGGGAAAAGAGAAAAAATGACGAAACACATCGGCTCGAGGGAAATGAAATCGAGTCAGAGTATATCTTGTACACGATTACAGGAGAAGTTAAAGAAACCGAAGAAGACAAGCAAATGGAGACGGGATAAAGTATTAACGATGACATTAACGGATTCGGACTCTGACTCTACCAAGGAAGAAAATCTGAGAAGGAAAGAGAAAGAAAGGTGAGCAATACTAGTTTTGATACGTTTCGTCCGACGCGGTGTTATCGTACCGACATCTGCTATTTCCCTCCCTTGTGTGCGTCACAAATCTAGTTCCAACAGCGACGACGACATTAAGGAGATTAAGGTGACGAAAACGAAAAGGCGTGTTTTGTTCTCCGATTCTGATTCTGTGAAATTATGCGATAACGACAGCAACTCGGATGGCTCTACGTTTGTAAAGAAACAGAAGAGAAGGCAGGCCGTATCCGAAGAGCCCGGTAGCTCCGACGACTCGATGACGGCCCCGAAGAAGAAGAAGAGGAGAAAACGATTGGCTTCGAAGACGTCGAATTCCGACACTTCCGTGGAAGCGACGAGGTAAATTCTTGTGGTCGATATTTTTTTTTTTTTTTCCTCTCCCCGTTACCTCGCGATATTTGTACTCCTTCATACACCCCATCTACCCGTTTCACATCGTTAGATCAAAACCTAAGAGACGAAGAATTAAAAAAGTAGCCAGCGACAGCGACAGCGATGTCGTAACAGCTTCGCAAGGAACTCCCGGGAAATCGGGCCGAAAGAATATCAGGAAGGTTTTAAAGAACAAACAAGTCGCGGAGGATACCAAACAGGCGGCCAAGGAAGAAGAGGAGAGATTGAGACGCATAGCAGAACGTCATAAATTGGTAAGTCGGACGAAGACTAGTAGTTTTGAGAAGGATCGACGCGCATCTCGAGGCACAATGGAACCAATCTATTTTTCCGTTCTCCATGGCGCAGTACAACGAGATGTACGAAATAAGACTGGCCGGCGAGGAGAAGGTCGATAAATTGGTATTGGACTTTGACGAAGAAACGAAAGAAGAGCTGGTCAGTGTTCACAAAGATTTGGTAAAACGTTTGAAACCGCACCAAGCTCAGGGTATCAAGTTTATGTGGGACGCTAGTTTCGAGTCTCTGGAACGCGTAAAAACTACTAAAGGATCTGGATGCATAATCGCCCATTGTATGGGCCTTGGCAAGACTTTCCAGGTCGTCACACTGGCCCATACGCTGCTGGCGCACCCCGAGACTCGAATCAATACCATCATGGTAGTTTGCCCCTTGAGTACCGTACTCAATTGGGTCAACGAGTTTAAAATGTGGTTGAAAGACGTAAACGACGGCGAAGACGTCAACATATTCGAATTGACTCGGTAAATGGATTGGATTGGCACGCGTACCTACTCGCGTATTCTTTGGCCGCGGTGTCCTTACACCGCTTTACACTTTGTACACTTTGTTTAGATTGAAACGAAATTGCGAGAGAAAGTATCAGCTCGAAGAATGGCAGCGTTGCGGCGGTGTTCTGATCATTGGTTACGAAATGTTTCGCAATCTAAGTAACGGGAGTAAAATGGGTAAGAATATGAAGGAGGCAATCTTCAAGTGCCTGGTGGATCCTGGCCCGGATCTCATCGTCTGCGACGAGGGTCATTTGTTGAAGAACGAAGATACCGCCCTCAGCAAGGCTATGAGACGAGTCAAAACTCTCCGAAGGATCGTATTGACGGGCACGCCTTTGCAAAACAACTTGATAGAATGTGAGTGTCGAATCGCAGGGCTCGCGATGCCCGTGGATGTCCGTTTATTAGCGCGTTCGCCTATAGGTGTACCGCGCGGGTAGGTTCCGAAACGTAATTCGTTCATCATCCATCCGTTAGATCATTGCATGGTCCAATTTGTCAAACCCAATCTCCTCGGAACGAAGAAGGAATTTTTGAATAGATTCGTTAATCCTATAACGAACGGCCAGTTTGACGATTCGACCGCTTACGACGTCAAGTTGATGAAGAAACGAGCACACGTCTTACATAAGATGTTGGAAGGTAGCGTTCAGAGGTTCGATTACTCCGTGCTCACGCCGTTCTTGCCTCCCAAACAAGAGTACGTCATATTTGTTAAACTGACGGACGTGCAGATCAAATTGTATCGCTACTATTTGGATAATTTCGCGAGGTACGTGAAATGGTGGGCGATCTGACGAAAAGGGGAGAGAGAGAGAGAGAAAAGTGTTGCATCAGTCGATGCGAAAATTGTTCTCAGGCGGTATCGCGGTGCGGGTGGATCGCTCTTCTCCGACTTTCAAGCGTTGCAACGGATATGGACGCATCCCATAGTTTTGAAGCTGAACGCGGAGAAGGCGGAGAAAGCCAATGAGAAGAAGCGGCTAAACGAAAGCGATTCCGAAGGATCACTGAGAGATTTTATCGACGACGGCAGCGATTCGAATTGCAGTAGCAGTAGCAGCAGCAGCAGCAGTGGTAGCGACATTCGGTCTGTCCATAGCGACGAGAGCAGCGCGGCACCGAGGCGCGGAACCAGAGCAAATCCTGTAGGTAAGTGTTTCCAACGACGTACGACGATTACACGAGATCGCTGTTGCTCTCCGTCGAAAGTTATACCGTCGCGTGGGGAGGGGATATATAGGTACAGAGCCGTATACGTATGTGTATCATGTTCGGGCAAGACTTCCGCAATCATCGGCACGGTACTTAGATTTCGCGACCAATTACGTTTGGGTGAGAGAATCCAAACGATAATTTCGCGATCGATCTCTATCGCGCGCGCGCGCGCGCGCGTGCTTGGTATAACATTTCCATAAACTAGAAATCAAAGAAGAGGTGGAAGGAGGGCAGAAGAACAAGGGGGACTCCGAGACTGGAGAAGCCGCGGAAACTACAGAATGGTACGAACAGTTCGTCCAACCCGAACATTTTAAGGACATGAGAATCTCGGCGAAACTACTTCTCCTCTTTGGTATCCTGAAGGAGTGCGAACAGATTGGCGATAAACTGTTAGTATCACTCGATTTCGACAAGTGTCCGATCGGAAGTGTGTTGCGCTACGTACGATTCGCCGCGTACCGGTGATGCCGTAACGACTGAACGACTGAACGAACGTTCCAACATTGTAGGCTCGTCTTCTCGCAATCCTTGTATTCTCTGACCTTGATCGAGAAGTTTCTCAATCAAATCGACAACGATACCCAGGAAGGAGTCACCAGCGAGTTTCTGGAAGGCCACTCTGGTAGTTGGACCTTGGGATTGGATTACTTCAGGCTCGACGGTCAAACGCCAGCCGAGTACAGAAGTCAGTGGTGCAAACTATTCAACAAGCCGTCCAATCCTAGGGCGCGATTATTTTTAATATCGACCAGAGCTGGCGGACTCGGTATAAATTTGACGGCAGCTAATAGGGTTATCATATTCGATGCCAGCTGGAACCCGTCCCACGATGTTCAAAGCATCTTCCGAGTATACCGGTACAACTGTTGACTTGTTCTCTCCCCAAAAACGGCGGAACGATACTTTGCTTTTCCTCCCCCTCTTTCAAAATAAAGTTCCTTTGCGATCGCGCGATCAGATTTTGACACTCCCGTCCGCGTATTGTGCATATACAGGTTCGGTCAGAAGAAGCCGTGCTACGTCTATCGATTCCTCGCGCATGGAACGATGGAGGAAAAGATATACAACAGGCAGGTAACGAAGCTGTCGCTTTCGTGCCGCGTCGTCGACGAACAACAGATCGAGCGTCACTATAGCAACAACGACCTGATCGAATTGTACAAATTCGAACCTAACACGAGTACGGATAAGCCGACGCTTAATTTGCCGAAGGATCGGCTAGTGGCCGAAATATTTTTAAAGTATAAGGATTACGTGGAGAATTATCACGAGCACGATTCTCTGCTCGAGAACAAGGTGAGCGGTGGGGGGAGGGGCTTGACGCACACGGCTTGAAGAAAATCTCATTCTAAGAGCGTTCACTCGAATCGTATCATTCAGACCGAGGAGGAACTGGACGAGCAGGAGAGGGCACAGGCATGGCTGGAATACGAAGATGAAAAGAAGGGAAAACCGCCGATCAATCCTGCCATGCTGGCAAATTATCAGAACAACTACATAGCGCAGCAGCAGTACATGATGATGATGATGACCAATCAACAAAACTCTGCCGGAATGGATCCAAACATAGCATCGATGCGTCACGATTACGAGAATCTTCATCAGCTTATACGAAAGGACGTACGTTTCGTAATTCGGACACGCGAATCCGATTTGTATCTTTGATTTTTCTCGTTGTTTCAAACGTCGTGTTGATCTCGCCAACGATAATTTCGCCGTGGATGATTCGCTTTGTTGATTCCAGCCTATTCTCTTTTCCGATCGCATATATATTTCGTTTCAGCATCCAAACTTGACGAACGAGCAGCAACAAATGTTAGTAACGCGTACCATTATGGGAATGTACAATTATGCCGAGAAACAATCGACCAATCAGGGCCCTACGGTTATGGGAATGGTAAGATCTTGGTTGATATTCATCGTAACGTATAGCGAAAGCTCTAGGAACGGGGTTCCCACTGTTCTCGGTCGTATTTCAGAACGATCTATATGCCCGAATCAGCAATCCAAATACGACCGATTTCTCTACGATAAACGCGATGGTGAGTCCGTTGGGTGTTTTCGCATTTCCATTCAATGAGATTTCGTCCACATTTTCATGTTGTATACACCTATGTGTATGATATGCAACTAGGTGATGCAAAATCAGATGGCAGCGAACTATGCGGCGCAGCAGGCGAGTGGTAGAAATGCAAATGTGATCACAGGTCAAGAGGTCGTTAGAAATCCGATGCTACAAAACGCAGGGACGATGAACAGTGACGTTCTGGGGGTGAGTTTTACGCTGCAAGAATGATCGTACGAGTTACTTTTTCAGCCAGAGACACGTACACATATGTATCTGCTACTTTGTACATGTGCTTTCAAGATTCCGATGCCAGATGTACCAACCTCGACAACGCGGGTTGCCGATTCATCGGCATCGACCAGTAACGATAAGAGTCAAGAAGAATGAGCGAGTTAGTAGTTTATACCTAGTGATGTTGCGACAGTAAGATTTTTAATAACTGTGCACTACACCGTATTATACCAATTGAATTATAAGTATTCTTTTCTCTCTCTCTCTCTCTCTCTCTCTCTTTCTCTCTTTCTCTCTTTCTCTCTTTCTCTCTTTCTCTAGTACATTTGTTATAATCGAAAAACATTCGTACTACGCGCGCAATTTTTGGGAGCTTTGTATATAGAGTCGCAAATGACCGGTCTATATCCTCTATAGCAAATGTAAGTACATGCGTAATATTTAAACCAACCTTCCTTTTAGAAACTGTGTTAGCAATTCTACACTAGGTTCAACCGGCAGGTCTCATTTTATCGTAAAGGGAACGTATCCCGTGAGATGAGATTTGTTGAGATCTTTTTACTCAGTTTCGCCGATTGCGGTTCGTGTGAGACATGTATTGAATAAAACGAAACATTGAAGTACTTCTAACGTATTTCGATCCAAAAGTGACGCATCGCGATCGGGGTAATCTTATGGACAAACGGACGGCTCGTTGGTTTCGATAATGTTTCAGTTCAGACAACACAATCTAAAAAGTCATCTTGGAGTAATCCGTAGGCAGTCTGGTGTCTCACTGTTTTTGCAAACTCAGATTTGATGTTATCCAAAAGATGACTGTTGGATAACTCGAAATGAGAGTTATTCAACAAAGTGAGACATCAGACTGCCTAACTATAAAAAATAGCTTTCTGGCTTGTGTTGTCTGGAAACCCATTACGTGTGTACGCACGTAATGCTTCTGTTCCAGCTCTGAATTTGCTGCAACAAGAATCAAAGCATTGAGAAACACTCGCTTATATCGAGTTGGGTGGTTGGTCGAGTGACAAGTATCGCACTTTATGCAAGCTCATCCGCGATTTTTCAGTTTTAAATCATCGCGCGGTGGTGTAGCGCGCGCACTCTAGTGTACGTAGGTACATACATACTACAAATCAGTTGCTCGATGGGTGTGTCCATCATCTGCACTTTCCGCGTCCCCTGCTTGAATCAGCTGATTATTGTTTTCGTTCGCACGGGAAAATATTGGCCGCCCAGCATACTATTTCGATGCGCCAAATTTCCCTCGGGGAGTTCGAATTGCTATCTCGGAAAGTTAATTCCAAAGTTATCGTTGAGCAAAAACATTGTTTACATGGTATGCCGTCACGCGAGGTAGAAAAAGATATTGATATCTCGCATGGGGTGACGTCACTGTTGTTTGCGGGAGTGCTGTCAGTCTGTTCCAAAATGGCGCAGTAGACGGTCGAGTTAGAGGTGGTGCGCCTCGCGCGATGAAAATACGATTTTGTCGCGAAGTAAGTGTGAAAAGTTTTGGAATTGCGTTGAAACGAGGGCCGGGACCTTCGTTTCGATATAATACCAAAGGTTTCGAGTGGCTGTAGTGGCTTCAAATGGGAGATATCTCGCGTCGAATGTCGCGTTCTTTGTCGCGCGTAATGATGAAAATCTATTTTCTGCCCCCTCGGCCAACACGCGACAACACCACCGACGGGGGCCGCCTACGCGCTTTTACGCAACTGCGTAAAAATGTGTACATGTGTGCAGTAGAGTGGACGTGCTATTTAAATTGCATCTGTATTTGACAATTTTCCAAACCGATCGGCCGCGATAACGCATCATTCGCGAGTAAATGCATTCCGCGTACACACATACATACGAGCGAACAGCTGCGCGCTTTGGTTGTGCAACGCGATGCAAAAGGCAAAATAGACTTGCCCCGCCGCTTGGCCTTTGCGGTTGCACTCGTACACCTTACTTTCACGGCTATCTTTCGCGATAACACGCAACCGCCGTCGCGCCGTTTTCATCGCTTCTTTGGCCAAACGATCGGATCGTGCATCGTTTAGGTATCGGTTACTTACGCGATAATCAAATATCGCGTCAGCCACAGCGTACGTACCATAGGTACATCGACGTACATACATCACGATCCATTCCGCAATCGGTTTTTACGTAACAATAATTGGTTGTTGTGATCGTGAACATTTTTCACTCGTTTACTCATTTTGTCATTTTCACGTCGATAATTTCTTTAAATGCTCAATGCCTTTCACCGTCGTAGCACATTGGTGCGCCGTCGACGAAACATTCACGATCTCACGTGGGTGGCGGTACCGCCGACTCCGACGTCTCGTTTCAGAGAAAAAGGAATTGGAACGGAGAGGGAAAATGTCGGGTGAATCACCAAGACGGGGTTTGCATAAAGGAGCGCAGCTGGTTTCCCCTCAACCGATAAGCGATCGATCCATCATCGACAGCGTGGCCGGGATAATCAACGATATAGTTCCACAGGTGAGTACTTTATATACCTGTAGTTTTCGCGTCGCGTCGTACTCGAAAATCGTCTACTCGATTCGAGCGTTATTCTGTCACGCGTCCAGGCGTACACCGGGGGACCGAATTTGGAGAACAAGGAAAGGATAACGTGGGCGAGATTCGAATACGCGGACGTAAACGATGCCGCCCTGTATCCTGATTACAACGAGGGTTCAGGCGTACCTCCCTTGGTGTTGGTGCTCGGATTTGGAACGGGAGTGCAGGTCAGGCACGCGACGATAGTTTTTCCAATAGACGGGCTTCTTATAATCGCTCGGGACGGGGTTCGTGGTGTTCGTATAGCTCAATTCGGTCGACGTTCATCCCTCCTTCACCTCGACCGCCGAGCGAACGACAGTGAGTCTTGTCACGGGTTAGCGATTCGAGTATAGATCGGACGAAACCACGCTCTGCGTACGAATCTTACGGCTTGTGCCGCCTCGTACGTACGGGGCACACTGTATCTACCTATTATCGAGGCGGGACTTTGACCCTACGGCGATGATAATCATTTTTTCATCGAATCCAATCGCGGCGCACGTATAACGCATCGCGACTGAATGGAAGAGTAGATCTCGTTCCTCGCCCAACGAACTTTGAGCTTGTTGCGACTGGGGGGGGGGGGGGGGGGGAGTAGAAAATCCATAGGAACGAGAAAATTACCACTGTGCGCACTCGTAACGCGGTCGGTGGTCTCCTTATTCGAAAGATCAGCGTCGACTCTTGTTGTCGGGGCGTTAGGTATGGCTAGTGGCAGCGTCGGGCGAGGCAACGGAGGTCTTGTCTTGGCGACAAGGGATCGTGAGAACGCTCAGGATTCTGCCGAATCCTAAAACAAGCGGCGACGACCGCGCCGATCCGTTCGAGTCCAAGAGACCGATGGTGGCAATTTGCGATTCGGCCGGACCAGGACCGCAGTTCTGTAGCGTCAGTTTCGTCTCGCTAAAGACCGGGGAACAGGCGAAGAGCATCAAATTCAAAAATCCAGTCGGCGATATCTTGGCCAACGGAAGATCGGTCGTTGTGACCTTCGTCGAGAGAATAGCAGTTTTCGACGCGAGAACCTTGGAGGATATTTTGACGGTTACCACGTGCTATCCCAGTCCCGGACCGAATCCTAATCCCGTGGCTCTGGGATCGAGATGGCTGGCATACAGGTTACCCAGAGATTTTCTTTTAAGCTCCACCACACTTTCGAGACCCTCTCCTCGATCGCGCTTCGTATGACTTGCAGCGAAAAGCGATTGTTACCGGCGAGACGAAGCAGCGGAGGCAGCGAAGGTGAAGGCGTTCAGAGTTACACGGCAGCGGTATTGTACGCGGCTAAATCGCTGGGAAAGGGGTTGCGCGGCCTGGGCGAGACGGTCGCGTCAAGTTTGACCGGAAGCGCGACACCCGCGGTCGTCAATAACGTTGGCGGTTGCGTTATTCAACCGGGTGTCGTCACGATACTCGATCTTTGCGCCGCAAAGGAGGACAAGGAATTGGACGACGGATCGGTCGAGACGGTGATAGCGCACTTTACCGCTCACAGCGATGCCATCGTTGCCATGACTTTCGACCCGACGGGAGCGCTACTGATGACGGCGGACAAGAGGGGACACGATTTTCACGTGTTCCGAATACAGCCCCATCCTGGTGGTCCCACGCTAGCCGCGGTTCACCATCTTTACGTGCTGCACCGGGGCGATACCACCGCTAAAGTGCAGGCACGTACCCGTATCGTTTGGATCCGTATGTCGCGGTCGGAAGTAGCCACGTTTCTGCAGATGAAAGACACGGCACGCGTACCTATCTGTAGATACCTCTTCCATGATCGGAGGAACACTGGAGAGGTTCGATAACGCTTCGTTATATTTAAATTTGCCGACAGGACATGACATTTTCGAGCGACGCACGTTGGGCAGCCATCTCCACTGTCCGTGGCACGACCCACGTTTTCCCCGTAGCGCCGTACGGTGGGCCAGTCGGCGTGAGAACTCATTCGACCCCGCACGTCGTCAACAGGCTCTCCCGATTTCACAGGAGTGCCGGTCTGACTGATGACGGTACCAGATCTCATTCCCCGGTGTCGCACGCCGAGCCGCCGTTATCGGCATATCCGTACTCGAATCCCCGCTTACCGCCGTATCCTCACCCCACGATCTTGCATCCCTTGGCGCAGATTCGTCAACCTTCCACATTGAATCATGCCAACAGCCAGTCGCAACCGAGGTAAAAGTGCTGCTCTCTCTGTAACGGCGAGATGTCGGTTACCGCGATACGTCGAGATTGAAGACACTAATCGCCGATATATTGATAAAATGCAGGCCGCAGCAGAGGCAACGCTTGCACTCGGACGACGGCGCAGGAGCGCCGTTAAAGATTTGCGCTTGCTTCGCCCCACCAAGAGCGTGGATATACGCGCAAAGGGATTCCACGAACAAAGCGACGAAACGGGCCGTCGATTCGTTGTTCATCATGGCGTGCCACGGAAATATGATCCAGTACGATTTAGAGCCAAAACCGGCAGCCGGTGGGTTATTATCGACCGACGCGAGGAACGCATTGTGAACGGACCACGCGGTGAACGGAGGGGGGTGATGTTGAATGTTCTCTACCGCAGGTGTACCGAAGGAAAAGGTATGCGACGACACCTCGATCGAATTGGACGTCGAGGCGAAGGGTCAGTGGCCCCTTTTGAGATCGCCCGGTTCTCTGGAAATTACACCGCCGCTACCGTCGTCCAGTTCGCTACTCGGCGTCACCGTGATGCCCAAGAGTACACAGCCGCTGGAGACGGCCGAGGATCGCTGGCTGAGTCAAGTGGAGATCGTGACGCACGCTGGACCGCACAGAAGACTGTGGATGGGTCCACAGTTCGTCTTCAAGACTTATAACGCTCCGAGCGGGTATGCCCTTTGAGTTAAATCCTTAGTCGCAGGGCGTACGCGAGGGTGCGAGGGATAACGCTTTCCAAAGCACGCGATCGTCCGTCTTCAGGGTCGCGGTCAACTTGGTCGAAGCCGAAGCTGTCGAGGTGGGTGTGACCGGCGGATCGCGGCCTGCACGCTCGAATCCCGTCAACATGCCCCACGCTACGGCCAGACCGTTGGTTCCCGTCGTTATCGACGGTTCGGGAAGTGAGTCCATCGAGAATGTGCGACGATTTCGAAAAGTCGACGGAAAACACTCTCGAAAATTTCTCGATCTCTATCCTCAGGTAGTTACGAGCAATCGCCAAGATTCATGGAGGCTTACGGGGATTCCTTGGACAACGAGAGTATACCGGTTGGTGGCGGAGAGAACCAGCTGAGGGAAGATCTTGCGGAAGCTATGTTGGAGACTTCCGCGGCGCCCCACCGAGTCCCAGGTAGGATACGAGAAGTATCGCATTTCTATTTTCTGTCCACGATACACTCGATCTCGCGGTGATCCACCGATCTCGCGCTGTTGGTTGCTCACCGCTTCGTCCAGGCTTACTTTTACTCGCCGCGCGTAAGACGCGTACGGGGATCGATCTCGTCGATACGGAAAGCTGCTAAACGCTTTGGACGCTACGACGCGGCGAACGATAGCGTCAATTGCGCTAACCGACAAGTGCAAATCCATTCGGAATACGCTTTGAATTAACCCCGAAGCGACAACTTTCCGCGATATCGATTCGCGACGATGTATCGCCCTTTGTTTGCGCGGAGTGAAACTCTAACCGAAGTGAGAGTGCTCGTCATAATTACGCGTATCTGGTACTCTACATAAACAACGTTCGTCCGTAAACACGAGGCTTTCGATATAACGATCGTGTGTGCGCAACCTCTGACAAGCGCTGATCCGTCGTACGTGCGCGCCTGCAGTTTCAGTACGCGGAAACACACTGACTCGCTGCGAGTGCGGCGGAGCATGCGCGACGACGCGAGGTACACAGTCGTAGGCTTAATTCTTCCTGCACGTGGTGAAGGATGCTCGATAGCATTGTTAGTTTACTGCGAGGATACAGAACTGGCCAGAGGCAGGTATCTCCGTTACGCCTACGTAACATATCGTTCGACCACTAACAGCAGATGCGACCGAAATCCACCCTTCGGTATTGCGTGAACTTTTCCGAAACAAAGTACAAGTGAGAAATCGTTCGTTCCAAAGCATCTTTGGTACGGTCGCGACTTTTCAACTGCATAATAGCGTGCTTGTAAATAGTCATACGCGATGGTGTTTCAATCTTGGAGCGTGGTCCGATGAAAGAGAGAGAGAGAGAGAGAGAGAGGCGCACGTGCGCACGAGAGAGAAAGCTTGAAGGGAGGAGAGAAGAATGTGTTTAACAAAGGTGTAACTTTGCGCGCGATGAGTCGATTACGAGAAAACTCAACTTCTTTCTCCACACTCACGAGTCTTTGTCTCCGTAAAGGTAACTTGGAGACGCGCCGCGAAGAGAGCGCACGGGAAATCTCGCGCAAGCGGTATTCCTCCAACGAGTCTACCGCCACAGTTTTTCCCCTCTTGTCAACCTAATCCTCGATCTTCGACCAAACCCGTTCTCTCGCTGCGTTCGTCTCTCCTCGCGCCGTTTTCTTTTGATTTGTGTGTTTGATTTCAATTTTGACTACGCACCGAGTATCGTCTCCCCATTTTTATGTAAATCATCGTAGCAGTTCTCCCACATTACACGCGTTCGCTATTTTAATTTCAACTCTTACGGAGCCGTGCTTCGAAAATCTTAAAGAGATAGTTCAGAAAAAAAAAACATGAGAATGCCCCCTTCCATCGGCAGCTTCACACGAAGCTGCGGTGACTTTCGAAGGGACGCATCGATTGATACCTGCCAACGGCTTTTTCTGTTACTAGGGAGGCGAGTGGTAGTTGAAAAGGCGGGACAGCCCGTAACTAAAGTCGTCAACCCTCTGGGCACCGTTATTACCGTGTCGGCTGACGAGGAAGACGTCGGCTCCGGTCAGGAGTTTGATGACGCCCCAGAGAGTACCCCGGAACCTCCCAGAAGTGTTTGCGCCGAGGAGGGCCCCGCGTCGCTCGGCGACTTTGAGCCGGATGGCCAAAACTTGCGGAATCTTACGGAAATTTGCGTGGAAATGCGTTCCGCGAGCGAACCCGCGATCGACTCCGTTCCCAGTGAAAGTATCAGGGAGGTGAAAGAGCGGAAGACGCTTTGCGTCGAAGAGGCCAGGATTGGATCAAACTTGGATCGGGAGCCCGGCACTATCCGTGATGTACCCACCAGTTTAAGTCTATGCGCGGAACCGGGAGAGGTGCCGAACAGTCCTATGACGAGAGCCAAAGAGAATTCGTGGAATCAGCGATCCAAATGCGACGTCGACCTGAAAGAGAGGAATATCGCCAGGGCAAAGTACGTCGTCAATTACGACGAAGACAGCGTCGTGTTGATGGAGAACAAATCACCCGAGAAGATTGAGTCCAAGTCGAAAAGGGTTGTGCCCTCGAAGGAAGCACGAGGCGTCGGTCGTAGCCCCGACGAGGCAATCGCCCCGAAATCGCGCGCCGATGATATAATCTCGCCGAGGCGCACCCGCGGTAAATCGGCCAAGACATCTAAAGTCGGCGAAGAAGGCGAAAGGAAGACATCGAAAGGAGTTTCCGGTGACGGTTGCGTACAGAAGTGCGATCAGGGTCAAAGTAACGAAGGAGCGAAGTATGTTGTCACAGAGGTGGATGACGCAATTGTCATAGAAGACAAAGGTCGAAACGCTAATGACGCAAAGAGGAACGTTTGTCAAGACGAGTGCGATAAAGATCGCTCGAATAACGGGGGCAGAAGAAAGTCGAGGAATGTTGCCAAGGATGCGCGGATTTCGAGGGAACGAGAAGAGGGAGAAATCGCTGGAGCGGAGGACCTTCCTCTGAAGATGCCCATTGTCTCGTCGACTGTCGGGAAAGAAGCCCGGAAAATTCTTCCGAAGGAAAATTCACCAGCAGCAGCAGCAGCAACGATACCGAACGCGGGTAACTATGAGATACAGCTGCCGCCGCCCTCGCCTCCGCTGCTGCTGGATCCGCCATCCGTGGAAGATTTTAATTGCGATTATCATATCGTAGAGAAGATATGTGGTTTTCCCGGAAAAGAGAATGCCCCGTCGAACCACTCGGACGAGGACATGGAACATATCTGCGGCTCCGAAGTGTCGCAAACGCGTCAAGTTAACGATGCGAGGACGAAAGGTGGTAGAGGCTCGATCGGTCGAATTGACGTGACGCCGACGTTTGATCGAAAGACCAGTAGGAGCACCATCGACGACGACGACATGGAGCACATACACTCCTGCGACCTGACCGACGAATCGAGTGCGGTTGCGTTCAATACTTGCGACCCGAAGCGCGAGAGTGAACTCGCACGCCGAAAAAATATCAAGTCACTTGGAAATATCGTCTATTCGGACGACGTTCTTCAGTCGGAGGTTTCCTACGATAGCGAGTCCGCGATCGTGCCCAAAGCAACCGTTAAGCAGTGCGGGGAGATTTCTACGAGGGGAGAAGCGAAGCCCGTCAAATCCAGTGGTGCGAGAAAAGTAGAGAATATCGTCGTGGTGGAAAGCAAGACGTGTGACGCCGAAGTAACCATCGTTACGCCTTTGGAAAGGCAAGATCGGTGGCGGAAGAGCAAAACGCCCGAGAAGGACCTGGCGGAGGAAATCGACTTGTGCGTCGAGCCTGGGGTAGCCGAACGGGAGGTTGGACTAGCAAAGAGGCTCAAGGAAAAGGGTCGCACGACTTCGTCCGCCCTCGCTCCTCATTCCGCGACCATTCGCAAGACTTCCGCCGCCTCGGAGATCATCGAGATAATCGACATCGATGCCTTACAAAAGGCAGAGATGGAAACCGCCCGCCGAGTGCCCTCCACGCCTGAATGCAGGATTTTGGAGTCACGACGAGAACCCTCTGCCGCCGCAACTACCAAACCCAAGAGAAATCGGCGGGGCAGAAAAGCGAAATCGGAGAACGAAACGTCGGCGGAGATAGCGGTACCGTTGAGCGTCGCGAAGCAAAAGTTGCTGGAGACGGAAGTGTGTCTGGCGCCGGAATCCGATGACGTTGAGAAAACCACGGACTTGGTCCCGGCACCCAGGGCAGCTCTCAGTTCCTGGAGTTCGATCGTGAAGGGGAACGCGCCCGGTAAAGTACAAGTTCGCCCTCCTATTCTCGATGACGTTCCCGCAGAACTACGTGGAGTTGACAATCCACGGGACGACGTCGACGAAAATGATGGCGGTGTGAAGCCGGAACGACATTCCCCCGGGGAAGATTATTCCAACGAGGAATTGGAGCGGTCGGATTCTCGTACGAGTAACGTTAGCGGTTGTCTCTGTCGAGACTCGGACGACTGCGTAACGAACGACGTCGATAGTCGCGGCGAGTTCGAAGAGTATACAGCGATATCATCGTGGATCAAGGATACATGTAAGCCCGATTCTACTGAGTATACTTTTGCGACTCTCGCAAAAGACGTAAAGCGTACGGTTAAATTGGATGTCGAGTCCGAGGATACTCCCGACGAGAACCGGTGGACGAAACGATGCTTGTCCACTTTTGGAGGGAATGGCAATGTGCTCGGAGCCAAGTCCGTCGTTTATTTACCGACGGTCGAAACGGGACAGGAGGAGGGAGAGGAGGAGGAGGAGGAGGAGGAGGTGGTGGTGGTGGTGGTGGTGGAAGAAGAAGAAGAAGCCGAAGAGGAGGAAGACAACAACGGGTCTCTGGTCAAGACCAATTCGACCAACCTCTCCGGGGAACCTCCCCTTCTTCCGCTCTCGACGGAACTCGAGTCGACAACGTCCGCTTCCTCGAAGGAGGCCTCGCCCGAACCGACACTGCAACTTTGTCAAGGTGAGATAAACGACTCGCAGCGCGAGATCGTACCTCCGGAACGGTCCAGCTCATCGGACGATCTTAACGCGAACGCGCTGCCAGCCAATGCCGAGGAAGAGGAGAACTCTCCGAGAAACGTAGCAGAGACGTTCGGCGGAAACGGCGCGTCGATCGGCAAGAAGAGCAAGTCGAAGAAGAAGAAGCGCAGATGAGTGGAGGACTGCGTAGACGTTCCCAGAGCTAGCCTCGCTCTCTACCTACTCCTCATGCAGGTCATCGGAGTCGACTAATCGAGCGACTGGCAATTGACGATCTAAAATTGTCAACAAATTCAAAAAGCCTTGGGAAACATCACCGTACGCATCGCCGTACGAAGGTCAGGAGAGTCCAACTTCTGGCAGAGACATCCTGTAGTCGCGCGGGGTAATCTCGAATTGCCGTTGTCGGTGTTATCCGCAGCGACGTTGTCATTCCCGTGTGAGAGGTGGAGTAATTTCGAGTTGAATCTGCTCGCTCAAACGACCGAGGAGAGAGCGACGACTAGTGGTGGGAACTCTCGGAGAGGGCAATACGTTTCCGCGGTGGGGGATCTTAATCGTTAAAATTCTATAGTATTATAGATGACTACTCTCTCGGTTGGCCATTAGGTGTTCATTGCGCGATTTCTCGCGTCCCTTATCGAAGTGGTCGTATCGCCCAGTGAGAACGATCCTTGATTACCGAGCCCATGTAGAACCCCCGACGTATGCACAGCATGAGAGCGCGGGATCTGAAATATTTATTCGGTCGGATCACTTTTTTTCATCGCGACGACCGACATCTATTTCGTGCAGTAATTTTGTCACCCTTTTCTCACGTACGCGACCAACGTTCGCGGACTCGTGCAAGTATCGTCCGAATAGGTGCAGTCTCCACGAGCATTTCGCGAAGCGCGCGTCGTCGTTCAACGTTGAATGCAACGTGATTAAATTATAGACTTTTGGTGCCTCTTGTGGCGGTCTTAAGAGCCGCGTCTAAGATGCGCTCGGGACGGCAACGGGGTATCGCGATTACGAGTTTCCCGCGCATATCGAAAATGGTGAACACATCCCGACGAACGACAATCGTCGTCTCTTGAACAGTATAATATACTTATAAATATTATATATTCTCTGGACCATAAAAGTATATTTTTAAATAACGCTTGACACAGAGGAAGTCCATAATATTGTATATCCGGTTACGAGTCCTTCGATGCGAGTCACACCGAAATAGGGAAAAGAAATTATGGAAACTTGATCCGAGATCCGTTCGCGAGTCTCGAGCGCTCGACATAGGTAGGTACACAATATGTATTACGTATACTCGGTATGCACACCTCTCTCTCTCTCTCTCTCTGTACCTATACATACACTTGTATTATACATGGTATTATCGTATTATACGCATACCTAAGTTATCATCTCTCGTGGAGACTGCTTTTGCCCGTGACAGAGGTGGAAAAAGAGAAAGAAAAGGGGATTGAAGAGTTCAAAATATAGTTAAAAATACTCATATGGTAGGCTAGAGCGCAGATTTTGGCGCCTTTTCTCGTCGTTATCAAACGGGTTACCCCGATTAGCGTAAGGTCGTAATGGTTATAAGTTGTGATTTCGCATTTCACGCGCGCTAGCGCAGGGGTGTTCGAAATTTACTCGAGAGACAGATGTACCTGTGGCTCTTTACCAGAGGGGTTGAATAATTGAAGGGAGAACAATTATCGCTCATCCTGCCCGCGCGAGTCTTGGCGTAGAATCTGTGTATTGAATTCTGGATGTTTTCAAATTTAAAGGACGAAAAAAGTGTTCACGCAAAAAAGAAATTGTAGATCTTAGAGGTAGAACCTATTGTGCGTTCCTGTTCTGTGATTCGTTGAGCTCCGGGGCTGCGTCGAGTCTTCGGGAGTCGAAAGAAAAAAAAAAAGAGTACGCGTTTCGATGATTCCTGCTTTTCCGAAAAGAAAAAATAGGTACACTTACGTATACACCGAAGAACGCCGGTGCGTCGAAGAATTGCATGAAAAGGTATTATATATATTGTGCGTGAGAGTTAGTGTGTGCGCGCGCGCGGCGTATGATGTGTGTATATAGGTATACTCGTATACATATAGGTATACGCAGTTAATACGTAAAATTGCGCGGAAGGTACAAAATTTCACTCATAAAACAAACTTTCGCCTTGCCGTGGCGATGCGAGACCTTTAGGCAACTCTCGTTGCTCGACGAAATTGCTATCAGTTAGCTAGTAGCGTTCCCTTTCGCGTTACATACATATACCCCTATTTTTATTAAAGTCGTGTTGAATGCGCGCTATTCGAAAAGAAACCACCGCGTACGAAACCATCTCTGATCTCATTGCGAAGCCGCTGTTCTACCATTTCTATTGTATTCTTTACATGCAGGCATGTGTATTTTAGTTTGGATTTTATTTATGGCCATTATGCTATTGCGTATTAATTAACGTATCTATAGGTAATCGTACAAAACCTTGGGCACCGTACCGCGATGGCGGCGGTGGCGGCGGCGCAACGATACCCTGAAGGGGAATCATCACATTCATCCCTTACCTTCATTTCTTCGGCTTTTTCGGGGAATGAAAATGCGACCCCTCTCGGCGTCTTTCTCACGACATTCGCAGGGGCATCCTCCTCCGTCGGAATTATCATTACGCCGCCACTCGGTGCAGATGGTCGCATAGTTGAAGATGCACAATTATCAAGTGCTCGATTTCACTATGATTATATTATCAGGTATTAAAAATGCGGTAGCGCGTGCGAGCAGATTTTGCTGTGCCAAGATATGTACAATTTTCATTAGGTAGCGACCCGAGAATCAGTTGCGCAAGTCGTATCGGATCGCGGCAAGAGATCGTTAATTTAGATTATTTATGTTTGCGTAATCACGCATCTCGTATCGTGCTTGTCAGGCTTATCGCGTGAGGGTCGATCGATTGGTCGTCGCGAGACTCCGCGAATCGTTTGTCCTTATTTCATTTGCGAATCCTCAGATTTTCACGCGGGTCCAATCAACTGCGTCTTTTGTAACGTAGCGACGCTTCGGCGCGTATCTATTTAAACAAACATGATATAAGATCGTGGACCGAGGAGGAGGAGGAGGAGGAGGAGGAGGACGGCGACGGCGGCGGCGACGAAATGTTTTCATTTCAAAAACGCGGTACCATGGTAAATCGGTCGTATCTAAGAGTAGAGACATGAACGAGAACACGAATTCAACCACGTTGAACACTCACTTCGACGTTAGGCAACCGACGAAAAAAAAAAAAAAATGACACTATACTTATACCTCGTAAAATGTATATCCGGAGGACGCGAGTTTGACGCGTGTAAAACACAAGCCGACGCCTTTGTCCCGAAATGGTCGCACATCGAGACCTTTATCGAGAGCAGGGCTAAACGGTAAAAAAAGGAAATAAAATATTAAAGTCACCGCACATTTATTTCTCGTTCTTTCCGCTCGAGGAGGAGATGGTTCGTCGACCGAAGAAAGCACTCTCGAGAGAATGTAGTACGTATAGAGCAAATACTCCATTCGCGCGTCTCGAGTTTCTACTTTCCTCGATCAGTTGCAATGGAAGCCGAATTATCATCCCAATGCAATAGGCTCGTCGTGGGCGTGCTAACTTGACTTTTCATTTCTTTTCCAGGTGGCAGTCAATCCGTGGCGAGCTACGAGGACCTGAGCTCCAGCAGTTTCAGTTCGGCGAGTAGGGCATCGTTGGATGCGAGGTGCTCGCCGACCCCCTCGTACGGAGCCGAGAACATGATGGTTTTTCCAGGCGACAGCAGCGGCTCCATTTGAGATTACTCAAGGTGTGCGGCCATCCTGCCCAGTTGGCTACGCTGCCTTAGATAAAAAAAAATCGGGGCGAGAAGACCTCGAGGACCTCCAGAAGAAGTGTTTCGGGAAGAGCGTTGCGACTCGCAACGGCGCGTTCTCTGTCGAAACGCTCCCCAGATTCGACGTTATCGCGGCTCGCCAAACTCGACGGCGATAACGTCTGCATAATCAAAAGCGTTCGATTTCGTAGAAAGTTCCTTGAGAGTCTGTCGAATTTGACATTTCCGCGAGAGCGCTCCTTCGAAGCAGCCACGAAGGCGTGAACAATTTTTTCAATCATCTTTCTATGAATATTCCTCCCTGCATAGCTCGACCGAGCCACCAGCACACACTTATCGAATCTTTTAATTTTGCATTTTACAGTCGTGACCGACTCTCACGTATGTACATATCTATAAACGGCGTAAAAGTCGGTAGGGAGATTTTTCCCAGCAGCGCGCCCCCTCGCCCTTTAATCTCGTTCCGGTGTCGCGCGACCTCGTTATATGTAGTCTTGTCTTTAGCGCGAAGGGAATTCCGCACCGTTTCCTCCTTCTCCTCCTCCTTCTCCTCCTCCGCCGACTCGCGATCGTTTCATCTCTCTTCGAATGCGTCGCCGATGGGAAAATATGAAAAGTATCGCTCGAATCGAAATACCGGTGTCGGACAATTTAAACGTTTCGGCACGCTCGATGCTCCCGCGAGAATTCCAAGGACAAGCGCGTTTTTAGCAGGACAGTCTGGAGCGAATCCGACGAGAATCACAGGGTAGACACATACATTATTTTAGTATAGTACATTGGTACAACAACTCTTTCGGACGATGCTCGGTGCCGTTGCCTTTGAACTTCCGAGGTGCCTTCGCCTCTCGCGGGTCATTGACGCGCTACCCGTAACAACGCGGTGTCACGTTCGCACCGGAAGTGCCGTTTTCGATCGAAGCGAAGCAAAGGTATGATAAAAGAGTACGCGGAAAACGAATGGTTGCATCTGTATCGGAAAGTCCGATCGGTATAAGAGTATATCGGCACGGTGGGGGGGGGGGGGCAAAGGGCGTATTTTCTTCGAAATTTTCGACTCTTATCATTACAATCGCGTTAGTTCCGCAGTGAGTACACGTACATACGTACATCGATAGGTGTGCTCGAATTTCATGGCTGTATCGCACCGTTATACGCGCACCGTTCGCCGAAAAACCGAAATCGACGCGACCGCTGTCGCGATTCGAAACTGCTTGAGAGAGAGAGAGCGTAGATTTTCTTATTTTTTCCTTCCCGGTAGGAAATTTTCTTCGCGCTCGAGCAAAAGAGATGGCGAGTTCGATGTGCGTGTCGTATCACTCAGCGTGTAAGTCGAGTGCAACCGCTACATAAATACTGTATTCCAATATCTTATAGATATTTCGTCGATCTCTGAGAGAGCGCGGACGCTTGTACAAAATTATCGAGTATAGTCGCGGCACTCGACGCTAGACACACACACACATTGGAACGCTCCGGAGGGCTTTGTGGCGCGCTATATCCGCGACGACTCGTTTTCACGTCCGAGGGCTAAAAGATATCCTGTATTTTCTTCGTTCAAATCGCTACTTCGGATACTGTACTGTTTTCTTTCTCTTTCTTTACCTCGTCTTTCTCACCGGAGGAGGATATATATCGCGTACGCGTGTATTTACATAAAAACACAACTTTTAAAGGATCGGGACGGAGGATTTTTGGGACGTTGATTAACGGATGTCGAGGTTGTAGAAGTGTGCTTGAGACTATCGTCCAATGACCGCACAGGCGCCGATAGCACCCGGCATTTCTTCGTATATATATCGTATACCTAACTGTACTCATAGCTCCGAGACTCTTGTCTATATTTATATTCATCGTAGAGCGTCCTTTTCTTCGAGCAGCTTCCGAAGGAACGATCGACGGAATTATCCGATACATACTTATTGCAAACATATTATATCGGCTAATGGCTCGACTCTTATAGCCCGTGTTTGGCTTAATGCAAGTCAGTGCAGCGGATTGCATATCGCTGTGATTTCCTTTAATTCGGTAGTATAATAATACGTCGGTATCAGAGCCAAGTTCCGAACCAAATGACATCGTTTACGTTTATTTCCTTTATTATTTGAAAAAACGTTGACGAGTATCGAAACTATATCGGCGGAGCTTCTGTCACTCTGACCACTGCTAAGACTACCGATGTTTCTCGGACTGACACTTCTGTTTGGTTCGGATCTTGGCTGTCGGAATAACCAACGAAATACAGAAAATTAAACCAAACACGGGATGTAGCGTTAAAAGTGCCGTTTCGTTGGCGTGCACTGTAAGCGTTAAAGAGAAAAAGAAAGAAAGTAGAAAGATACAAATACGTACACCCCTGTACCGACCGGCTGTGCCGTGGCAGTGTGTTGCACGATCGCTCTTTGCGTGATCCCTTTTGTAATCGCTTAATATTTTTACACCGCAACTCCGTATGCGCAACCTATTCTCGAGCGAAATCCTTCGAAGGATCTCGGGTAAACGATCGATTTCCACAATGAAAAAGTATACATATGTCCGAAGGAGAGAGAATGCATTCCAAAAGTTTCGTCGATTCGTACGATACACCACCCAAGTCTGAATTATTAGCGGGCAGTTTCTGTGCTTTTTGGGCGGGGTAAAAGATATCATCTCTTCATTGTGTGTACTCGATTATACGCGTACATGGTACATGCCATGTGATATCGAGGATGATGGTCATATAGGCAATATACGAGGCGAGTGAGGACACCCGGGTGAACGCATAAGTTTTTCTGTCGCACTCGAACTGGACAAGACTGAGGAAATGTGTAACAGAGAGATCTTATGCACCCCCCCACCACACTACATGTTCTCACTCGCACTCGCATACGCCTATGATCACTATCCTCGAAATCACACGGTATATGTACGTATCACACGCGTTCTAATTGGTGACTCGATAATTTAAGCTGTGATGCGAGACGGTACGGACGCTACCCGATGATAAAGAAAAATTAGTAAAAAAATTAATTATAAAGTTATTCTTCTAAAGTAAACCGACACAAGGTGTAATTGAAATGTGCCGTACGCGTGTAGAACAATATTAGAGAAGAGCCGTACGAGCGCAAAAGTGAAGCGACGAGGGAACCGCGGTGTCGTTGCACCTTATCGCGAAGATGCGGCCGAGTCGATGCTATTTGCATACGTGGTATATCACGACACTGCACGCGACACTGCAGCAACGAATTCCATCTCGATTTCGTTTGTATCCGCTGCTAACGACATCGCTTCTACTCGTCGAACGAATATTCATTTTCATATATTTTATTATATTACACATATACTATACCGAAACGATATACATACGCGACCATATAATACACAGATATGTACGATGTATACTAATGTAAACGCATACGTACAATATTCCATGTGTACTCTCGCGCGCAGAAGGAGAATAACCCGCGAAACATTCGCGCAACGAGGTCCTTCGCCTCTGGATGAAATGTGTCCTCCGGAGATACCTATCCACCTCCGACGCGCTCGACATGATAAAAAGAAGCTTACTCGCTCGCACGATTGAGCGTGCAATCGAATCGTCCGACAGATTCTCGGAGGGGGAATATTTACGAGAGAATATGTTTTATTGAGAGAGTTGAAAAGATCGCGCGTTATACGCGCGGGAAGCCCCTCGATGAAGGATTGTTTTTCTTGGTACTACCTATGTACTACATGATGAATGGTTAGTCGTTGGTTAGTCTTTATCGAGGTGAGGGGATAAACAATTTCTTAAATACTTTGATGAAAGTGTATTTTTTTTAATCCTAGGGAACAAGCGGACATTCGAAAAAGAAAATATAGATTGAACACACACAACCGCACACATCGCTTCATGCGCTCTCTTGCCCGCGCGCGAGTAACTCACTCGTGTTCGCATCGTCGAGCCGTTTGAGCGTTTCAACTTCAGAGGGCGAAACTGTGCTGTTCCAGCAAGGCGAGAGAGATCCGTCAGAGTCGACACAAGATTAAACCATTGGTTCTTTCTGTTGGAACCTGCCAATCTCAGTTGGTGGTTCTAATAGATGTGTGTCGACTTGTGTCATAAATGGGAAAGCGTCCATTAATGACGCATCGAAGAAAAGCACTGGTGCGGGAAAAGGACAGACGGTCGCGAGGAAGTCGTTCGAACAGTCTGGAGCATGCTGGCTAAAAGTTGTTGTAATTAATCTATCTAGTATGCGCATGCTGGAGCAATCGAGTGCAGCTGAACGATACCTAACTGAGCATCGAGGATTTGTGAGAGCGTTGGGTAGACGCGAGCTCTCAACGGGCGATCGTTTTCGTCGTCTGACGCCACCGAAGCGACCCGACTCAGTGGGGCAGGCGAGGGATGAGCTTTTCAAAAACGAAACTGTTCGATGTACCTACTTACCTGACTAATTCTTCCGTCCTTATCGTGGAGGGTTCTCTTACATAGGACGGTCGGTGTCGTCGATGCCTCGTAACATGCAGGGCGACGAAGGTGATACGGCGCATTTGGAATCCCGCTTCGAATGTCCCATTTGTCTGACTTGGCTGCGCGATCCGGTCCTCACGTCCTGCGGTCATAAATTTTGCTCTCAATGCATCAATAACTGGCTTCGGTAAGTGAAGATAACGAGCTCAATCGGTCACTCGCTACGGATCGCGTTTACGTGATTAGCAACGCGAGTAGTCATTTGCACTGGTGTCGATAAACTAGTGAGGTTATTTCCGCACACTAGGTCGACACGACGCGACGCGACGACGGTCTAGTCACGTCAAATACCGCGTCGACAAAATGCCCAAAACATTTGTCGCAATCGTGAAGAAAGCTCACTTTTTTTATCCATGGATATTTGGGTCTGGTTTATCAGGGTGCGACATAGAGAGGGTACCTACTTACCCCTACATAGTATACTACGTATGCACTCTATTGAAAAAATAATCATAGATCCTCATGGAAAACTTGTAAAAATCCCATAGAATCCCCATGGAAATTTAATGCGCTCTCGACACAGTAATTCCAGATATCCATTGGTAGAGCTGAGAGGGACCAATGGAAAAATATTGAAATCCACATGTGTCTGTAAAAACAAATAAACGCTTCCCAGGGTCTATCGGTAATTACAAATACCTAGAACTGCGTGTACAAGACTTTATCATCTTTATGGGATTCTGCTGGTTTTTACGGATACATATAAAATTTGGTAAATCCCTATCTGCTATCTCAGATACACGTGAGAGATCTGATGAATTTCTATTCTTCTCTCAAATTTTATCAGTGGATATCTAGAATAGCTGTATCTAAAGAGCACATCAGATTCCCATAGAAATTGACAATGGAAATCTATAGGATCTTTTCAATAGGATACATACACGTATAGCATGCTCCATGCTCCACACCTCGGGAAGAGACATTCCAATTAGATCTAACGACGGGATACAGCGCTTCTAATTCCTAGATTATTGGTGACCACGGGGCATCCCGCTGATCGGCAGGCATGGGACTAATGAACGAGTCACCTCTCCCCTCCTCTTCCCTCACGCAAATTAATAAATCTGACCTTCAGCAGATAGAGAGAGAGAGAGAGAGGATGTTGTAAGAACGCGAATTACGGATATACGTGTAGGCGATTCCTGAGAAACATTTTCACAATAACGAGATGAGAATGGTTTATCAGCTGACAACTATACATACATACATACATACATACATTTGTACACATAGGTATAGGTATAGGTATATCTCGATGATTTCAGTAAAAAAGGCGCTAGCTGTCCCATCGATAGCAAACCTTTGAAACCCGACAGCGATCTCTTCAGAGATCTGTTTACAAGCAGGGAGATATCTCAACAGCGCACCAATTGTCCGTATCAGCGTTACGGTTGTACCGTCGAGTTGTCGCCAATCGAAATGGAAACTCACGCGAACGAGTGCTCGCGCAAGAAAGAATCATCCGCGGACAGCCGTGAAATTAAATGCCCCTTCCGAGATGTCGGATGCGCCGATGACTTTGAGCTGGAGATTGATATGCGGCAGCATTTGGAGAAGAGCATCAATTCGCATTTAACGGTGAGCTCGGAGAAACCGAGTCAGTAGGGCACGCGACTGCGAGACAGTTGAAACGGTTCGCTCGCGATCTCTTTACAGATGACGGGTGCAGCCGTATCAAGGTTGACAGCTCAGTCTCGAACGGGTATGACGAGTACCACGGCAACCGAGGCCAAGTGGTGGGATCCGCCCCCGAAAAATGCAGCGGCTACGTCGAATGGGGAGGGACGAGCGCCATCGCCGCCGCCCGATTGGCAGCATCTACTGAGGTAGGCTTCCGTGGTCGCATTATCGCCGCCGGTGGTGCCACGCTTGCGGTGCCGCGCAACGTGATTAACGATTCCTCCCCCGCTATACGCACAGGTCTCTGTACGAGAGAATAGTCGTGCTGGAGCAGCAAAATCGCGAACTTTCAATCGCGCTTTCCAATCAGCAGAATCGACTCACGAGCCTGCAGACGTCCGTACGCTTCGACAGCGAGGAGATGTCCTTGCGTTACTGCAACGGCGTTTATATTTGGCGTTTGAGCTGCTTCGAGGAGAAGCTCACCGCCATGACGAACGAATCGCAAAAGATGTTCTATAGTCCGTGCTTTTACACCGGTCCTTACGGTTACAAGATCTGCGCGAGGATGAACGTCTTTTCCCAAAATCGCCAATACCTGTCCGTTCTGGTGCACATGATGCGCTCGGAGAACGACGACGCATTGGATTGGCCATTCAACGGGCTGATCACTTTCGCGCTGATCCACCCGTCCGATCCCGAGAAAAACATTCGGGAGTCCACCAAGTCAAAACCAAATTTAGAAGCGTTCAGAAGGCCCGTTTACGAATTGAATAGAAGGAGCTTCGGGTACACGGAGTTCGTGCCGGTCGAAAAACTGACCGAGTTTACGCGAAACGACCAATTGATCCTTAAAATAGAAGTCAGATCGATTTAATCCGATTACGATCGATCGAATGTACAAATCGAACCACTCTTGATGTGGAACTGTTATCAGTTTGCCAGCTCTCTGGAATTCTTGCGCATCATTGTCTTTTTAAAGTCGGTAGTCGAATTATGCGCCTCGCGCGAATCATCGTCTCCTGCGGTGCGTACGCGCGACTCGACGTTTCGTTTGTCGCGGTTCAATGTTACGCATACAGGTACATACCTACTTGTGTACGTGCGATCGCCTTGACGCGATGGAAAACGCGAACGATCGGCATTTTCGCGACCAAAAGCTTTCCTCGCGTTGGGACGAGCAACAACTCTCGAACAACTTCGCAGTTGCGATTTATCGCTGCTGTCGCGCGTTCGAGCGATTGAATAATGACTCATCTGCACCCATTCGACGCGTGCTACTTAATAATCTCGCGTCAACCGATTCCTCTGGAAGCGCCTTATGTGCAAAGTTCTCCAAGTCGCACGATTAGATCGATTGATGTTCGTTGTTTTTGCTTGTTCCAGAGCTTGAGAGTGAGAACGTATACTATAGGTACATACTGTCGAACTGTGTGTCGAGTTTATGTTAAAAAAAAAAGAAAAGAAAGAGTCGAGACATTCGTACGCCCGACCGCTCGCCTGTACCTATAGACTGCCTCGCGAGTAAATGTCTACGTAGTGCACGAGACGCGTGGAAAGTAGCACGGAACTAAAGATTTTATGACATAAAACGGCCGCGTTCACACTTTCTAAAGAAAGATCGGCATCCGCGCGTCTTCCGTATAAACAGTGAGTGAGTAAGTGTGAGTGGCAACGGCTGAGCTTGTGAAAATTCTGCAAAACGTTTGAAATGAATATCACGCAAATAGTCTTCGCGTTGAGTGCTTTCGTGACGGGGCTATTTGGAATATTGGTCGGCGCATTTGAGTATAATTTGCCACTCTATATTACACGGACCTATCGATACGGCAAACACGCCACTAGTAAGGAACATTTCATCGTGCAAAAATTCGAGGTGCCAAAAAGGTGAGCCACGTCCGAAATTTATCATTTCAATTGACCTACGCGTATCAGAGTTCAGATCGTACAGTCAGTCCTTTTCTTTCTCTTATTCCCGCCGCTTTTGCGTAACATTACCTCACCAAGTACAACGTGTACATCGGTTGAGAATTTTCGCCTAACTTTTTACAGGTGGTTCGCGCATTTTTACGTATTCTCCAGTCTGGCTTCGAGCTTCGTTTTTGTATTGGTGATATGCAAATACTCGTACGATTATGTTCTCGCGGAAGGAGTCTATCGAACCTTGGATATACTTTTTGGCACCGAACGAAGAGCCTTGGGTAATGAAATTACGGGGTTTATGCGACACGCGTTCTATTCGCAGTCTTGCTATCGCGAGGCGATATCCGATGCCTTTGGCCCTTTTCACAGTGACGCCAGAGCGTACCATCTTGGCTACGGTACTTTTAACACTCCATTGCTGGAAGAGGTTTTACGAAACGCACTACGTCAGCGTTTTCAGTGACGGGCGAATGAACTTGACTCACTACATCGCAGGCTTCGTTCACTACGTCGGTGCCATCACTTGCTTAATCGGGGAATCGCAAGGTTTTGTCAGGGGTAAGTTTTCATTTGTACAAACGAAGGAATTTCATTCTCCCTACACCAATTAGAGAGAGTATCTTGATTTGTGTCTAGTAGGAGCCGAAAAAACATTGGAATGGAACTCGTTGACTCACCGTGAGTACGTGGCGGCCCTTGTCTTTCTGTGGTCCACGTACAAACAGCTCAGAGCTAACTACATTCTTGCAAACTTGAGGAAGGATAGGAACGGAAAAGTCGTGAATATTCGTTATGAAATACCGAGTGGCGAACTCTTCGAATATATCTCGTCGCCGCTACAATTTACAGAAATATCCATGTATCTGATGCTCTCTGTCATCCTTTGGCAAAGCTCTACATACCATTACGTGTGCGTTTGGGTTGTCGTGAATCAGGTTGGAGAAATGTCCCATACTTGGTCCTCTTTAAATGTCATTTCGTATCGAGTGTAACCTGCGTGCTCTTTTTATCTATTATAGGTATCCTGTGCCCTGTTCAATCATCGTTGGTATTTGAGTACTTTTCCAAATTATCCCAAGAACCGTCAGATATTGGTACCATATGTCTTTTAAGCGTATAACGAGTTGCAGAGTGCAAGTAACATTTACATCTCGTGAAATCGGGTAGGATGTGGAAGGGCAAATATAATAAGGGCCATTTGCAACTATAATACGACTTGCCAGCTTTATTTCGAAAGAACTCGTTCTTGATCGTATGAACATTTTGTAAAATTAATTTAGTTAGTTTTATATCATCTCCTGTTGCATGTTTGCAAATACATATGTACACGATATTACGAAGTTCCCATATCGCCGATAATTATTACCATACTAACGATTACGAGAGAATACCGACGACGGACGGTAAAAACTATTCGCAGAATCAGACGATTCGGTGGTGTTTTGTCTCCTGCAGCAAGATTTGTGTATGTTAGCCCGTAAGGATCGTGTGCATCGTAGACATGGCTTATAGCGGATCTCTCCTCAACTCTTTCCCGAGGCTTATTTTCACTTAAAAAATAGACTGAAATGGAACGAATAAATTATATAGAAACGGTATAATGTGCGTAGGTTGTTGAGGGGCCGCCGTAAGAAATATAGCGACTCTCTCACCTGTAGGGATAACCTTGAGCCTTGTTTCTGAATATAGATAACAGTAGACTGAAGAACACGGCCACCAAACCCAAACCGATAACGGCGACAATTCGTCGCTTCTTCACGTCGCCCTTCCTCGCGGCTGCTTCCGTCATGAGAATCATTCCCAAAACTACAGCTCCGTCTAATTCACTTGATTAAGGGAATAAGCGGCGTTCTTTGTTATCCGAAGGATTCGGGTATAAATGACTGTTGATATATGGCAAAGGATACTGAGCACCATGACTATGTAAGTTTCGAGAACAAATTGACCCTGAGACGAACCATGGATATATGCCATGTTTCCATTGGGGGATTTGTGGATGAATGGCGGACCTCTGATGTGATTCCACATTTGCCCGGACACCATCGTGAGAGTGAAAAACTAAAAAAAAAAAAAAAGACGTATGTATTGTTCGCTCCTGCGTACGAGCGACGAAAAGATTGACGAAATATCTGTTGGTATCTTTACCAAGGCACCCAAGCCCCAAATAGTCTTGTTGTAAATGAAATCCAAGTTATTTCGTCTCAGGTATAAAAATCCTCCTATCAGCACTAGCAACATTACAATGGCAACGGTTCCAGAGTAATTTGGTGGCCTAAAGACCCTGATCTGTTCTCATGAACAGATCACGCCAGGATTAGTTTCAAAGTTTGTACAGCTTCTCGCTATTGTGCTTACAGCTGATTCGTAAAGTGATTACCCACTTGAATGTCTGTACGCTCTGATATCCATTTCGCGATCGCTTCTGCCGCAAATCCGACTCTTTGAATATCCATTGTATCTGCTGTTTTGGGTCTACCCTTTGGAGGAAAGTGCATGTACACCGGTGCAGTGTTCAGGCGCATCTGTTGTAGAAATCTTAGATTATACGACGAACAACTTTTCGACGTAGGTGTACGGCCTTGTTGTAACATTCAATCATACCAATTGAAAAACGTCTGAGCCTTCGTCAAAATCTACCGAGGCGAAGAACAGTTTATTCGAATAAGACTGGGAATAGCGAAATGAATTTGCCACTATCGTAAACTCATCGTTCGCGTGTCTGTCAACATTGTAGAGATCGACATTTGTTAGAACGGTATAAATTATCGATTATTAAGTCTATTTCCGACCTTCCATACATACCTGCAAATCTGGCAATGCCTCTGCGGTGCCATAGCGGTGAACATGACGATCACAGAATAATTTCTCGGAGTTGTTTTAATGAATTCTTTAAATCTTGCTCCGTTAAACTTAAGCACCGGTCTCTTTACAACCATTTCCGTGAGCTGCTGTACGCGTTCTCCCAAAGACGAGCTTTGGGTCTAAAAATAAATAAGTGAAAGTTGCATACAAATTGCACTGTCCTCGATATGATTTTCTGAATTATGTTTCTTTTGATAATGAAAACGAATAAACGCATCTACACGAACGAGTCACATTAGAGGATGTTTTACTGTAATTTTGATAACTTAAAGCTAGTCGGTTTTTCGATTTGGCGATGAACGTTCAATCGGTGCAAAGGAAAATAACTCTCGGACGCGTGTCGACCATGACAAGACGGCGAAAGATATCAAATGATTAGTTCAGAAATGCTCACATTCTTCGTCCTGTATTGACAGTTACCAGAACTTAAATACATGAGGAACAATCCCAGGATTGTAACGCTTAATTTGTACATCATTTTCAATGATTTTCAAACACGCCAATGCATATGCCAAACCCCAAAACTCACGGCCACGGGGGTTTCTGTTATCTGTGCTCACGGCTTCGCCGAGGAAATGCGCTTAGCAGACGAAATGTTAAACGCCATACTCGATTGGTAGCCTCTCGGTACGACGTGGCGGACGTGGCCTTTTACAACTCGAGGTTAAATCTCAAACGGAGTTTAACTCTTACTTTCAGGCAGTACTCCGTTTAAGACAAATTTGAGTAATAACTCATTGTGAAGGTATACGGAGGATGTACTGGGTATTGTAAAGATGTCAATTTGCGGCTGTAATTATTTAATTACGAGTTATTAATCAATTAAGGCCCAGTTCCACAACTCCGGTTTAACTATAATCCTTGGTTGGTTGCTATGATACCAGCTTTGTGTGCTATTGGCTACTCCGTAGCAACTAACCAGAGATTATAGTTAAACCTGAGTTGTGGAACTGGGCCCAAGTTATCCTTCGGTCTGTTGGGGTCTAACGCGTACGCGAACTTGATAACAAGTTCGCCAAATTTAAATGGATTTTGAGTTTTTTTGTTCCCAAGAAAAATCCATGATTACAAAATCTATTGCGAATAGGCTACCATTTACCACCAAATGATCATCAAACGAATCGCAAAAAAGAATGAATACATACCGTATGTCTGACGGCAAGCGCAACACCACTTCGGACCTCGAATGCAAAAGTGATGCTGAAAATTCGACGGAGGTATCCGGAACATAGAATGACTGAGGAGCTATGCGGAGTCGAACAACCATCTGTTACCATCAGATGATAAAGCAAAAATGAGAGCGCGCATGACCGATTGAGAAAGAACTTTGACGTGCCCTCAGATGATAAAGTAGAAAGTCCGCATACCTACTGAAGAAAAATCTCTAGTTTATCATCTAATGGTTGGTTGGTTGGTTGGTTGGTTGGTAAGTATTAAAATTCCTAATTCAGGAGTTCCCATACTTGGAATACCTAAATGGGAATAGGTAGAAACTTAGAACTAAGTGGGGTGTACATGGGAATGAACTCTGTACCTGTGTGTGAACTGGGTATAGGAATGAAGACTTATAGGAAACAGAAAGACTGGATACTAATAGGTAGTATGGTTGAAAACAAAATTAATTCTGGGGATTGGAAAAGATCTTGCAGTGCGACTGGGTGATGAGAGAGGTTCGTGGAAGAAGGAATAATACGGAAGATATAGGAATACGAATAGGGACTTCTCCTTCCAAGGTCCATCCCCACACCCCATCACCCGAGCTCGATATTAGGATCGAGTATAGGAGACACTGACGGGTAAGAATGCATTAAACGACATTGCCTTAAATTAATAAGCAATAGATCCTTTTATTGTCGTATTCTCATTACATTTGCAACAGTGAAATTGAATAAAATCCTCGAAACCATTAACCAATACAATTAGCTTTATACGGAACGCCCGTGTAGGCCGCGGAACCAATCTGTCCAACTCTGCAAGTTGGAGAGTTCGACTTCGAGCAGTATTCCGCAACAAACATTGGACTAACGGGTGAGAAACCACCTAATAATAATGCATTCCTTTATTGCCACTTTCATTACATTCGTATTGCCAACAGTACAACGTCCAATTCATCCGTCATTCTCATTATCACTCTCAGCACATCCGTACGCATATAAGTGCAACGCAATAGAATTCAACGAATACCATCATCTCTAATTCATCATTTAAAGCATATTCATCAAACCGTATCATTTCTCACTCGGCCGTAACACGTTCTTTTCTAATTATTTTCGTTACAACCACGCCAGTTCTAATAGTTTCTTAAAAAACACGAACTGCGATGCACAGGTATGCAACATACATAGGCACGTACACCCGTGCTCACGAAATCTGTCGCTGGTGACTTTTTTTAAACCTTATTTTTAAACGTACTAACCAGTGAACAATTAATTCTCATGCCCTCATTAGCTACGGTGACGTCTACTCTCGTTAATGAAAGCACGAGGATTGATTAATCATTGGTTAGTACGTTTAAAAATAACATTTAAAAAAAGTCACCAGCGACAGATTCCGTGAGCACGGGTGTATATCAGCTATTTGAAATCCGCCCCACCAACAACCCGTTGGAATAGTTTCTCGTTCTTCCGCAACCCCCTCCCCAGCGCCACTCTCAGAAAGATGGCCACGCGCGTGGCGCGCGCCCGTCAGTCTGGTTGCGATCGCGGAGTGGAATGGTTCGATCTCGACACTCGCGCGTTCAATCTCGGTCTATGTGTCAATACTAGCTACCAGTGCACGAGTTCAGTGACATTCTCGTGCCGTGGCTTGTTGAGAAAGCGAAATAGTGCTGTGTGTCATTTTAATTATGGTCGACAAATAATTCTCCAGTCTCGCACGTTTGAATAAATCCGAGGTGTAGTGTAGTTACCTTCTCGTGCTGTCGCCCGAATAAGCAAAGTAGTTTCATGTGCGCGTCAGTCTGGTTTCGGCCATCGAGAGAGTGGAGTGATTTAAGTATCTTTCGTACTCGTTATCATTAGTTTGTGCGCGACTATGAAATAGTGAACTCGCGTTATAATCATGTACTTTCCGTGCGTCTTAAGTTTAATTAATTTTATTATCTTTAGAAGTGCTCTTGTTTTCTCGGTGGTGTTTTCAGTATATTCGAATGTTTAATCAAATAAAAATATCTTCCCAAAGTGAAAAATAAATTGAAAATATCGATGCAAGGACCGGAGAATTAACTAGTATATTCCATTTGGTTACGGTTGCAGAATGGGGTAGTTTGTTCACCGCATTCGCACGTTTAAATCAACTCGAAATATCACCGTGCACGCGGGCCACCGAGAGCAGGGACCTCCTCGTGGTGTGGCCTGGAAAATCAATAGTGTTCGATCCGAAACATTCTTGATTTACTGACGCCTGCTCATTTTGGATCGCCTTGAAAGGCGAGTAGAATCAGCCGCAGTTCCCTCTCGAGCCACAGTTTAATTCTGTAGGCTGGTTTAGCTTCGACCCTACGTATTTTCCACATGTTCCTTCCTTCTTCTCGCGAGAAGAAGGAATGGACATCCCGAATACAGAAATTGGGACAGAAATTGGGATCTCTCGGACGGAGCATTTCCGGGGATGAGACGTCATAGGTCCTTTGATGCATGAGGCTGAACAGTGGTTCTCCAGAGAGCCAAGCTGTATATCGGACATGGGATTGACAGGTGAAACAAATTATCAATAATACTTACATCCCTTTATCATCACTCTATAAGCGAAGTAGTTTCATGCGCGTCAGTCTGGTTCGCGGACGTCGAGAGTGGAGTGGTTTAAGTATCTTTCGTACTCGTCATCATTAGTTTGTGCGTGACTGTCAAATAGTGAATTCGCGTTATAATCATGTACTTTTATCCATCTTAAATTTTCCATTCATTTTCCAACCACGTAACACATCACTCTCAGTGATGCGTGACTGTCTAACAATTTGGTATGTGTTGTTTGTTACAGTGAAGTGGAAGTGGTAGCGTTCACGATCATACTAGTTGCGACGCTACGCTAAGCCGATTTGCCAATAATTGAAAGGTTATTACATTTTTATAATTTAAAATGCAAGCTTGCTAGCCTCCAAATTATTGCATCTATATACACGATTTCCTTTTAGCATACCTATCGAATTACCATTTCCAATAGCCATGTGCAATACAATTATGAATTGAGATTTGGCATTACATGCTAACACAAGAATTTGTTGTAAATCTTGTGTTGCAGTCCAATGGAGTCAATCATCCCCGTCAGAATAATTATCAAAGGACGGCAGCTTGGACAATTGATGATCGAAAGGTCAGTACGATTCTATAATTACGATCGAGAATTTAACTGTGTTACAAATATAAACGGGATATTACATATCATGCTTTAATATGAAGGAAGGAGTTACAGGCTTGTCTAATGATTCAACGCCTCATCAATTTTCGTTACAGACGAACAAAACGATCATGACTGAGAGTATGATGTTGAGACTACATCACAGCAGATTCCTCGGTGTTTAAAAAGTTAGTATTTTTTTTATAAATTCTGAACATATCCCATTAGTAAATTTTTTTATATTTCCAAAGCAATTCCATCTTGCCTAAATGTCTTCTTAGCTAACGACAAGGTTCTGTGTGTTACAGTTCTCCAAGACATTCCGCGTGGATTCCGATGCCTCGCAGTTATCAATGGGAGAAAGAATGAATTGGTCTAAGTAATCACTCGTAAGCCTCAACATGCATTTCTTCTATTCTGCTTCCAATACGCGTATGCAGCGTTAAATATTGGAACGGAATAGTCGTATACTCTCTTTCCTATCTCTTCTCTTAATCGCGTGGCACGACGATTACTTCGCAGCGAAATAACATACCAATATATTTGGAGAAATTAAAAAAAATTAATTTAAATATTGCATTCTCTTAAATTTCGCTGGGAATTGTACATAGAGTATGGCGTACATCGTTCGAACTTCGCGAGTTATTGAAATTGATCACTTCTTTTCTACATCGTTCGAACGATGTGATAACGCGCCAGAAGTAAACATCGAATTAAGATATTCTCCCTATGAGAAATACGCGAATACAAAAAAGGGAGAGATTTTCCTTCTCTCAATGAGATTATTTTGCAGTTTCATATATTCAAAGAATTCAAAGATTCAAAGATTTTGAGATCGCTTACACGCGATATTCGTGACTGTAGGTATGAGTCGACTATTTCATTTAAAAGTTTGTACATTTTTCAGTTCAGAATTACATTTGAACATTTTGCTTCATAGTTACAATCCTTAAAATTAACTGCAAATTTTCTCTGCGCTAAGAGTACGACGTTCGTCGTTCCTACGTCGTGGGTTTTTAAAGCCACTCGACTTTGAACGACGATAATAAGCCGGAAGTAGACAACGATTTAAGTTAGCTAGTAAGAAATACCGCATATACGCGGATGAGTGGGATAATGTTGCAGTAGAAAATTCAAATTAGTAATATACGATATTCGGGTTTGCAATTTTTCGTACAATTTTCTCTGAATTCTTTCGTACTTCAAAACTCCGCGAAATACATAAATTGTTCATATTTTTGACAATAGACCATCAAGATGCTTAAATGCATTGTTCGTAATTGCAAATATGGGTCAAGAATTGTATCTAAGAGATTTTCTATCTCAACTGAGTTATGATTATATATTCGAGAATCCGTCTTCATGCTTCAAAGCCTTAAAGTTTACTGCAAATTTTCTCGACGCTTAGAGTACGACGTTCGTCGTTCCTACGTCGTGGGTTTTCCGAAACACTCGAGATTGAACGACGATGATATGCCGGAAGTAGACAACGATTTAAGTTAGCCAGTAAGGAGTACCGCATATATGCGAGTACAGGAGATAATTTGGCTGTTAGATATTCGGATCGTCTAAGTACATTATTTGAGTTCGTACCTATATATTCATAGAAAATTTCCCCTTTGAAGGATATACTATTTCCAAATTACGCCAAGTGCATGGGTCGAAGACATTTCAGCAACTGCCCACTACGATCGCCTGGGTGCGATATAGATATATCAAAAATTTTGAAATCACTTTGAATCAATTTCACTCCAAGTTATCTCCATAGAGTACGACGTACATTGCTCGAACTTCGCTAGTTCTTAAAAACCACAGCTGTAGCAAATGTGGTATAGTCATAATATATATATTTTCTTACCGCCCATCATAAATTATATTTTTCTTACCTGCAATGTGGGCTTTACTTAACTTGTCAGAATATTGAAATGCGCAAAGATTCTTGATCATTCTAAATGTAGAAAGCGCTCCTTGAATTAGCTTTTCATAAATCTTGGTAAATTTGAAACTTTGAAGTTCTTATCGACTCTACCGAGTTCGAGCAATGATTCAACGCCCGAAGTAGACAACGAATTGTAATGAAGTAGCCCACTTCGCGAAATAAACTATTCGATAACGTTATATGGGCACCGGATGCATTGAGATTGCTTATACGAATTATCCATTCGTGCTCGTAGGTATTTTCAGAATTTTCGTCAAAGTATTTTATTTTTGATAATTGAGAGCACAAAATGGCTTCAATACATATACGCATAGACGCGTATACACGAATTTTGAACATATGCTTTGGAGGTATCGCTGTTACAGTTTTTTTTTTAAATTATTCTCCAATTTAAATTGCTTTCCATAATTCGTAACTTTGATGAAGCGCCAAGTATTGAAATATCTTTCCATATCATAACTTTGAGTCTCAGGTATTAACAGAATAAAAGATTGCTGAGATCAGTAACATTTTCGAGTCACTTAGTAGATAAGTTAATAAATGCGAAGGGGTCGAAAGAAAATTTCTACCCTTTCGCATCCAACGAGGGATCATCGTGGGATCGCCGTGGGATCATCGTGGGATCCAAAAATAAGTAGGTAAAACCACGAATGAATGAGAGATGATAGAGCGATGATTGTGTTGGTGAGAATGTACGTTCCTTTTAAATATAGGTGGTATAGGCAGGGTTTTTCGCGAGAATGGCCTTTCGTTTTTAAATATAGGTGACAGGCAGGGTTCGTTTTACATCGCGGCGCGTTTCTGGCCAATGTGTGCTCGAAGTATGATTGTTTAAAATAGATCTCCACAGGATGACGTTTTGAGATTAGACTGCCAATACACTGTATCTCTGATATAGGTAGTTGTTCCTGTAGTATTGACTCTTGGTGCTGACAACTAATCTTGAAACTCATTCGGAATTATACCTATTAGCTTTAAATCCCAACGGTCTTAGATTTTCAAATTTTTCGAGAAATATAGGTTTACGCGAGGGGTTTCCTTTACGTTCTATGGGACGCAAGTTTTTATAACTCTATGTTTGATGATTCCATTCTGTTTAAAAAATTGCGCGTCATGAGATACCGGGAAACTCTGACCTAAATCATATTTTATTCGAATCAAACTTGATTGATATTCGAGATCGTTTTTACATTTCGCTTCGTCTTTTCATTCAATTATCTACGACCGTTGGTTGGGTAATCGCGAAGTCGCAAACGTCGTGAATCGTGGTGCACGGCGGTAAAACCTGCGGCTTCGCATTGCCTCGAAGAAAGAAGAGAGAAGAAAGAAGCCATCATGTAGTTATTAAGAAAACTGTCGTCGTGCCACGTAGACCCGTAAGGATTTACGAATCTTCCTTTTCGAGAGATTCTCATCGTATCTTTGCATAGCTTCCTTCACCGGACTGGAGGAAGAGTAACAGAAATACAGTGCGTTTTCACGAATGGAATTTTCGCATATGTCAATAGACTCCTTGCAACTCTGTCCACCTTTCTTTCCATACACATAACGTGCACTTGTTAAGTAGACGTGCGAGATGATAAGATTAAATTATTATTTCTCAACTAACATTCGTGCTCGTAGATATTTCGATAATTTCCCCAAGAAATTTTATGTTTTAATGAAGAGCACAAAGTAATATAACTTCGTTACACTCATATTTCTTTTAATTTTTTTCTTATTAAAATCCTCAGTAAATTATTGTTCATCAAAATTTGTTATTCAGTTCATGATATTTATAATAGGTATTATCTATTGCAATTACATTTTTGATACCCATATGAGATTGTACAGGTGAATTTTTCTTACCAAATTTTTCAAAATCCGTACGACTACTTAATACCTAGGTATACCTATCTCTCTATTTTATTAGGCAATATTGCCCATACCACTTTAACGTGGTCATACCTGTATATATGTTTCTATTTGTGTGTATATGGGGCGTGAATTGCCCTAGTTGGCAAGGAAACCCCACTGTATTAGTTCCGCGGTTGTTTGTCTCTTCTTTTCAGGTACATGGTTTATTGCTTGCCGAAAGGCAGCTGAAATCAAAATAAATATGAAAAGTGACGATACTTTTCAGTCTTTCGCGGCAAAGAATCTGATGAAAGATTCTTAAAAATAATATCTAAAATAACCCCACTCTCTCTTACACTGGAAACCCGCGTTTCATCTCATTCAATGAATACAAACCTCTGGAGAAGAACGATAAAGCATATAGCAAATTAGTCGTTCTTACTCCTTTTTTAAAAGTAAAGCATCGCATTTGGTCGTCGGCGTCCGGGCTTACAATCGATGCGATGTTTTACATCACTTTATTAATCGTTCATCCCTCATTTAGATTAAGATAATCGATCATTTTTTCTGTTTCAGATCTTCGAACTAATATGACAGTTTTTTTTCCAGGAAATTTAAATATGAAACTTTCCCGACTAGCCAAGTATCATAGATTGCTGTTATTTTTCTGGTAAATTGCAAATACAACACTAATTGTATCTGCAGCTTATCGTTGAATTGATATTAGTCTGTGATGCTCAGTTATCGGGCCTTGTTACACGGGAAAGTTCTAATGTGTCTGCTTTCTGTTTCAGTTCATGGCATTGTCTGTAGCATTTTCTGTAGTTCTACTTTCCAGGCGAACTACGACAATATTTTACTCTTTAACGAGATCATTAATCGTTCTGCTTTGTGTTTCAGTTCATGGCATTCCATAAGTTCGACTTTCCAGGCGAAATACTATATTTTACGCTGTAACAAGATCATTAACCGTTCAGCTTCCTGTTACAGTTCACCAGAATTTTTATAATTAAATTTTACTTTTCAGGCAACCGGCGAACATTTTTTATACCCAGATAAGACCAATAATTGTTCAGCTTTAAGTTTCAGCCATCATCTTGAGAAATTTAGGCCCATTTTTCGCTATAAGGTCTGCTATCTTGAGTTGGTATTTTCCGAGTAGCTTGAGGAATTAAACAATCTCGATCGTCCTCGTACGAGTAATTGTCAAAGGACGTTAGCTTGGATAATCGATGATCGATAGGTCAGTACGATTCGATAATGACGAATGAAAATTTAACTGTGCTAAAAATATAAACTGGAGATTGCATATTACGTTTTAACATGAAAGGAGGAGTTACAAGCTCATCGAATAATACCATGCCTCATTAATTTTCGTTACAGACGAACAAAACGATCATGACTGAGAGTATGATGTTGAGACTACATCACAGCAGATTCCTCGGTGTTTAAAAAGTTAGTATTTTTTTTATAAATTCTGAACATATCCCATTAGTAAATTTTTTTATATTTCCAAAGCAATTCCATCTTGCCTAAATGTCTTCTTAGCTAACGACAAGGTTCTGTGTGTTACAGTTCTCCAAGACATTCCGCGTGGATTCCGATGCCTCGCAGTTATCAATGGGAGAAAGAATGAATTGGTCTAAGTAATCACTCGTAAGCCTCAACATGCATTTCTTCTATTCTGCTTCCAATACGCGTATGCAGCGTTAAATATTGGAACGGAATAGTCGTATACTCTCTTTCCTATCTCTTCTCTTAATCGCGTGGCACGACGATTACTTCGCAGCGAAATAACATACCAATATATTTGGAGAAATTAAAAAAAATTAATTTAAATATTGCATTCTCTTAAATTTCGCTGGGAATTGTACATAGAGTATGGCGTACATCGTTCGAACTTCGCGAGTTATTGAAATTGATCACTTCTTTTCTACATCGTTCGAACGATGTGATAACGCGCCAGAAGTAAACATCGAATTAAGATATTCTCCCTATGAGAAATACGCGAATACAAAAAAGGGAGAGATTTTCCTTCTCTCAATGAGATTATTTTGCAGTTTCATATATTCAAAGAATTCAAAGATTCAAAGATTTTGAGATCGCTTACACGCGATATTCGTGACTGTAGGTATGAGTCGACTATTTCATTTAAAAGTTTGTACATTTTTCAGTTCAGAATTACATTTGAACATTTTGCTTCATAGTTACAATCCTTAAAATTAACTGCAAATTTTCTCTGCGCTTAGAGTACGACGTTCGTCGTTCCTACGTCGTGGGTTTTTAAAGCCACTCGACTTTGAACGACGATAATAAGCCGGAAGTAGACAACGATTTAAGTTAGCTAGTAAGAAATACCGCATATACGCGGATGAGTGGGATAATGTTGCAGTAGAAAATTCAAATTAGTAATATACGATATTCGGGTTTGCAATTTTTCGTACAATTTTCTCTGAATTCTTTCGTACTTCAAAACTCCGCGAAATACATAAATTGTTCATATTTTTGACAATAGACCATCAAGATGCTTAAATGCATTGTTCGTAATTGCAAATATGGGTCAAGAATTGTATCTAAGAGATTTTCTATCTCAACTGAGTTATGATTATATATTCGAGAATCCGTCTTCATGCTTCAAAGCCTTAAAGTTTACTGCAAATTTTCTCGACGCTTAGAGTACGACGTTCGTCGTTCCTACGTCGTGGGTTTTCCGAAACACTCGAGATTGAACGACGATGATATGCCGGAAGTAGACAACGATTTAAGTTAGCCAGTAAGGAGTACCGCATATATGCGAGTACAGGAGATAATTTGGCTGTTAGATATTCGGATCGTCTAAGTACATTATTTGAGTTCGTACCTATATATTCATAGAAAATTTCCCCTTTGAAGGATATACTATTTCCAAATTACGCCAAGTGCATGGGTCGAAGACATTTCAGCAACTGCCCACTACGATCGCCTGGGTGCGATATAGATATATCAAAAATTTTGAAATCACTTTGAATCAATTTCACTCCAAGTTATCTCCATAGAGTACGACGTACATTGCTCGAACTTCGCTAGTTCTTAAAAACCACAGCTGTAGCAAATGTGGTATAGTCATAATATATATATTTTCTTACCGCCCATCATAAATTATATTTTTCTTACCTGCAATGTGGGCTTTACTTAACTTGTCAGAATATTGAAATGCGCAAAGATTCTTGATCATTCTAAATGTAGAAAGCGCTCCTTGAATTAGCTTTTCATAAATCTTGGTAAATTTGAAACTTTGAAGTTCTTATCGACTCTACCGAGTTCGAGCAATGATTCAACGCCCGAAGTAGACAACGAATTGTAATGAAGTAGCCCACTTCGCGAAATAAACTATTCGATAACGTTATATGGGCACCGGATGCATTGAGATTGCTTATACGAATTATCCATTCGTGCTCGTAGGTATTTTCAGAATTTTCGTCAAAGTATTTTATTTTTGATAATTGAGAGCACAAAATGGCTTCAATACATATACGCATAGACGCGTATACACGAATTTTGAACATATGCTTTGGAGGTATCGCTGTTACAGTTTTTTTTTTAAATTATTCTCCAATTTAAATTGCTTTCCATAATTCGTAACTTTGATGAAGCGCCAAGTATTGAAATATCTTTCCATATCATAACTTTGAGTCTCAGGTATTAACAGAATAAAAGATTGCTGAGATCAGTAACATTTTCGAGTCACTTAGTAGATAAGTTAATAAATGCGAAGGGGTCGAAAGAAAATTTCTACCCTTTCGCATCCAACGAGGGATCATCGTGGGATCGCCGTGGGATCATCGTGGGATCCAAAAATAAGTAGGTAAAACCACGAATGAATGAGAGATGATAGAGCGATGATTGTGTTGGTGAGAATGTACGTTCCTTTTAAATATAGGTGGTATAGGCAGGGTTTTTCGCGAGAATGGCCTTTCGTTTTTAAATATAGGTGACAGGCAGGGTTCGTTTTACATCGCGGCGCGTTTCTGGCCAATGTGTGCTCGAAGTATGATTGTTTAAAATAGATCTCCACAGGATGACGTTTTGAGATTAGACTGCCAATACACTGTATCTCTGATATAGGTAGTTGTTCCTGTAGTATTGACTCTTGGTGCTGACAACTAATCTTGAAACTCATTCGGAATTATACCTATTAGCTTTAAATCCCAACGGTCTTAGATTTTCAAATTTTTCGAGAAATATAGGTTTACGCGAGGGGTTTCCTTTACGTTCTATGGGACGCAAGTTTTTATAACTCTATGTTTGATGATTCCATTCTGTTTAAAAAATTGCGCGTCATGAGATACCGGGAAACTCTGACCTAAATCATATTTTATTCGAATCAAACTTGATTGATATTCGAGATCGTTTTTACATTTCGCTTCGTCTTTTCATTCAATTATCTACGACCGTTGGTTGGGTAATCGCGAAGTCGCAAACGTCGTGAATCGTGGTGCACGGCGGTAAAACCTGCGGCTTCGCATTGCCTCGAAGAAAGAAGAGAGAAGAAAGAAGCCATCATGTAGTTATTAAGAAAACTGTCGTCGTGCCACGTAGACCCGTAAGGATTTACGAATCTTCCTTTTCGAGAGATTCTCATCGTATCTTTGCATAGCTTCCTTCACCGGACTGGAGGAAGAGTAACAGAAATACAGTGCGTTTTCACGAATGGAATTTTCGCATATGTCAATAGACTCCTTGCAACTCTGTCCACCTTTCTTTCCATACACATAACGTGCACTTGTTAAGTAGACGTGCGAGATGATAAGATTAAATTATTATTTCTCAACTAACATTCGTGCTCGTAGATATTTCGATAATTTCCCCAAGAAATTTTATGTTTTAATGAAGAGCACAAAGTAATATAACTTCGTTACACTCATATTTCTTTTAATTTTTTTCTTATTAAAATCCTCAGTAAATTATTGTTCATCAAAATTTGTTATTCAGTTCATGATATTTATAATAGGTATTATCTATTGCAATTACATTTTTGATACCCATATGAGATTGTACAGGTGAATTTTTCTTACCAAATTTTTCAAAATCCGTACGACTACTTAATACCTAGGTATACCTATCTCTCTATTTTATTAGGCAATATTGCCCATACCACTTTAACGTGGTCATACCTGTATATATGTTTCTATTTGTGTGTATATGGGGCGTGAATTGCCCTAGTTGGCAAGGAAACCCCACTGTATTAGTTCCGCGGTTGTTTGTCTCTTCTTTTCAGGTACATGGTTTATTGCTTGCCGAAAGGCAGCTGAAATCAAAATAAATATGAAAAGTGACGATACTTTTCAGTCTTTCGCGGCAAAGAATCTGATGAAAGATTCTTAAAAATAATATCTAAAATAACCCCACTCTCTCTTACACTGGAAACCCGCGTTTCATCTCATTCAATGAATACAAACCTCTGGAGAAGAACGATAAAGCATATAGCAAATTAGTCGTTCTTACTCCTTTTTTAAAAGTAAAGCATCGCATTTGGTCGTCGGCGTCCGGGCTTACAATCGATGCGATGTTTTACATCACTTTATTAATCGTTCATCCCTCATTTAGATTAAGATAATCGATCATTTTTTCTGTTTCAGATCTTCGAACTAATATTACAGTTTTTTTTCCAGGAAATTTAAATATGAAACTTTCCCGACTAGCCAAATATCATAGATTGCTGTTATTTTTCTGGTAAATTGCAAATACAATACTAATTGTATCTGCAGCTTATCGTTGAATTGATATTAGTCTGTGATGCTCAGTTATCGGGCCTTGTTACACGGGAAAGTTCTAATGGGTCTGCTTTCTGTTTCAGTTCATGGCATTGTCTGTAGCATTTTCTGTAGTTCTACTTTCCAGGCGAACTACGACAATATTTTACTCTTTAACGAGATCATTAATCGTTCTGCTTTGTGTTTCAGTTCATGGCATTCTATACGATTGTAGTTCTACTTTCCAGGCGATCTACGATAATTTTTTACTCTGTATCGAGATAATTAATCGTTCTGTTTTTTGTTCCAGTTCACCGGAATTTTTATTATTAAATTTTACTTTTCAGGCAACTAGTGAAAATTTGTTATATTCAGATAAGACCAATAATTGTTCAGCTTTAAGTTTCAGAATTAAACAATCTCGAGACAATTCAGTAGGCCTTTCATTGGATCCAACGATGCTTTAATGAGGATTTTCCGATGATAAATCGATGACGAATCATCTTGAAATTGGCCGCATATGAGTCGCAGTGGATTTGACGTCAAAGATAAACAGTTTCGATGGAATAACGGGTACTCGATGAATTCGTAGCAAGTAAGGAATATCACATCGTCAGTTCAACGCGACTGAAGGCTGTGGTATTTATTCCAACAGGAGCGCAGGGGTATAGCGAAGAGATGGATAGCTCATTGCATTGCAAAATTCATCTGTTATATGAGAATTGCTAGGAACATTCATCCGAAGACCTGTTAACTCTAAGATTTAGTTTTGTATTTTGTTTAATAGTCGAATCATGCGAAAGGAAACTGATTACTAATCACTTGGGAAATATTAAAGATTAATCTGTAAGAGTTTCTATAAAAGTTAACGAGCATTAAATGCTTTCCGAGTGATCAGTATTTCAGTCGAATAGTTCAGGTTCGTCCCTTAAACGTTCTATATAATAACGGGCTCCTATTTATTTTTGCATATGCAACTACATCACTTGCTTTCTGATCTAACTCTATTTTCGACTGTCGATCATATTCCCTAATGTATCCTGCATACCATTTATTCCCATCAATCCGATATCATTCTTAGACAGTTCTCCGATTAGCTAGGCTCATTTCCGATTTGAAATGCTCACAGCTTTGATCTTCTGGTCTCCTTGTTAGGTTTTTCTCCGTTCTTCTCGATTATTTCGCATTCGTTGAATTTCGTTAGGCTGATTTTCAATCTTGTAGGCTCGACGTTGAACTATTAGGTTCTTCATTGAACTCGTTGGCTCCTCCAGTTCCAGTTGAATTCGTAATCTCTTTATCGAGTTGTTAGGCTCCTCGTTAATCGCTCAGGCTCTTCATTGAATTCGTAATCTCTTTATCGAGTTGTTAGGCTCCTCGTTAATCGCTCAGGCTCTTCATTGAATTCGAGGTTTTTCGTTTGGTTCTTCATCGTTATTTGGTCCTTCGTCGTCGTCGTCGTTGTAGGTTATTGGCCTGTCTTTTAGGCTCTCGATGTTCTAGGTTTCCTCTTTCATTTCGGGAACCCTTTTTCATCTCTTTTAGTTTTCTACAGCTAGTAGTTTGCCAATATCTCTCTGACCTGGCAAGGCTTATTAATTGACATAACGCGAATGGTGTAGTTGCATAGTTGAAGGGATTATATAGTATATAGGGTTGTAATTTGTAACAGCAATTATATTCTCAAATTTCATCGTCATTTTGCTATGCGTTATCTTGATACGCTTCTTTACCAATGTGACGTTTTTTATATTAAACCACAAATACATTTTGTAAATGATTTATATTTTATATATTTATATTAAACCACAAATACATTTTGTAAACGATTTTTATTTTACGATTAATAAAGTTCATGTATCATTGCAGATAAATTTATTAATTATACTCCCGGTCCTCGCATCTTTTTTTGAATCCTCTCTCCTCGATGATTAGATATTTATCACGCTTTTGAAAAATTCGGTGTACATACTAAGAACAAAGCCGCCGATACGAAATTATCATATCGAGAACTCAAGTAGGCTCAATATTCTCTAGATCGAAATCTACCAGCGTTTAAAAAATATTCTTTCGACGTGTTTGCATTTTATTCGGTTGAACAGGCTTACTCGGTTTCATAATTATGAACGTTTAGAGTTTTCGGTGTACTTCTGTAAAAATGCGTGCAATTCCACTCGTTTATTAATCTCGATTACGCACCGAATACAACGCGCGAATATCAATGGAAAACCTTCGAAATATGTATGACGCGACTGTAAAGTTGTTATAGTTTTTAATTTAGACGTAAGGCTCATTGTAAGAAGAAGGGGTGAAAGAGGGTGATTCGCCTCTCCTCCTCATAGCATCGATGTTGTGCCTACAAGATTAATTACCATCTTGCAGGCGCAACGTGGATGCACTTCCCCGTAATAGGAATTCAATTGCATTTGGAATTCTGCGTTCGAATTTTCCCTATTACTGTCGTTATATCAAATCATTCGTAGCGCATTCATTCTACACTTAAGATTCTATATAGTTTATTCATATTCTTATAAAAATTCTATATAAGATTCTTATATATAGAATCGTTCCATAAGACCATTATATAGTGTGCTATTATTAGATTCTATTGTGATATAATCCGATTATTGAATCCTATTATCAGATTCCTACACAGAAACCTATTATCAGTTTCCTATTATCACACACACACACACACACAGATTGCTATACATATTTCCATTATCACATTTATATACAGGTTCCTACTGTCAGATTTCTATACAGAATCCCATCATTAGATTTCTATACAGACTCCTATTATCAGATTCCCACACAGAATCCCATTATTAGATTTCTATACAGGTTCCTACTGTCAGATTTCTATGCAGATTCCTATTATCAGATTTCTATACAGATTCCCATTATTAGATTTCTATACAGACTCCTATTATCAGATTCCCACACAGAATCCCATTATTAGATTTCTATACAGGTTCCTACTGTCAGATTTCTATGCAGATTCCTATTATCAGATTTCTATACAGATTCCCATTATTAGATTTCTATACAGACTCCTATTATCAGATTCCTACACAGAATCCCATTATTAGATTTCTATAGAGGTTCCTACTGTCAGATTTCTATACAGAATCCTATTAATAGTTTCTTATATTATATAGAATCCTACTAATAGTTAGGTTGGCTTAAGTTAGTTTACCTTATTTTAAAATCAACCTAAACTATCGTAAACCAACCTACCTGGGCGGGGCTAACTCAATTGTGGGTATGTATACATATATAGAGTCCTACAGTATTGAATCCTACTATAGATTCTTATTATAGAGTCCTACAGTAAGATTCTTATTATAGAATTCTATTATAAAATTTTTATAAGTATTTAATCCTACTAGATTCTTATTATAGAGTCCTACAGTAAGATTTTTATTATAGAATTATATTATAAAATTTCTATAAGTATTGAATCCTACTATAGATTCTTATTATAGAGTCCTACAGTAAGATTCTTCTTATAGCACACTATTATAAAATTTTTATAAGTATTTAATCCTATTAGATTCATATATAGAGTCCTACAGTAAGATTCTTATTATAGAATTCTATTATAAAATTGTTTTAAGTATTTAATCCTACTAGATTCTTATTATAGAATTCTATTATAAAATTTTTATAAGTATTTAATCCTATTATATTCATATATAGAGTCCTACAGTAAGATTCTTATTATAGAATTCTATTATAAAATTTTTATAAGTATAGAATCCTATTATATTCATATATAGAGTCCTACTATAAGATTCTTATTATAGAATTCTATTATAAAATTTTTATAAGTATTTAATCCTACTAGATTTTTATTATAGAGTCCTACAGTAAGATTCTTATTATAGCACACTATTATAAATATTTAATCCTACTAGATTCTTATTATAGAATTCTATTATAAAATTTTTATAAGTATTTAATCCTATTATATTCATATATAGAGTCCTACAGTAAGATTCTTATTATAGAATCCTATTATAAAATTTTTATAAGTATAGAATCCTATTATATTCATATATAGAGTCCTACAGTAAGATTCTTATTATAGAATTCTATTATAAAATTTTTATAAGTATAGAATCCTATTATATTCATATATAGAGTCCTACAGTAAGATTCTTATTATAGAATTCTATTATAAAATTTTTATAAGTATAGAATCCTATTATATTCATATATAGAGTCCTACAGTAAGATTCTTATTATAGAATTCTATTATAAAATTTTTATAAGTATAGAATCCTATTATATTAATATATAGAGTCCTACTATAAGATTCTTATTATAGAATTCTATTATAAAATTTTTATAAGTATTTAATCCTACTAGATTTTTATTATAGAGTCCTACAGTAAGATTCTTATTATAGCACACTATTATAAATATTTAATCCTACTAGATTCTTATTATAGAATTCTATTATAAAATTTTTATAAGTATTTAATCCTACTAGATTTTTATTATAGAGTCCTACAGTAAGATTCTTATTATAGCACACTATTATAAATATTTAATCCTACTAGATTCTTATTATAGAATTCTATTATAAAATTTTTATAAGTATTTAATCCTATTATATTCATATATAGAGTCCTACAGTAAGATTCTTATTATAGAATCCTATTATAAAATTTTTATAAGTATAGAATCCTATTATATTCATATATAGAGTCCTACAGTAAGATTCTTATTATAGAATTCTATTATAAAATTTTTATAAGTATAGAATCCTATTATATTCATATATAGAGTCCTACAGTAAGATTCTTATTATAGAATTCTATTATAAAATTTTTATAAGTATAGAATCCTATTATATTCATATATAGAGTCCTACAGTAAGATTCTTATTATAGAATTCTATTATAAAATTTTTATAAGTATAGAATCCTATTATATTAATATATAGAGTCCTACTATAAGATTCTTATTATAGAATTCTATTATAAAATTTTTATAAGTATTTAATCCTACTAGATTTTTATTATAGAGTCCTACAGTAAGATTCTTATTATAGCACACTATTATAAATATTTAATCCTACTAGATTCTTATTATAGAATTCTATTATAAAATTTTTATAAGTATTTAATCCTATTATATTCATATATAGAGTCCTACAGTAAGATTCTTATTATAGAATCCTATTATAAAATTTTTATAAGTATAGAATCCTATTATATTCATATATAGAGTCCTACAGTAAGATTCTTATTATAGAATCCTATTATAAAATTTTTATAAGTATTTAATCCTATTATATTCATATACAGAGCCCTACAGTAAGATTTTTATTATAGAATCCTATTATAAAATTTTTATAAGTATTTAATCCTATTATATTCATATATAGAGTCCTACAGTAAGATTCTTATTATAGAATTCTATTATAAAATTTTTATAAGTATAGAATCCTATTATATTCATATATAGAGTCCTACTATAAGATTCTTATTATAGAATTCTATTATAAAATTTTTATAAGTATTTAATCCTACTAGATTCTTATTATAGAATTCTATTATAAAATTTTTATAAGTATAGAATCCTATTAGATTCATATATAGAGTCCTACAGTAAGATTCTTATTATAGAATTCTATTATAAAATTTTTATAAGTATTTAATCCTACTATAGATTCTTATTATAGAGTCCTACAGTAAGATTCTTATTATAGAATTCTATTATAAAATTTTTATAAGTATTTAATCGTACTGTATTCTTATTATAGAGGCCTACAGTAAGATTCTTATTATAGAATTCTATTATAAAATTTTTATAAGTATAGAATCCTATTATATTCATATATAGAGTCCTACTATAAGATTCTTATTATAGAATTCTATTATAAAATTTCTATAAGTATTGAATCCTACTGTAGATTCTTATTATAGAGTCCTACAGTAAGATTCTTATTATAGAATTCTATTATAAAATTTTTATAAGTATAGAATCCTATTATATTCATATATAGAGTCCTACAGTAAGATTCTTATTATAGAATTCTATTATAAAATTTTTATAAGTATTTAATCCAACTATAGATTTTTATTATAGAGTCCTACAGTAAGATTCTTATTATAGAATTCTATTATAAAATTTTTATAAGTATTTAATCCTACTAGATTCTTATTATAGAGTCGTACAGTAAGATTCTTATTATAGAATTCTATTATAAAATTTTTATAAGTATTTAATCCTATTATATTCATATATAGAGGCCTACAGTAAGATTCTTATTATAGAATTCTATTATAAAATTTTTATAAGTATTTAATCCTACTAGATTCTTATTATAGAGACCTACAGTAAGATTCTTATTATAGAATTCTATTATAAGATTTTTATAAGTATTTAATCCTATTATATTCATATATAGAGTCCTACAGTAAGATTCTTATTATAGAATTCTATTATAAAATTTGTATAAGTATTTAATCCTATTATATTCATATATAGAGTCCTACTATAAGATTCTTATTATAGAATTCTATTATAAAATTTTTATAAGTATTTAATCCTATTATATTCATATATAGAGTCCTACAGTAAGATTCTTATTATAGAATCCTATTATAAAATTTTTATAAGTATTTAATCCTACTAGATTCTTATTATAGAGTCCTACAGTAAGATTTTTATTATAGAATTCTATTATAAAATTTCTATAAGTATTGAATCCTACTATAGATTCTTATTATAGAGTCCTACAGTAAGATTCTTATTATAGAATTCTATTATAAAATTTGTATAAGTATTGAATCCTACTATAGATTCTTATAATAGAGTCCTACAGTAAGATTCTTATTATAGAATCCTATTATAAAATTTTTATAAGTATTTAATCCTATTAGATTCATATATAGAGTCCTACAGTAAGATTCTTATTATAGAATTCTATTATAAAATTTTTATAAGTATTGAATCCTACTATAGATTCTTATTATAGAGTCCTACACTAAGATTCTTATTATAGAATTCTATTATAAAATTTTTATAAGTATTGAATCCTACTATAGATTCTTATAATAGAGTCCTACTATAAGATTCTTATTATAGAATCCTATTATAAAATTGTTTTAAGTATTTAATCCTATTAGATTAATATATAGAGTCCTACAGTAAGATTCTTATTATAGAATCCTATTATAAAATTTTTATAAGTATTTAATCCTATTATAGATTCTTATTATAGAATTCTATTATAAAATGTTTATAAGTATAGAATCCTATTATTAGATTATTAAATAAAGTGCTATTATCAGATTCATTTATAGAGAGTTATTATTTGATTATTATTATACAATTCTATTACAAAATTTTTATAAGTATAGAATCCTATTAGATTCATATATAGAGTCCTACAGTAAGATTCTTATTATAGAATTCCATTATAAAATTTTTATAAGTATTTAATCCTATTATATTCATATACAGAGTCCTACAGTAAGATTCTTATTATAGAATCCTATTATAAAATTTTTATAAGTATTGAATCCTACTAGATTCTTATTATAGAGTCCTACAGTAAGATTTTTATTATAGAATTCTATTATAAAATTTCTATAAGTATTGAATCCTACTATAGATTCTTATTATAGAGTCCTACAGTAAGATTCTTATTATAGAATTCTATTATAAAATTTGTATAAGTATTGAATCCTACTATAGATTCTTATAATAGAGTCCTACAGTAAGATTCTTATTATAGAATTCTATTATAAAATTTTTATAAGTATAGAATCCTATTATATTCATATATAGAGTCCTACTATAAGATTCTTATTATAGAATTCTATTATAAAATTTCTATAAGTATTGAATCCTACTGTAGATTCTTATTATAGAGTCCTACAGTAAGATTCTTATTATAGAATTCTATTATAAAATTTTTATAAGTATAGAATCCTATTATATTCATATATAGAGTCCTACAGTAAGATTCTTATTATAGAATTCTATTATAAAATTTTTATAAGTATTTAATCCAACTATAGATTTTTATTATAGAGTCCTACAGTAAGATTCTTATTATAGAATTCTATTATAAAATTTTTATAAGTATTTAATCCTACTAGATTCTTATTATAGAGTCGTACAGTAAGATTCTTATTATAGAATTCTATTATAAAATTTTTATAAGTATTTAATCCTATTATATTCATATATAGAGGCCTACAGTAAGATTCTTATTATAGAATTCTATTATAAAATTTTTATAAGTATTTAATCCTACTAGATTCTTATTATAGAGACCTACAGTAAGATTCTTATTATAGAATTCTATTATAAGATTTTTATAAGTATTTAATCCTATTATATTCATATATAGAGTCCTACAGTAAGATTCTTATTATAGAATTCTATTATAAAATTTGTATAAGTATTTAATCCTATTATATTCATATATAGAGTCCTACTATAAGATTCTTATTATAGAATTCTATTATAAAATTTTTATAAGTATTTAATCCTATTATATTCATATATAGAGTCCTACAGTAAGATTCTTATTATAGAATCCTATTATAAAATTTTTATAAGTATTTAATCCTACTAGATTCTTATTATAGAGTCCTACAGTAAGATTTTTATTATAGAATTCTATTATAAAATTTCTATAAGTATTGAATCCTACTATAGATTCTTATTATAGAGTCCTACAGTAAGATTCTTATTATAGAATTCTATTATAAAATTTGTATAAGTATTGAATCCTACTATAGATTCTTATAATAGAGTCCTACAGTAAGATTCTTATTATAGAATCCTATTATAAAATTTTTATAAGTATTTAATCCTATTAGATTCATATATAGAGTCCTACAGTAAGATTCTTATTATAGAATTCTATTATAAAATTTTTATAAGTATTGAATCCTACTATAGATTCTTATTATAGAGTCCTACACTAAGATTCTTATTATAGAATTCTATTATAAAATTTTTATAAGTATTGAATCCTACTATAGATTCTTATAATAGAGTCCTACTATAAGATTCTTATTATAGAATCCTATTATAAAATTGTTTTAAGTATTTAATCCTATTAGATTAATATATAGAGTCCTACAGTAAGATTCTTATTATAGAATCCTATTATAAAATTTTTATAAGTATTTAATCCTATTATAGATTCTTATTATAGAATTCTATTATAAAATGTTTATAAGTATAGAATCCTATTATTAGATTATTAAATAAAGTGCTATTATCAGATTCATTTATAGAGAGTTATTATTTGATTATTATTATACAATTCTATTACAAAATTTTTATAAGTATAGAATCCTATTAGATTCATATATAGAGTCCTACAGTAAGATTCTTATTATAGAATTCCATTATAAAATTTTTATAAGTATTTAATCCTATTATATTCATATACAGAGTCCTACAGTAAGATTCTTATTATAGAATCCTATTATAAAATTTTTATAAGTATTGAATCCTACTAGATTCTTATTATAGAGTCCTACAGTAAGATTTTTATTATAGAATTCTATTATAAAATTTCTATAAGTATTGAATCCTACTATAGATTCTTATTATAGAGTCCTACAGTAAGATTCTTATTATAGAATTCTATTATAAAATTTGTATAAGTATTGAATCCTACTATAGATTCTTATAATAGAGTCCTACAGTAAGATTCTTATTATAGAATTCTATTATAAAATTTGTATAAGTATTGAATCCTACTATAGATTCTTATAATAGAGTCCTACAGTAAGATTCTTATTATAGAATCCTATTATAAAATTTTTATAAGTATTTAATCCTATTAGATTCATATATAGAGTCCTACTATAAGATTCTTATTATAGAATTCTATTATAAAATTTTTATAAGTATTGAATCCTACTATAGATTCTTATTATAGAGTCCTACACTAAGATTCTTATTATAGAATTCTATTATAAAATTTTTATAAGTATTGAATCCTACTATAGATTCTTATCATAGAGTCCTACAGTAAGATTCTTATTATAGAATTCTATTATAAAATTTGTATAAGTATTTAATCCTATTATATTCATATATAGAGTCCTACAGTAAGATTCTTATTATAGAATTCCATTATAAAATTTTTATAAGTATTTAATCCTATTATATTCATATATAGAGTCCTACAGTAAGATTCTTATTATAGAATCCTATTATAAAATTTTTATAAGCATTTAATCCTATTAGATTCATATATAGAGTCCTACAGTAAGATTTTTATTATAGAATTCTATTATAAAATTTCTATAAGTATTGAATCCTACTATAGATTCTTATTATAGAGTCCTACAGTAAGATTCTTATTATAGAATTCTATTATAAAATTAGTATAAGTATTGAATCCTACTATAGATTCTTATTATAGAGTCCTACTATAAGATTCTTATTATAGAATTCTATTATAAAATTTTTATAAGTATTGAATCCTACTATAGATTCTTATTATAGAATTCTATTATAAAATTTTTATAAGTATAGAATCCTATTATATTCATATATAGAGTCCTACAGTAAGATTCTTATTATAGAATTCTATTATAAAAATTTTATAAGTATTTAATCCTACTATAGATTCTTATTATAGAGTCCTACAGTAAGATTCTTATTATAGAATTCTATTATAAAATTTTTATAAGTATTTAATCCTATTATATTCATATATAGAGTCCTACTATAAGATTCTTATTATAGAATTCTATTATAAAATTTTTATAAGTATTGAATCCTACTATAGATTCTTATTATAGAGTCCTACACTAAGATTCTTATTATAGAATTCTATTATAAAATTTTTATAAGTATTGAATCCTACTATAGATTCTTATCATAGAGTCCTACAGTAAGATTCTTATTATAGAATTCTATTATAAAATTTTTATAAGTATTTAATCCTATTATATTCATATACAGAGTCCTACAGTAAGATTCTTATTATAGAATCCTATTATAAAATTTTTATAAGTATTTAATCCTATTATAGATTCTTATTATAGAATTCTATTATAAAATGTTTATAAGTATAGAATCCTATTATTAGATTATTAAATAAAGTGCTATTATCAGATTCATTTATAGAGAGTTATTATTTGATTATTATTATACAATTCTATTACAAAATTTTTATAAGTATAGAATCCTATTAGATTCATATATAGAGTCCTACAGTAAGATTCTTATTATAGAATTCCATTATAAAATTTTTATAAGTATTTAATCCTATTATATTCATATACAGAGTCCTACAGTAAGATTCTTATTATAGAATCCTATTATAAAATTTTTATAAGTATTGAATCCTACTAGATTCTTATTATAGAGTCCTACAGTAAGATTTTTATTATAGAATTCTATTATAAAATTTCTATAAGTATTGAATCCTACTATAGATTCTTATTATAGAGTCCTACACTAAGATTCTTATTATAGAATTCTATTATAAAATTTTTATAAGTATTGAATCCTACTATAGATTCTTATAATAGAGTCCTACAGTAAGATTCTTATTATAGAATCCTATTATAAAATTTTTATAAGTATTTAATCCTATTATATTCATATACAGAGTCCTACAGTAAGATTCTTATTATAGAATCCTATTATAAAATTTTTATAAGTATTGAATCCTACTATAGATTCTTATAATAGAGTCCTACTATAAGATTCTTATTATAGAATTCTATTATAAAATTTTTATAAGTATTTAATCCTATTATATTCATATATAGAGTCCTACTATAAGATTCTTATTATAGAATTCTATTATAAAATTTTTATAAGTATTGAATCCTACTATAGATTCTTATTATAGAATTCTATTATAAAATTTTTATAAGTATTTAATCCTATTATATTCGTATTATAGAATTCTATTATAAAATATTTATAAGTATTTAATCGTATTAGATTCTTATTATAGAGTCCTACTATAAGATTGTTATTATAGAATTCTATTATAAAATGTCTATAAGTATAGAATCCTATTATTAGATTATTAAATAAAGTGCTATTATCAGATTCATTTATAGAGTTATTATTTGATTATTATTATACAATTCTATTATAAAATTTTTATAAGTATTTAATCCTACTAGATTCTTATTATAGAGTCCTACAGTAAGATTTTTATTATAGAATTCTATTATAAAATTTCTATAAGTATTGAATCCTACTATAGATTCTTATTATAGAGTCCTACAGTAAGATTCTTATTATAGAATTCTATTATAAAATTTGTATAAGTATTGAATCCTACTATAGATTCTTATAATAGAGTCCTACAGTAAGATTCTTATTATAGAATCCTATTATAAAATTTTTATAAGTATTTAATCCTATTATATTCATATACAGAGTCCTACAGTAAGATTCTTATTATAGAATTCTATTATAAAATTTTTATAAGTATTGAATCCTACTATAGATTCTTATTATAGAATTCTATTATAAAATTTTTATAAGTATAGAATCCTATTATATTCATATATAGAGTCCTACAGTAAGATTCTTATTATAGAATTCTATTATAAAATTTTTATAAGTATTTAATCCTATTATATTCATATATAGAGTCCTACAGTAAGATTCTTATTATAGAATCCTATTATAAAATTTTTATAAGTATTGAATCCTACTATAGATTCTTATAATAGAGTCCTACTATAAGATTCTTATTATAGAATTCTATTATAAAATTTTTATAAGTATTTAATCCTATTATATTCATATATAGAGTCCTACTATAAGATTCTTATTATAGAATTCTATTATAAAATTTTTATAAGTATTGAATCCTACTATAGATTCTTATTATAGAATTCTATTATAAAATTTTTATAAGTATTTAATCCTATTATATTCGTATTATAGAATTCTATTATAAAATATTTATAAGTATTTAATCGTATTAGATTCTTATTATAGAGTCCTACTATAAGATTGTTATTATAGAATTCTATTATAAAATGTCTATAAGTATAGAATCCTATTATTAGATTATTAAATAAAGTGCTATTATCAGATTCATTTATAGAGTTATTATTTGATTATTATTATACAATTCTATTATAAAATTTTTATAAGTATTTAATCCTACTAGATTCTTATTATAGAGTCCTACAGTAAGATTTTTATTATAGAATTCTATTATAAAATTTCTATAAGTATTGAATCCTACTATAGATTCTTATTATAGAGTCCTACAGTAAGATTCTTATTATAGAATTCTATTATAAAATTTGTATAAGTATTGAATCCTACTATAGATTCTTATAATAGAGTCCTACAGTAAGATTCTTATTATAGAATCCTATTATAAAATTTTTATAAGTATTTAATCCTATTATATTCATATACAGAGTCCTACAGTAAGATTCTTATTATAGAATTCTATTATAAAATTTTTATAAGTATTGAATCCTACTATAGATTCTTATTATAGAATTCTATTATAAAATTTTTATAAGTATAGAATCCTATTATATTCATATATAGAGTCCTACAGTAAGATTCTTATTATAGAATTCTATTATAAAATTTTTATAAGTATTTAATCCTATTATATTCATATATAGAGTCCTACAGTAAGATTCTTATTATAGAATCCTATTATAAAATTTTTATAAGCATTTAATCCTACTATAGATTCTTATAATAGAGTCCTACAGTAAGATTCTTATTATAGAATCCTATTATAAAATTTTTATAAGTATTTAATCCTATTATATTCATATACAGAGTCCTACAGTAAGATTCTTATTATAGAATCCTATTATAAAATTTTTATAAGTATTGAATCCTACTATAGATTCTTATAATAGAGTCCTACTATAAGATTCTTATTATAGAATTCTATTATAAAATTTTTATAAGTATTTAATCCTATTATATTCATATATAGAGTCCTACTATAAGATTCTTATTATAGAATTCTATTATAAAATTTTTATAAGTATTGAATCCTACTATTGATTCTTATTATAGAGTCCTACACTAAGATTCTTATTATAGAATTCTATTATAAAATTTTTATAAGTATTGAATCCTACTATAGATTCTTATAATAGAGTCCTACAGTAAGATTCTTATTATAGAATCCTATTATAAAATTTTTATAAGTATTTAATCCTATTAGATTCATATATAGAGTCCTACAGTAAGATTCTTATTATAGAATTCTATTATAAAATTCTTATAAGTATTGAATCCTACTATATTCTTATTATAGAGTCCTACAGTAAGATTCTTATTATAGAATCCTATTATAAAATTTTTATAAGTATTTAATCCTATTATATTCATATATAGAGTCCTACAGTAAGATTTTTATTATAGAATTCTATTATAAAATTTCTATAAGTATTGAATCCTACTATAGATTCTTATTATAGAGTCCTACAGTAAGATTCTTATTATAGAATTCTATTATAAAATGTTTATAAGTATAGAATCCTATTATTAGATTATTAAATAAAGTGCTATTATCAGATTCATTTATAGAGAGTTATTATTTGATTATTATTATACAATTCTATTACAAAATTTTTATAAGTATAGAATCCTATCATATTCATATATCGAGTCCTACTATAAGATTCTTATTATAGAATTGTATTATAAAATTTTTATAAGTATTTAATCCTACTAGATTCTTATTATAGAGTCCTACAGTAAGATTTTTATTATAGAATTCTATTATAAAATGTCTATAAGTATAGAATCCTATTATTAGATTATTAAATAAAGTGCTATTATCAGATTCATTTATAGAGTTATTATTTGATTATTATTATACAATTCTATTATAAAATTTTTATAAGTATTTAATCCTACTAGATTCTTATTATAGAATTCTATTATAAAATTTCTATAAGTATTGAATCCTACTATAGATTCTTATTATAGAGTCCTACAGTAAGATTCTTATTATAGAATTCTATTATAAAATTTGTATAAGTATTGAATCCTACTATAGATTCTTATAATAGAGTCCTACAGTAAGATTCTTATTATAGAATCCTATTATAAAATTTTTATAAGTATTTAATCCTATTAGATTCATATATAGAGTCCTACAGTAAGATTCTTATTATAGAATTCCATTATAAAATTTTTATAAGTATTTAATCCAATTATATTCATATATAGAGTCCTACAGTAAGATTCTTATTATAGAATCCTATTATAAAATTTTTATAAGCATTTAATCCTATTAGATTCATATATAGAGTCCTACAGTAAGATTTTTATTATAGAATTCTATTATAAAATTTCTATAAGTATTGAATCCTACTATAGATTCTTATTATAGAGTCCTACAGTAAGATTCTTATTATAGAATCCTATTATAAAATTTTTATAAGTATTTAATCCTATTAGATTCATATATAGAGTCCTACAGTAAGATTCTTATTATAGAATTCCATTATAAAATTTTTATAAGTATTTAATCCTATTATATTCATATATAGAGTCCTACAGTAAGATTCTTATTATAGAATCCTATTATAAAATTTTTATAAGCATTTAATCCTACTATAGATTCTTATAATAGAGTCCTACAGTAAGATTCTTATTATAGAATCCTATTATAAAATTTTTATAAGTATTTAATCCTATTATATTCATATACAGAGTCCTACAGTAAGATTCTTATTATAGAATCCTATTATAAAATTTTTATAAGTATTGAATCCTACTATAGATTCTTATAATAGAGTCCTACTATAAGATTCTTATTATAGAATTCTATTATAAAATTTTTATAAGTATTTAATCCTATTATATTCATATATAGAGTCCTACTATAAGATTCTTATTATAGAATTCTATTATAAAATTTTTATAAGTATTGAATCCTACTATTGATTCTTATTATAGAGTCCTACACTAAGATTCTTATTATAGAATTCTATTATAAAATTTGTATAAGTATTGAATCCTACTATAGATTCTTATAATAGAGTCCTACAGTAAGATTCTTATTATAGAATCCTATTATAAAATTTTTATAAGTATTTAATCCTATTAGATTCATATATAGAGTCCTACAGTAAGATTCTTATTATAGAATTCTATTATAAAATTTTTATAAGTATTGAATCCTACTATAGATTCTTATTATAGAGTCCTACACTAAGATTCTTATTATAGAATTCTATTATAAAATTTTTATAAGTATTGAATCCTACTATAGATTCTTATAATAGAGTCCTACTATAAGATTCTTATTATAGAATCCTATTATAAAATTGTTTTAAGTATTTAATCCTATTAGATTAATATATAGAGTCCTACAGTAAGATTCTTATTATAGAATCCTATTATAAAATTTTTATAAGTATTTAATCCTATTATAGATTCTTATTATAGAATTCTATTATAAAATGTTTATAAGTATAGAATCCTATTATTAGATTATTAAATAAAGTGCTATTATCAGATTCATTTATAGAGAGTTATTATTTGATTATTATTATACAATTCTATTACAAAATTTTTATAAGTATAGAATCCTATTAGATTCATATATAGAGTCCTACAGTAAGATTCTTATTATAGAATTCCATTATAAAATTTTTATAAGTATTTAATCCTATTATATTCATATACAGAGTCCTACAGTAAGATTCTTATTATAGAATCCTATTATAAAATTTTTATAAGTATTGAATCCTACTAGATTCTTATTATAGAGTCCTACAGTAAGATTTTTATTATAGAATTCTATTATAAAATTTCTATAAGTATTGAATCCTACTATAGATTCTTATTATAGAGTCCTACAGTAAGATTCTTATTATAGAATTCTATTATAAAATTTGTATAAGTATTGAATCCTACTATAGATTCTTATAATAGAGTCCTACAGTAAGATTCTTATTATAGAATTCTATTATAAAATTTTTATAAGTATAGAATCCTATTATATTCATATATAGAGTCCTACTATAAGATTCTTATTATAGAATTCTATTATAAAATTTCTATAAGTATTGAATCCTACTGTAGATTCTTATTATAGAGTCCTACAGTAAGATTCTTATTATAGAATTCTATTATAAAATTTTTATAAGTATAGAATCCTATTATATTCATATATAGAGTCCTACAGTAAGATTCTTATTATAGAATTCTATTATAAAATTTTTATAAGTATTTAATCCAACTATAGATTTTTATTATAGAGTCCTACAGTAAGATTCTTATTATAGAATTCTATTATAAAATTTTTATAAGTATTTAATCCTACTAGATTCTTATTATAGAGTCGTACAGTAAGATTCTTATTATAGAATTCTATTATAAAATTTTTATAAGTATTTAATCCTATTATATTCATATATAGAGGCCTACAGTAAGATTCTTATTATAGAATTCTATTATAAAATTTTTATAAGTATTTAATCCTACTAGATTCTTATTATAGAGACCTACAGTAAGATTCTTATTATAGAATTCTATTATAAGATTTTTATAAGTATTTAATCCTATTATATTCATATATAGAGTCCTACAGTAAGATTCTTATTATAGAATTCTATTATAAAATTTGTATAAGTATTTAATCCTATTATATTCATATATAGAGTCCTACTATAAGATTCTTATTATAGAATTCTATTATAAAATTTTTATAAGTATTTAATCCTATTATATTCATATATAGAGTCCTACAGTAAGATTCTTATTATAGAATCCTATTATAAAATTTTTATAAGTATTTAATCCTACTAGATTCTTATTATAGAGTCCTACAGTAAGATTTTTATTATAGAATTCTATTATAAAATTTCTATAAGTATTGAATCCTACTATAGATTCTTATTATAGAGTCCTACAGTAAGATTCTTATTATAGAATTCTATTATAAAATTTGTATAAGTATTGAATCCTACTATAGATTCTTATAATAGAGTCCTACAGTAAGATTCTTATTATAGAATCCTATTATAAAATTTTTATAAGTATTTAATCCTATTAGATTCATATATAGAGTCCTACAGTAAGATTCTTATTATAGAATTCTATTATAAAATTTTTATAAGTATTGAATCCTACTATAGATTCTTATTATAGAGTCCTACACTAAGATTCTTATTATAGAATTCTATTATAAAATTTTTATAAGTATTGAATCCTACTATAGATTCTTATAATAGAGTCCTACTATAAGATTCTTATTATAGAATCCTATTATAAAATTGTTTTAAGTATTTAATCCTATTAGATTAATATATAGAGTCCTACAGTAAGATTCTTATTATAGAATCCTATTATAAAATTTTTATAAGTATTTAATCCTATTATAGATTCTTATTATAGAATTCTATTATAAAATGTTTATAAGTATAGAATCCTATTATTAGATTATTAAATAAAGTGCTATTATCAGATTCATTTATAGAGAGTTATTATTTGATTATTATTATACAATTCTATTACAAAATTTTTATAAGTATAGAATCCTATTAGATTCATATATAGAGTCCTACAGTAAGATTCTTATTATAGAATTCCATTATAAAATTTTTATAAGTATTTAATCCTATTATATTCATATACAGAGTCCTACAGTAAGATTCTTATTATAGAATCCTATTATAAAATTTTTATAAGTATTGAATCCTACTAGATTCTTATTATAGAGTCCTACAGTAAGATTTTTATTATAGAATTCTATTATAAAATTTCTATAAGTATTGAATCCTACTATAGATTCTTATTATAGAGTCCTACAGTAAGATTCTTATTATAGAATTCTATTATAAAATTTGTATAAGTATTGAATCCTACTATAGATTCTTATAATAGAGTCCTACAGTAAGATTCTTATTATAGAATTCTATTATAAAATTTGTATAAGTATTGAATCCTACTATAGATTCTTATAATAGAGTCCTACAGTAAGATTCTTATTATAGAATCCTATTATAAAATTTTTATAAGTATTTAATCCTATTAGATTCATATATAGAGTCCTACTATAAGATTCTTATTATAGAATTCTATTATAAAATTTTTATAAGTATTGAATCCTACTATAGATTCTTATTATAGAGTCCTACACTAAGATTCTTATTATAGAATTCTATTATAAAATTTTTATAAGTATTGAATCCTACTATAGATTCTTATCATAGAGTCCTACAGTAAGATTCTTATTATAGAATTCTATTATAAAATTTGTATAAGTATTTAATCCTATTATATTCATATATAGAGTCCTACAGTAAGATTCTTATTATAGAATTCCATTATAAAATTTTTATAAGTATTTAATCCTATTATATTCATATATAGAGTCCTACAGTAAGATTCTTATTATAGAATCCTATTATAAAATTTTTATAAGCATTTAATCCTATTAGATTCATATATAGAGTCCTACAGTAAGATTTTTATTATAGAATTCTATTATAAAATTTCTATAAGTATTGAATCCTACTATAGATTCTTATTATAGAGTCCTACAGTAAGATTCTTATTATAGAATTCTATTATAAAATTAGTATAAGTATTGAATCCTACTATAGATTCTTATTATAGAGTCCTACTATAAGATTCTTATTATAGAATTCTATTATAAAATTTTTATAAGTATTGAATCCTACTATAGATTCTTATTATAGAATTCTATTATAAAATTTTTATAAGTATAGAATCCTATTATATTCATATATAGAGTCCTACAGTAAGATTCTTATTATAGAATTCTATTATAAAAATTTTATAAGTATTTAATCCTACTATAGATTCTTATTATAGAGTCCTACAGTAAGATTCTTATTATAGAATTCTATTATAAAATTTTTATAAGTATTTAATCCTATTATATTCATATATAGAGTCCTACTATAAGATTCTTATTATAGAATTCTATTATAAAATTTTTATAAGTATTGAATCCTACTATAGATTCTTATTATAGAGTCCTACACTAAGATTCTTATTATAGAATTCTATTATAAAATTTTTATAAGTATTGAATCCTACTATAGATTCTTATCATAGAGTCCTACAGTAAGATTCTTATTATAGAATTCTATTATAAAATTTTTATAAGTATTTAATCCTATTATATTCATATACAGAGTCCTACAGTAAGATTCTTATTATAGAATCCTATTATAAAATTTTTATAAGTATTTAATCCTATTATAGATTCTTATTATAGAATTCTATTATAAAATGTTTATAAGTATAGAATCCTATTATTAGATTATTAAATAAAGTGCTATTATCAGATTCATTTATAGAGAGTTATTATTTGATTATTATTATACAATTCTATTACAAAATTTTTATAAGTATAGAATCCTATTAGATTCATATATAGAGTCCTACAGTAAGATTCTTATTATAGAATTCCATTATAAAATTTTTATAAGTATTTAATCCTATTATATTCATATACAGAGTCCTACAGTAAGATTCTTATTATAGAATCCTATTATAAAATTTTTATAAGTATTGAATCCTACTAGATTCTTATTATAGAGTCCTACAGTAAGATTTTTATTATAGAATTCTATTATAAAATTTCTATAAGTATTGAATCCTACTATAGATTCTTATTATAGAGTCCTACACTAAGATTCTTATTATAGAATTCTATTATAAAATTTTTATAAGTATTGAATCCTACTATAGATTCTTATAATAGAGTCCTACAGTAAGATTCTTATTATAGAATCCTATTATAAAATTTTTATAAGTATTTAATCCTATTATATTCATATACAGAGTCCTACAGTAAGATTCTTATTATAGAATCCTATTATAAAATTTTTATAAGTATTGAATCCTACTATAGATTCTTATAATAGAGTCCTACTATAAGATTCTTATTATAGAATTCTATTATAAAATTTTTATAAGTATTTAATCCTATTATATTCATATATAGAGTCCTACTATAAGATTCTTATTATAGAATTCTATTATAAAATTTTTATAAGTATTGAATCCTACTATAGATTCTTATTATAGAATTCTATTATAAAATTTTTATAAGTATTTAATCCTATTATATTCGTATTATAGAATTCTATTATAAAATATTTATAAGTATTTAATCGTATTAGATTCTTATTATAGAGTCCTACTATAAGATTGTTATTATAGAATTCTATTATAAAATGTCTATAAGTATAGAATCCTATTATTAGATTATTAAATAAAGTGCTATTATCAGATTCATTTATAGAGTTATTATTTGATTATTATTATACAATTCTATTATAAAATTTTTATAAGTATTTAATCCTACTAGATTCTTATTATAGAGTCCTACAGTAAGATTTTTATTATAGAATTCTATTATAAAATTTCTATAAGTATTGAATCCTACTATAGATTCTTATTATAGAGTCCTACAGTAAGATTCTTATTATAGAATTCTATTATAAAATTTGTATAAGTATTGAATCCTACTATAGATTCTTATAATAGAGTCCTACAGTAAGATTCTTATTATAGAATCCTATTATAAAATTTTTATAAGTATTTAATCCTATTATATTCATATACAGAGTCCTACAGTAAGATTCTTATTATAGAATTCTATTATAAAATTTTTATAAGTATTGAATCCTACTATAGATTCTTATTATAGAATTCTATTATAAAATTTTTATAAGTATAGAATCCTATTATATTCATATATAGAGTCCTACAGTAAGATTCTTATTATAGAATTCTATTATAAAATTTTTATAAGTATTTAATCCTATTATATTCATATATAGAGTCCTACAGTAAGATTCTTATTATAGAATCCTATTATAAAATTTTTATAAGTATTGAATCCTACTATAGATTCTTATAATAGAGTCCTACTATAAGATTCTTATTATAGAATTCTATTATAAAATTTTTATAAGTATTTAATCCTATTATATTCATATATAGAGTCCTACTATAAGATTCTTATTATAGAATTCTATTATAAAATTTTTATAAGTATTGAATCCTACTATAGATTCTTATTATAGAATTCTATTATAAAATTTTTATAAGTATTTAATCCTATTATATTCGTATTATAGAATTCTATTATAAAATATTTATAAGTATTTAATCGTATTAGATTCTTATTATAGAGTCCTACTATAAGATTGTTATTATAGAATTCTATTATAAAATGTCTATAAGTATAGAATCCTATTATTAGATTATTAAATAAAGTGCTATTATCAGATTCATTTATAGAGTTATTATTTGATTATTATTATACAATTCTATTATAAAATTTTTATAAGTATTTAATCCTACTAGATTCTTATTATAGAGTCCTACAGTAAGATTTTTATTATAGAATTCTATTATAAAATTTCTATAAGTATTGAATCCTACTATAGATTCTTATTATAGAGTCCTACAGTAAGATTCTTATTATAGAATTCTATTATAAAATTTGTATAAGTATTGAATCCTACTATAGATTCTTATAATAGAGTCCTACAGTAAGATTCTTATTATAGAATCCTATTATAAAATTTTTATAAGTATTTAATCCTATTATATTCATATACAGAGTCCTACAGTAAGATTCTTATTATAGAATTCTATTATAAAATTTTTATAAGTATTGAATCCTACTATAGATTCTTATTATAGAATTCTATTATAAAATTTTTATAAGTATAGAATCCTATTATATTCATATATAGAGTCCTACAGTAAGATTCTTATTATAGAATTCTATTATAAAATTTTTATAAGTATTTAATCCTATTATATTCATATATAGAGTCCTACAGTAAGATTCTTATTATAGAATCCTATTATAAAATTTTTATAAGCATTTAATCCTACTATAGATTCTTATAATAGAGTCCTACAGTAAGATTCTTATTATAGAATCCTATTATAAAATTTTTATAAGTATTTAATCCTATTATATTCATATACAGAGTCCTACAGTAAGATTCTTATTATAGAATCCTATTATAAAATTTTTATAAGTATTGAATCCTACTATAGATTCTTATAATAGAGTCCTACTATAAGATTCTTATTATAGAATTCTATTATAAAATTTTTATAAGTATTTAATCCTATTATATTCATATATAGAGTCCTACTATAAGATTCTTATTATAGAATTCTATTATAAAATTTTTATAAGTATTGAATCCTACTATTGATTCTTATTATAGAGTCCTACACTAAGATTCTTATTATAGAATTCTATTATAAAATTTTTATAAGTATTGAATCCTACTATAGATTCTTATAATAGAGTCCTACAGTAAGATTCTTATTATAGAATCCTATTATAAAATTTTTATAAGTATTTAATCCTATTAGATTCATATATAGAGTCCTACAGTAAGATTCTTATTATAGAATTCTATTATAAAATTCTTATAAGTATTGAATCCTACTATATTCTTATTATAGAGTCCTACAGTAAGATTCTTATTATAGAATCCTATTATAAAATTTTTATAAGTATTTAATCCTATTATATTCATATATAGAGTCCTACAGTAAGATTTTTATTATAGAATTCTATTATAAAATTTCTATAAGTATTGAATCCTACTATAGATTCTTATTATAGAGTCCTACAGTAAGATTCTTATTATAGAATTCTATTATAAAATGTTTATAAGTATAGAATCCTATTATTAGATTATTAAATAAAGTGCTATTATCAGATTCATTTATAGAGAGTTATTATTTGATTATTATTATACAATTCTATTACAAAATTTTTATAAGTATAGAATCCTATCATATTCATATATCGAGTCCTACTATAAGATTCTTATTATAGAATTGTATTATAAAATTTTTATAAGTATTTAATCCTACTAGATTCTTATTATAGAGTCCTACAGTAAGATTTTTATTATAGAATTCTATTATAAAATGTCTATAAGTATAGAATCCTATTATTAGATTATTAAATAAAGTGCTATTATCAGATTCATTTATAGAGTTATTATTTGATTATTATTATACAATTCTATTATAAAATTTTTATAAGTATTTAATCCTACTAGATTCTTATTATAGAATTCTATTATAAAATTTCTATAAGTATTGAATCCTACTATAGATTCTTATTATAGAGTCCTACAGTAAGATTCTTATTATAGAATTCTATTATAAAATTTGTATAAGTATTGAATCCTACTATAGATTCTTATAATAGAGTCCTACAGTAAGATTCTTATTATAGAATCCTATTATAAAATTTTTATAAGTATTTAATCCTATTAGATTCATATATAGAGTCCTACAGTAAGATTCTTATTATAGAATTCCATTATAAAATTTTTATAAGTATTTAATCCAATTATATTCATATATAGAGTCCTACAGTAAGATTCTTATTATAGAATCCTATTATAAAATTTTTATAAGCATTTAATCCTATTAGATTCATATATAGAGTCCTACAGTAAGATTTTTATTATAGAATTCTATTATAAAATTTCTATAAGTATTGAATCCTACTATAGATTCTTATTATAGAGTCCTACAGTAAGATTCTTATTATAGAATCCTATTATAAAATTTTTATAAGTATTTAATCCTATTAGATTCATATATAGAGTCCTACAGTAAGATTCTTATTATAGAATTCCATTATAAAATTTTTATAAGTATTTAATCCTATTATATTCATATATAGAGTCCTACAGTAAGATTCTTATTATAGAATCCTATTATAAAATTTTTATAAGCATTTAATCCTACTATAGATTCTTATAATAGAGTCCTACAGTAAGATTCTTATTATAGAATCCTATTATAAAATTTTTATAAGTATTTAATCCTATTATATTCATATACAGAGTCCTACAGTAAGATTCTTATTATAGAATCCTATTATAAAATTTTTATAAGTATTGAATCCTACTATAGATTCTTATAATAGAGTCCTACTATAAGATTCTTATTATAGAATTCTATTATAAAATTTTTATAAGTATTTAATCCTATTATATTCATATATAGAGTCCTACTATAAGATTCTTATTATAGAATTCTATTATAAAATTTTTATAAGTATTGAATCCTACTATTGATTCTTATTATAGAGTCCTACACTAAGATTCTTATTATAGAATTCTATTATAAAATTTTTATAAGTATTGAATCCTACTATAGATTCTTATAATAGAGTCCTACAGTAAGATTCTTATTATAGAATCCTATTATAAAATTTTTATAAGTATTTAATCCTATTAGATTCATATATAGAGTCCTACAGTAAGATTCTTATTATAGAATTCTATTATAAAATTTTTATAAGTATAGAATCCTATTATATTCATATATAGAGTCCTACAGTAAGATTCTTATTATAGAATTCTATTATAAAATTTTTATAAGTATTTAATCCTATTATATTCATATATAGAGTCCTACAGTAAGATTCTTATTATAGAATCCTATTATAAAATTTTTATAAGCATTTAATCCTACTATAGATTCTTATAATAGAGTCCTACAGTAAGATTCTTATTATAGAATCCTATTATAAAATTTTTATAAGTATTTAATCCTATTATATTCATATACAGAGTCCTACAGTAAGATTCTTATTATAGAATCCTATTATAAAATTTTTATAAGTATTGAATCCTACTATAGATTCTTATAATAGAGTCCTACTATAAGATTCTTATTATAGAATTCTATTATAAAATTTTTATAAGTATTTAATCCTATTATATTCATATATAGAGTCCTACTATAAGATTCTTATTATAGAATTCTATTATAAAATTTTTATAAGTATTGAATCCTACTATTGATTCTTATTATAGAGTCCTACACTAAGATTCTTATTATAGAATTCTATTATAAAATTTTTATAAGTATTGAATCCTACTATAGATTCTTATAATAGAGTCCTACAGTAAGATTCTTATTATAGAATCCTATTATAAAATTTTTATAAGTATTTAATCCTATTAGATTCATATATAGAGTCCTACAGTAAGATTCTTATTATAGAATTCTATTATAAAATTCTTATAAGTATTGAATCCTACTATATTCTTATTATAGAGTCCTACAGTAAGATTCTTATTATAGAATCCTATTATAAAATTTTTATAAGTATTTAATCCTATTATATTCATATATAGAGTCCTACAGTAAGATTTTTATTATAGAATTCTATTATAAAATTTCTATAAGTATTGAATCCTACTATAGATTCTTATTATAGAGTCCTACAGTAAGATTCTTATTATAGAATTCTATTATAAAATGTTTATAAGTATAGAATCCTATTATTAGATTATTAAATAAAGTGCTATTATCAGATTCATTTATAGAGAGTTATTATTTGATTATTATTATACAATTCTATTACAAAATTTTTATAAGTATAGAATCCTATCATATTCATATATCGAGTCCTACTATAAGATTCTTATTATAGAATTGTATTATAAAATTTTTATAAGTATTTAATCCTACTAGATTCTTATTATAGAGTCCTACAGTAAGATTTTTATTATAGAATTCTATTATAAAATGTCTATAAGTATAGAATCCTATTATTAGATTATTAAATAAAGTGCTATTATCAGATTCATTTATAGAGTTATTATTTGATTATTATTATACAATTCTATTATAAAATTTTTATAAGTATTTAATCCTACTAGATTCTTATTATAGAATTCTATTATAAAATTTCTATAAGTATTGAATCCTACTATAGATTCTTATTATAGAGTCCTACAGTAAGATTCTTATTATAGAATTCTATTATAAAATTTGTATAAGTATTGAATCCTACTATAGATTCTTATAATAGAGTCCTACAGTAAGATTCTTATTATAGAATCCTATTATAAAATTTTTATAAGTATTTAATCCTATTAGATTCATATATAGAGTCCTACAGTAAGATTCTTATTATAGAATTCCATTATAAAATTTTTATAAGTATTTAATCCAATTATATTCATATATAGAGTCCTACAGTAAGATTCTTATTATAGAATCCTATTATAAAATTTTTATAAGCATTTAATCCTATTAGATTCATATATAGAGTCCTACAGTAAGATTTTTATTATAGAATTCTATTATAAAATTTCTATAAGTATTGAATCCTACTATAGATTCTTATTATAGAGTCCTACAGTAAGATTCTTATTATAGAATCCTATTATAAAATTTTTATAAGTATTTAATCCTATTAGATTCATATATAGAGTCCTACAGTAAGATTCTTATTATAGAATTCCATTATAAAATTTTTATAAGTATTTAATCCTATTATATTCATATATAGAGTCCTACAGTAAGATTCTTATTATAGAATCCTATTATAAAATTTTTATAAGCATTTAATCCTACTATAGATTCTTATAATAGAGTCCTACAGTAAGATTCTTATTATAGAATCCTATTATAAAATTTTTATAAGTATTTAATCCTATTATATTCATATACAGAGTCCTACAGTAAGATTCTTATTATAGAATCCTATTATAAAATTTTTATAAGTATTGAATCCTACTATAGATTCTTATAATAGAGTCCTACTATAAGATTCTTATTATAGAATTCTATTATAAAATTTTTATAAGTATTTAATCCTATTATATTCATATATAGAGTCCTACTATAAGATTCTTATTATAGAATTCTATTATAAAATTTTTATAAGTATTGAATCCTACTATTGATTCTTATTATAGAGTCCTACACTAAGATTCTTATTATAGAATTCTATTATAAAATTTTTATAAGTATTGAATCCTACTATAGATTCTTATAATAGAGTCCTACAGTAAGATTCTTATTATAGAATCCTATTATAAAATTTTTATAAGTATTTAATCCTATTAGATTCATATATAGAGTCCTACAGTAAGATTCTTATTATAGAATTCTATTATAAAATTCTTATAAGTATTGAATCCTACTATATTCTTATTATAGAGTCCTACAGTAAGATTCTTATTATAGAATCCTATTATAAAATTTTTATAAGTATTTAATCCTATTATATTCATATATAGAGTCCTACAGTAAGATTTTTATTATAGAATTCTATTATAAAATTTCTATAAGTATTGAATCCTACTATAGATTCTTATTATAGAGTCCTACAGTAAGATTCTTATTATAGAATTCTATTATAAAATGTTTATAAGTATAGAATCCTATTATTAGATTATTAAATAAAGTGCTATTATCAGATTCATTTATAGAGAGTTATTATTTGATTATTATTATACAATTCTATTACAAAATTTTTATAAGTATAGAATCCTATCATATTCATATATCGAGTCCTACTATAAGATTCTTATTATAGAATTGTATTATAAAATTTTTATAAGTATTTAATCCTACTAGATTCTTATTATAGAGTCCTACAGTAAGATTTTTATTATAGAATTCTATTATAAAATTTCTATAAGTATTGAATCCTACTATAGATTCTTATTCTAGAGTCCTACAGTAAGATTCTTATTATAGAATTCTATTATAAAATTTTTATAAGTATTTAATCCTATTATATTCGTATTATAGAATTCTATTATAAAATTTTTATAAGTATTTAATCCTATTAGATTCTTATTATAGAGTCCTACTATAAGATTCTTATCATAGAATTCTATTATAAAATGTTTATAAGTATAGAATCCTATTATTATAGATTATTAAATAAAGCCCTATTATCAGATTCATTTAAAGAGTTATTATTTGATTATTATTATACAATTCTATTATAAAATTTTTATAAGTATCTAATCCTATTAGGTTCTTATCATAGTCCTACTATAAGATTCTTATTATAAAATTCTATTATAAAATTTGTATAAGTATAGAATCCTATTAGATTCTTATTATAGAGTCCTACTATAAGATTCTTATTATAGAATTCTATTATAAAATATTTATAAGTATTTAATCCTACTAGATTCTTATTATAGAATGCTATTATAAAATCTTTATAAGTATTTAATCATACTAGATTCTTATTATAGAATTCTATTATAAAATTTTTATAAGTATTTAATCCTATTATATTCGTATTATAGAATTCTATTATAAAATATTTATAAGTATTTAATCCTATTAGATTCTTATTATAGAGTCCTACTATAAGATTGTTATTATAGAATTCTATTATAAAATGTCTATAAGTATAGAATCCTATTATTAGATTATTAAATAAAGTGCTATTATCAGATTCATTTATAGAGTTATTATTTGATTATTATTATACAATTCTATTATAAAATTTTTATAAGTATTTAATCCTACTAGATTCTTATTATAGAATTCTATTATAAAATTTCTATAAGTATTGAATCCTACTATAGATTCTTATTATAGAGTCCTACAGTAAGATTCTTATTATAGAATTCTATTATAAAATTTGTATAAGTATTGAATCCTACTATAGATTCTTATAATAGAGTCCTACAGTAAGATTCTTATTATAGAATCCTATTATAAAATTTTTATAAGTATTTAATCCTATTAGATTCATATATAGAGTCCTACAGTAAGATTCTTATTATAGAATTCCATTATAAAATTTTTATAAGTATTTAATCCAATTATATTCATATATAGAGTCCTACAGTAAGATTCTTATTATAGAATCCTATTATAAAATTTTTATAAGCATTTAATCCTATTAGATTCATATATAGAGTCCTACAGTAAGATTTTTATTATAGAATTCTATTATAAAATTTCTATAAGTATTGAATCCTACTATAGATTCTTATTATAGAGTCCTACAGTAAGATTCTTATTATAGAATCCTATTATAAAATTTTTATAAGTATTTAATCCTATTAGATTCATATATAGAGTCCTACAGTAAGATTCTTATTATAGAATTCTATTATAAAATTTTTATAAGTATTGAATCCTACTATTGATTCTTATTATAGAGTCCTACACTAAGATTCTTATTATAGAATTCTATTATAAAATTTTTATAAGTATTGAATCCTACTATAGATTCTTATAATAGAGTCCTACAGTAAGATTCTTATTATAGAATCCTATTATAAAATTTTTATAAGTATTTAATCCTATTAGATTCATATATAGAGTCCTACAGTAAGATTCTTATTATAGAATTCTATTATAAAATTCTTATAAGTATTGAATCCTACTATATTCTTATTATAGAGTCCTACAGTAAGATTCTTATTATAGAATCCTATTATAAAATTTTTATAAGTATTTAATCCTATTATATTCATATATAGAGTCCTACAGTAAGATTTTTATTATAGAATTCTATTATAAAATTTCTATAAGTATTGAATCCTACTATAGATTCTTATTATAGAGTCCTACAGTAAGATTCTTATTATAGAATTCTATTATAAAATGTTTATAAGTATAGAATCCTATTATTAGATTATTAAATAAAGTGCTATTATCAGATTCATTTATAGAGAGTTATTATTTGATTATTATTATACAATTCTATTACAAAATTTTTATAAGTATAGAATCCTATCATATTCATATATCGAGTCCTACTATAAGATTCTTATTATAGAATTGTATTATAAAATTTTTATAAGTATTTAATCCTACTAGATTCTTATTATAGAGTCCTACAGTAAGATTTTTATTATAGAATTCTATTATAAAATTTCTATAAGTATTGAATCCTACTATAGATTCTTATTCTAGAGTCCTACAGTAAGATTCTTATTATAGAATTCTATTATAAAATTTTTATAAGTATTTAATCCTATTATATTCGTATTATAGAATTCTATTATAAAATTTTTATAAGTATTTAATCCTATTAGATTCTTATTATAGAGTCCTACTATAAGATTCTTATCATAGAATTCTATTATAAAATGTTTATAAGTATAGAATCCTATTATTATAGATTATTAAATAAAGCCCTATTATCAGATTCATTTAAAGAGTTATTATTTGATTATTATTATACAATTCTATTATAAAATTTTTATAAGTATCTAATCCTATTAGGTTCTTATCATAGTCCTACTATAAGATTCTTATTATAAAATTCTATTATAAAATTTGTATAAGTATAGAATCCTATTAGATTCTTATTATAGAGTCCTACTATAAGATTCTTATTATAGAATTCTATTATAAAATATTTATAAGTATTTAATCCTACTAGATTCTTATTATAGAATGCTATTATAAAATCTTTATAAGTATTTAATCATACTAGATTCTTATTATAGAATTCTATTATAAAATTTTTATAAGTATTTAATCCTATTATATTCGTATATAGAGTCCTACAGTAAGATTCTTATTATAGAATCCTATTATAAAATTTTTATAAGCATTTAATCCTATTAGATTCATATATAGAGTCCTACAGTAAGATTTTTATTATAGAATTCTATTATAAAATTTCTATAAGTATTGAATCCTACTATAGATTCTTATTATAGAGTCCTACAGTAAGATTCTTATTATAGAATCCTATTATAAAATTTTTATAAGTATTTAATCCTATTAGATTCATATATAGAGTCCTACAGTAAGATTCTTATTATAGAATTCTATTATAAAATTTTTATAAGTATTGAATCCTACTATTGATTCTTATTATAGAGTCCTACACTAAGATTCTTATTATAGAATTCTATTATAAAATTTTTATAAGTATTGAATCCTACTATAGATTCTTATAATAGAGTCCTACAGTAAGATTCTTATTATAGAATTCTATTATAAAATTTTTATAAGTATTGAATCCTACTATAGATTCTTATAATAGAGTCCTACAGTAAGATTCTTATTATAGAATCCTATTATAAAATTTTTATAAGTATTTAATCCTATTAGATTCATATATAGAGTCCTACAGTAAGATTCTTATTATAGAATTCTATTATAAAATTCTTATAAGTATTGAATCCTACTATATTCTTATTATAGAGTCCTACAGTAAGATTCTTATTATAGAATCCTATTATAAAATTTTTATAAGTATTTAATCCTATTATATTCATATATAGAGTCCTACAGTAAGATTTTTATTATAGAATTCTATTATAAAATTTCTATAAGTATTGAATCCTACTATAGATTCTTATTATAGAGTCCTACAGTAAGATTCTTATTATAGAATTCTATTATAAAATGTTTATAAGTATAGAATCCTATTATTAGATTATTAAATAAAGTGCTATTATCAGATTCATTTATAGAGAGTTATTATTTGATTATTATTATACAATTCTATTACAAAATTTTTATAAGTATAGAATCCTATCATATTCATATATCGAGTCCTACTATAAGATTCTTATTATAGAATTGTATTATAAAATTTTTATAAGTATTTAATCCTACTAGATTCTTATTATAGAGTCCTACAGTAAGATTTTTATTATAGAATTCTATTATAAAATTTCTATAAGTATTGAATCCTACTATAGATTCTTATTCTAGAGTCCTACAGTAAGATTCTTATTATAGAATTCTATTATAAAATTTTTATAAGTATTTAATCCTATTATATTCGTATTATAGAATTCTATTATAAAATTTTTATAAGTATTTAATCCTATTAGATTCTTATTATAGAGTCCTACTATAAGATTCTTATCATAGAATTCTATTATAAAATGTTTATAAGTATAGAATCCTATTATTATAGATTATTAAATAAAGCCCTATTATCAGATTCATTTAAAGAGTTATTATTTGATTATTATTATACAATTCTATTATAAAATTTTTATAAGTATCTAATCCTATTAGGTTCTTATCATAGTCCTACTATAAGATTCTTATTATAAAATTCTATTATAAAATTTGTATAAGTATAGAATCCTATTAGATTCTTATTATAGAGTCCTACTATAAGATTCTTATTATAGAATTCTATTATAAAATATTTATAAGTATTTAATCCTACTAGATTCTTATTATAGAATGCTATTATAAAATCTTTATAAGTATTTAATCATACTAGATTCTTATTATAGAATTCTATTATAAAATTTTTATAAGTATTTAATCCTATTATATTCGTATTATAGAATTCTATTATAAAATTTTTATAAGTATTTAATCCTATTAGATTCTTATTATAGAATTCTATTATAAAATATTTATAAGTATTTAATCCTATTAGATTCTTATTATAGAGTCCTACTATAAGATTGTTATTATAGAATTCTATTATAAAATGTCTATAAGTATAGAATCCTATTATTAGATTATTAAATAAAGTGCTATTATCAGATTCATTTATAGAGTTATTATTTGATTATTATTATACAATTCTATTATAAAATTTTTATAAGTATTTAATCCTACTAGATTCTTATTATAGAGAGTCCTACTATAAGATTCTTATTATACAATTCTACTATAAAATATTTATAAGTATTTAACCCTATTAGATTCTTATTATAGAGTCCTACTATAAGATTCTTATCATAGAATTCTATTATAAAATGTTTATAAGTATAGAATCCTATTATTATAGATTATTAAATAAAGCCCTATTATCAGATTCATTTAAAGAGTTATTATTTGATTATTATTATACAATTCTATTATAAAATTTTTATAAGTATCTAATCCTATTAGGTTCTTATCATAGTCCTACTATAAGATTCTTATTATAAAATTCTATTATAAAATTTGTATAAGTATAGAATCCTATTAGATTCTTATTATAGAGTCCTACTATAAGATTCTTATTATAGAATTCTATTATAAAATATTTATAAGTATTTAATCCTACTAGATTCTTATTATAGAATGCTATTATAAAATCTTTATAAGTATTTAATCATACTAGATTCTTATTATAGAATTCTATTATAAAATTTTTATAAGTATTTAATCCTATTATATTCGTATTATAGAATTCTATTATAAAATTTTTATAAGTATTTAATCCTATTAGATTCTTATTATAGAGTCCTACTATAAGATTCTTATCATAGAATTCTATTATAAAATGTTTATAAGTATAGAATCCTATTATTATAGATTATTAAATAAAGCCCTATTATCAGATTCATTTAAAGAGTTATTATTTGATTATTATTATACAATTCTATTATAAAATTTTTATAAGTATCTAATCCTATTAGGTTCTTATCATAGTCCTACTATAAGATTCTTATTATAAAATTCTATTATAAAATTTGTATAAGTATAGAATCCTATTAGATTCTTATTATAGAGTCCTACTATAAGATTCTTATTATAGAATTCTATTATAAAATATTTATAAGTATTTAATCCTACTAGATTCTTATTATAGAATGCTATTATAAAATCTTTATAAGTATTTAATCATACTAGATTCTTATTATAGAATTCTATTATAAAATTTTTATAAGTATTTAATCCTATTATATTCGTATTATAGAATTCTATTATAAAATATTTATAAGTATTTAATCCTATTAGATTCTTATTATAGAGTCCTACTATAAGATTGTTATTATAGAATTCTATTATAAAATGTCTATAAGTATAGAATCCTATTATTAGATTATTAAATAAAGTGCTATTATCAGATTCATTTATAGAGTTATTATTTGATTATTATTATACAATTCTATTATAAAATTTTTATAAGTATTTAATCCTACTAGATTCTTATTATAGAATTCTATTATAAAATTTCTATAAGTATTGAATCCTACTATAGATTCTTATTATAGAGTCCTACAGTAAGATTCTTATTATAGAATTCTATTATAAAATTTGTATAAGTATTGAATCCTACTATAGATTCTTATAATAGAGTCCTACAGTAAGATTCTTATTATAGAATCCTATTATAAAATTTTTATAAGTATTTAATCCTATTAGATTCATATATAGAGTCCTACAGTAAGATTCTTATTATAGAATTCCATTATAAAATTTTTATAAGTATTTAATCCAATTATATTCATATATAGAGTCCTACAGTAAGATTCTTATTATAGAATCCTATTATAAAATTTTTATAAGCATTTAATCCTATTAGATTCATATATAGAGTCCTACAGTAAGATTTTTATTATAGAATTCTATTATAAAATTTCTATAAGTATTGAATCCTACTATAGATTCTTATTATAGAGTCCTACAGTAAGATTCTTATTATAGAATCCTATTATAAAATTTTTATAAGTATTTAATCCTATTAGATTCATATATAGAGTCCTACAGTAAGATTTTTATTATAGAATTCTATTATAAAATTTCTATAAGTATTGAATCCTACTATAGATTCTTATTATAGAATTCTATTATAAAATGTTTATAAGTATAGAATCCTATTATTAGATTATTAAATAAAGTGCTATTATCAGATTCATTTATAGAGAGTTATTATTTGATTATTATTATACAATTCTATTACAAAATTTTTATAAGTATAGAATCCTATCATATTCATATATCGAGTCCTACTATAAGATTCTTATTATAGAATTGTATTATAAAATTTTTATAAGTATTTAATCCTACTAGATTCTTATTATAGAGTCCTACAGTAAGATTTTTATTATAGAATTCTATTATAAAATTTCTATAAGTATTGAATCCTACTATAGATTCTTATTATAGAGTCCTACAGTAAGATTCTTATTATAGAATTCTATTATAAAATTTGTATAAGTATTGAATCCTACTATAGATTCTTATAATAGAGTCCTACAGTAAGATTCTTATTATAGAATCCTATTATAAAATTTTTATAAGTATTTAATCCTATTAGATTCATATATAGAGTCCTACAGTAAGATTCTTATTATAGAATTCCATTATAAAATTTTTATAAGTATTTAATCCTATTATATTCATATATAGAGTCCTACAGTAAGATTCTTATTATAGAATCCTATTATAAAATTTTTATAAGCATTTAATCCTATTAGATTCATATATTGAGTCCTACAGTAAGATTTTTATTATAGAATTCTATTATAAAATTTCTATAAGTATTGAATCCTACTATAGATTCTTATTATAGAGTCCTACAGTAAGATTCTTATTATAGAATTCTATTATAAAATTTGTATAAGTATTGAATCCTACTATAGATTCTTATAATAGAGTCCTACAGTAAGATTCTTATTATAGAATCCTATTATAAAATTTTTATAAGTATTTAATCCTATTATATTCATATACAGAGTCCTACAGTAAGATTCTTATTATAGAATCCTATTATAAAATTTTTATAAGTATTGAATCCTACTATAGATTCTTATAATAGAGTCCTACTATAAGATTCTTATTATAGAATTCTATTATAAAATTTTTATAAGTATTTAATCCTATTATATTCATATATAGAGTCCTACTATAAGATTCTTATTATAGAATCCTATTATAAAATTTTTATAAGTATTGAATCCTACTATAGATTCTTATTATAGAATTCTATTATAAAATTTTTATAAGTATTTAATCCTATTATATTCGTATTATAGAATTCTATTATAAAATATTTATAAGTATTTAATCGTATTAGATTCTTATTATAGAGTCCTACTATAAGATTGTTATTATAGAATTCTATTATAAAATGTCTATAAGTATAGAATCCTATTATTAGATTATTAAATAAAGTGCTATTATCAGATTCATTTATAGAGTTATTATTTGATTATTATTATACAATTCTATTATAAAATTTTTATAAGTATTTAATCCTACTAGATTCTTATTATAGAGTCCTACAGTAAGATTTTTATTATAGAATTCTATTATAAAATTTCTATAAGTATTGAATCCTACTATAGATTCTTATTATAGAGTCCTACAGTAAGATTCTTATTATAGAATTCTATTATAAAATTTGTATAAGTATTGAATCCTACTATAGATTCTTATAATAGAGTCCTACAGTAAGATTCTTATTATAGAATCCTATTATAAAATTTTTATAAGTATTTAATCCTATTAGATTCATATATAGAGTCCTACAGTAAGATTCTTATTATAGAATTCCATTATAAAATTTTTATAAGTATTTAATCCAATTATATTCATATATAGAGTCCTACAGTAAGATTCTTATTATAGAATCCTATTATAAAATTTTTATAAGCATTTAATCCTATTAGATTCATATATAGAGTCCTACAGTAAGATTTTTATTATAGAATTCTATTATAAAATTTCTATAAGTATTGAATCCTACTATAGATTCTTATTATAGAGTCCTACAGTAAGATTCTTATTATAGAATTCTATTATAAAATTTCTATAAGTATTGAATCCTACTATAGATTCTTATTATAGAGTCCTACAGTAAGATTCTTATTATAGAATTCTATTATAAAATTTGTATAAGTATTGAATCCTACTATAGATTCTTATTATAGAGTCCTACAGTAAGATTCTTATTATAGAATCCTATTATAAAATTTTTATAAGCATTTAATCCTATTAGATTCATATATAGAGTCCTACAGTAAGATTTTTATTATAGAATTCTATTATAAAATTTCTATAAGTATTGAATCCTACTATAGATTCTTATTATAGAGTCCTACAGTAAGATTCTTATTATAGAATTCTATTATAAAATTTGTATAAGTATTGAATCCTACTATAGATTCTTATAATAGAGTCCTACAGTAAGATTCTTATTATAGAATCCTATTATAAAATTTTTATAAGTATTTAATCCTATTAGATTCATATATAGAGTCCTACAGTAAGATTTTTATTATAGAATTCTATTATAAAATTTGTATAAGTATTGAATCCTACTATATTCTTATTATAGAGTCCTACAGTAAGATTCTTATTATAGAATCCTATTATAAAATTTTTATAAGTATTTAATCCTATTAGATTCATATATAGAGTCCTACAGTAAGATTTTTATTATAGAATTCTATTATAAAATTTCTATAAGTATTGAATCCTACTATAGATTCTTATTATAGAGTCCTACAGTAAGATTCTTATTATAGAATTCTATTATAAAATTTGTATAAGTATTGAATCCTACTATAGATTCTTATAATAGAGTCCTACAGTAAGATTCTTATTATAGAATCCTATTATAAAATTTTTATAAGTATTTAATCCTATTAGATTCATATATAGAGTCCTACAGTAAGATTTTTATTATAGAATTCTATTATAAAATTTGTATAAGTATTGAATCCTACTATATTCTTATTATAGAGTCCTACAGTAAGATTCTTATTATAGAATCCTATTATAAAATTTTTATAAGTATTTAATCCTATTAGATTCATATATAGAGTCCTACAGTAAGATTTTTATTATAGAATTCTATTATAAAATTTCTATAAGTATTGAATCCTACTATAGATTCTTATTATAGAGTCCTACAGTAAGATTCTTATTATAGAATTCTATTATAAAATGTTTATAAGTATAGAATCCTATTATTAGATTATTAAATAAAGTGCTATTATCAGATTCATTTATAGAGAGTTATTATTTGATTATTATTATACAATTCTATTACAAAATTTTTATAAGTATAGAATCCTATCATATTCATATATCGAGTCCTACTATAAGATTCTTATTATAGAATTGTATTATAAAATTTTTATAAGTATTTAATCCTACTAGATTCTTATTATAGAGTCCTACAGTAAGATTTTTATTATAGAATTCTATTATAAAATTTCTATAAGTATTGAATCCTACTATAGATTCTTATTCTAGAGTCCTACAGTAAGATTCTTATTATAGAATTCTATTATAAAATTTTTATAAGTATTTAATCCTATTATATTCGTATTATAGAATTCTATTATAAAATTTTTATAAGTATTTAATCCTATTAGATTCTTATTATAGAGTCCTACTATAAGATTCTTATCATAGAATTCTATTATAAAATGTTTATAAGTATAGAATCCTATTATTATAGATTATTAAATAAAGCCCTATTATCAGATTCATTTAAAGAGTTATTATTTGATTATTATTATACAATTCTATTATAAAATTTTTATAAGTATCTAATCCTATTAGGTTCTTATCATAGTCCTACTATAAGATTCTTATTATAAAATTCTATTATAAAATTTGTATAAGTATAGAATCCTATTAGATTCTTATTATAGAGTCCTACTATAAGATTCTTATTATAGAATTCTATTATAAAATATTTATAAGTATTTAATCCTACTAGATTCTTATTATAGAATGCTATTATAAAATCTTTATAAGTATTTAATCATACTAGATTCTTATTATAGAATTCTATTATAAAATTTTTATAAGTATTTAATCCTATTATATTCGTATTATAGAATTCTATTATAAAATTTTTATAAGTATTTAATCCTATTAGATTCTTATTATAGAATTCTATTATAAAATATTTATAAGTATTTAATCCTATTAGATTCTTATTATAGAGTCCTACTATAAGATTGTTATTATAGAATTCTATTATAAAATGTCTATAAGTATAGAATCCTATTATTAGATTATTAAATAAAGTGCTATTATCAGATTCATTTATAGAGTTATTATTTGATTATTATTATACAATTCTATTATAAAATTTTTATAAGTATTTAATCCTACTAGATTCTTATTATAGAGAGTCCTACTATAAGATTCTTATTATACAATTCTACTATAAAATATTTATAAGTATTTAATCCTATTAGATTCTTATTATAGAGTCCTACTATAAGATTCTTATCATAGAATTCTATTATAAAATGTGTATAAGTATAGAATCCTATTATTATAGATTATTAAATAAAGTCCTATTATCAGATTAATTTATAGAGTTATTATTTGATTATTATTATAGAATTCTATTATAAAATTTTTATAAGTATTTAATCCTACTAGATTCTTATTATAGAGTCCTACAGTAAGATTCTTATTATAGCATTCTATTATAAAATTTTTATAAGTATTTAATCCTACTAGATTCTTATTATAGAATTCTGTTATAAAATTTGTATATGTATTGAATCCTATTAGATTCTTATTATAGAATTCTATAATAAAAAATTCTTATTTTATTATACGACGACATTATGACGACATTTATTATAGACGACAGTAATTAATTTTAGAAGAGAGCAAACCTAACCTTTTTAATTTTCGACTAAGGTTATTGTTATTTTGTTTTATACACACTACTAGTAGTGTAACAAAAATATGGATGAAAACTCAGGTACAAACAATAGAAAGGTAATACGGTTTGGCGAACAAGGGTTGCAAACGTACAGTCAGTTAAGTAAGAGCGTGTATGGCATTATTCATAAAGAAATTATTCAACAATGTTTTTTTCCACATACATACGTTTGACATGTTCCAAGGCAATGCGCAATTATGTTAATAATGAGTCCAATCACCACCATCGACAATCACTTGGCATCCCCGAGGCATAGTATATCCACCCATTTTTCGACGTATTCGCGGGGAAGTGCCTTCCAAACGCGTCGAATTTCTCGGGATAGCTGCTTCACAATGAAGACACGTTTTCATAAACAAGCAGAAGCTTCGACGAAAACGTGTCTTCACTGTGAAGCAGCTATCCCGAGAAATTCGACACATTTGGAAGGCACTTCCCCGTAAATACGACGAAAATTTGATGGATAGTATGCCTCGGAGATTCCAAGCAATAATCGATGGTGGTGATTGAACTCATTATTAACCAAATTGTGCATTGCCTTGGACCATATCAAACGTATGTATGTTGAAAGAAACACATTGTTGAATAATGTCTTTATGAATAATGCCGTACACGCTCTTACTTAACAGACTATACTTACAATCTCACGTCCTTTATAAGCCATCCCCGCAGTGGCCAGCTTAATAAATACAGCTATACATGGAATACTAAGTCAGATTGTAAAGGGGAGAAATAACGGATTCCATATATAACCGTGTAAATCTGATACCTGGCTTGCCATGTACACCCGGGTTCACGGATTCTGAACATAGTGACTTTTAAAAATGTCATATTTCAATATACTAACCAATGAATAATTAATTATCATGCTTTCATTAGCCAGGGCAAAGGCTGCATTAGCTAACGAATGTTTGACATTTAATTGCTAATTGGCTGTTACGTTTTAAAATTACATTTTGAAAAGTCATTATGTTCAGAATCCGTGAACCCGGGTGTACATCCGGGGCTACGGATTCTTCGTCTGGTTACTTTTGCAAAATGTTTCTATTATAGGTACCCTATATATCTTTTACAGCAGTTTTACTTCGACCAGGGTGTACACAATATCCTACAACAAATTAGGACAGTTATTTTGGATTAATCTATTTCTCCAGCCTTATACCATACTTGTAAAACGCTTGCGTGCTGGTTATTCTCAGTATAGCGCTATACCGCGTTTATACTGTGTTTGTAAAACCCGCCCTCATTCATACGAGCAGCTAGTACGCCTGCGTCGGACTAAAAGTTTCCTGACAATCCGCAAACTTTTCTGACTGTGAGCAAACTCGTCTGACTCCTGCTGGAACAGCGGATTTGGAATCAGTGACTGTCACGTACTTCTTGCTGGAACGCGAGAATCTTAATGCGCATGCGCCTGACGTCCGCTGACAGTCTCTGACTCCTGCAGGAACAAACCTAATACTTACTTCTCGACATCAGCGAATCCGCGGAATATAGTACCGATGTCGTTCTTTCGTGTGCTCAATTCGATTGACTGTAACAGAAATGAAATACCGAATTAGACGTGCCGGCGATGCAACTTCTCGAACTCCTACGTATCGTATGAATCTCGGAAACACATTTATTTGAAACAAAATTCTCATTCATAATTAAAAAACTGTATCAACCTTTCGATCATCGATTCGTGGAGTGGGTGTTCTCCGACGATCATTTCCACAAGGACTCCAACTTGCAGAGTTGGACAGATTGTTTTCGCTGCCTACACGGGCGTTCTGTATAAAGTTAATTAAGTTAGTTAATGGTTTCGAGAATGTTATTCAATTTCACTATTGCAAATGTAATGAGAATACGATAATAAAAGGATATATTGCTTATTAACTTAAGGCAATGTTCTTTAATGTATTCTTACCCGTCAGTCTCCTAGTTGATCCTCTGCGAAAGAGCTTTTCGAAGCTGATCTCTCCTGGCCAGCAATCGCCCAAAACCATCGGCGTGTCATGTTTGGACTTTGGTTCTTTAGTCCGTACCGAACTGCCGTACATCTGTGCATTTCAGAATTCGAATTATAATCTAATTAAAATACTTTTCGGAGATGCAACCTAATCACCACTATGCCAGCGGAAGGCAGATATACAATAATTTACTTGCATGTAGAAATGTGAAAATTTAAACGAAACTCGTGCCACGGTACATTTTAAGCAGTGGCTTGAAGAAGACAAGAGGTCAATGAACCTGCATACCTTTGAAGACGATTGAGCGCGAGCAGTTCCCATCCTGTCAAAGTCCCTGTGCTCGGATTATGTGTTTATTACCTATCAGAGTGCGCGGGTTCGGTGACATACTCGTACCGTGGATTATTGGAAAAGTGAAATAATCTCGTGTGTCATTCTAATTATGGTTGACGAATGGAATATAATAGTTAATTCTCCGATCCTTCCATAGATATTTTCAATTTATTTTTCACTTTGGGAAGATATTTTTATTTGATTAAATATTTGAATATACTGAAAACACCACCGAGACAACAAGAGCACTTCTAAAGATAATAAAATTAAACTTAAGGCGGATGAAAGTACATGACTATAACGCGAATTCACAATTTGACAGTCGCGCACAAACTAATGATGACGAGTAGGTAACTACACTACACTCCGGATTTATTCAAACGTGCGAGACCGGAGATTAATTAGTCGACCGTAATAAGAATAACACACAGCACTATGCCTTTCCAATAATCCACGGAACGAGAATGTCACTGAACCCGCGCACTGATAGGTAGTATTAACACAGAATCCGAGATTGAACGCGCGAGAGTTCTAAAGATAATTAAATTAAATTTAAGACGGATGAAAGTACATGATTATAACGCGAGTTCACTATTTGACAGCCGCGCACAAACTAATGATAATGAGTACGAAAGATAAACCACTCCACTCGACGGCCGAAACGTGACTGACGCGCATGAAACTATATAGTTTACTTATTCGGGCGACAGCACAGGAATGTAACTACACTACACTCCGGATTTATTCAAACGTGCGAGACCGGAGATTAATTAGTCGACCGTAATTAGAATAACACACAGCACTATGCCTTTCCAATAATCCGCGGAACGAGAATGTCACTGAACCCGCGCACTGATAGGTAGTATGAAACATAGAATCCGAGATTGAACGCGCGAGAGTTCTAAAGATAATTAAATTTAATTTAAGACGGATGAAAGTACATTATTATAACGCGAGTTCACTATTTGACAGTCGCGCACAAACTAATGATGACGAGTACACGAAAGATACTTAAACCACTCCACTCGATGGCCGAAACCAGACTGACGCGCATGAAACTACTTTGCTTATTCGGGTGACAGCACGAGAAGTTAACTACACTACACTCAGAATTGAAACGTGCGAGATGGAGAATTAACTATTATATTCCATTTGTCGACCGTAATTAGAATGACACACGGGATTATTTCACTTCTAATAATCCACGGTACGCGAGAATGTCACTGAACCCGCGCACTGACACTAGATAGATAGTTAACACATAATCCGAGATAGAGCGCGGAGAACGAACCATTCCGCTCGCGGCGATCGGAACCAGACTGACGAGAATATTCTTTCTCTCAAAGTATTAGAATTTGTTACTAATGCATTATATGACACATCCATGGATTCCTTATTTCAATATTAGAGTCTGTTAATAACGCACCGATTAATTTGATCGATGAAATCTGACAGAGTCATCACAGCGAGTGATATGTAGACGAATTAGAGAGAATTACTGCTCGATATGAGTGCAATTGGAACTAAAATGGCAGAATGTGTTGCTTCCAGTCGATTTCCATCAATTAACAGTAATAATTAACCCCACCTATGATTTGACCTCTAAATGACCTTCAAGAAACAGGCTGGTGCATGACAGTGTACCTCCCCCCCCCCACCCCCGGGAAATGGGGGTGGGGGGGGTCCGGGTCCCCAATACCTATATCCGAGGTATTACCTCCTTCTTCTAGCGCAAGAAGAAGGAAGTAAGACCTCGAACACAAGTACATGGGAACTCGGACCCGTGTTAACAATGCGGGGATGAGGGATAAGGGATAAGGATTTGGTCTACTCTTCTCTCCTCATCCCTCCAGGCCGTCCAAGAAGAGCAAGCGTCAATTGATTCCCCGAAGCACACCACGAGTAAGTCCCTCCACTTGGTAGCCCGTGCAATGATAGGTAGCAGTGAGGAGCGCGGAGAACCGACCATCCCGTTCAGCGATCGCGACTAAAGTGACAGGCGTGAGTGAGGCTCGGCTACGGTGTGGCGCTGGGGAGGGGGTAGCGTGATAACGAACGGCCGCTCAGGCTATTATCCAAACGTCATTACTTCCGAAAACTGTCAAACATTTCAATAAAACAAACGGGCTGTAGATTCTATTATTCTCCGAGTATTATTTCACAAGGCTCTTCTAAATGAGAATCTATCGTAATAATATCCCAAGTACCAAGAGTATTCATAGATCTTTCTGAATGAGAATTCATTGATTATGTCCAAAGTATCGCTCATAGACTGAACAACAATACTCCAATTATTATTCCGTTAGAGTCTCAACAAAGAGAGAAAGAGATATTAACCCTACAGCACCGTCAAATTGATTCCTCGAGGCACACCACGAGGAGATAGCCCGTGCTACTAATATGCATCGACGAGCGCGGAGACCCGACCACCCCGTTCAACGATCGCGACTAAAGTGACTGGCGAGAGTGAAGCTCGATTACGGTATGGCGCTGGGAAGGGGGGGGGGGGGTAGCGTGATATCGATCGGCCGTTTCAAACGTCCGGCTGTTGGCACCCAACAGACACGCACACGCTTGACTTTGGAAAATTCCCAACATTTAAAGAAAACGAACGGGCTGTAGATTCTATTATTCTCCAATTATTATTTTACACGCTCTTCTAAGCGAGAATCTATTGTAATAATACCCCAAGTATCTTTCGTAGATCTTTCTGAATGAGAATTCGTTGATAATGTCCAAAGCATCGCTCGTAGGCTTCTCTAAATGAAAATTGACCAACAATATACTTGAAGTATTATTCCGTTAGAATCTCCACAAGGGGAGAAAGTGATATAAAAGGAATGCAATAGAGATAAACCCTCACCCGTCGAGTTCAATTGAGGAAAATAATTAGTAAATTCTGTGTGAGATCATAGTGATGTGAATGTAACGAGAGTGATGATAAAAGGATGTAAGTATTACAGATCAATTAGGAGGCAGTATTGCTTGATGATTTATTTCACCTGTCAGTCCCATATCCGATATACTGCTCGGCCCTCTGGAGAACCACTGATCAGACTCCTGCATCAAAGGACCTATGCCGTCTCGTCCCCGGAAACGCTCCGTCCGAGATCCCAATTCCTGTATTCGAGTTGTCCATTCCTTCTTCTCGCGAGAAGAAGGAAGGAACATGGAAACTACGTAGGGTCGAAGCTAAACCAGCCTACAGAATTAAACTGTGGCTCGAGAAGGAACTGCGCGGCTGATTCTACTCGCCTTTCAAGGCGATCCAAAATGAGCAGGCGTTCGTAAATCAAGAATATTTCGGATCGAACACTATTGATTTTCCAGGCCACACCACGAGGAGGTCCCTGCTCTCGGTGGCCCGCGTGCGCTGTGATATTTCGAGTTGATTTAAACGTGCGACCGCGGTGAACAAACTTCCCCGTTCTGCAACCGTAACCAAAGTAATGTGTGCGTACGAGATAGTCTCGTTACGGTGTGCCAAATGGGAGGAGGAATATACAAGAGGAATTGAGACCTACAGTGCATACCAATGAGAAGTTGTAGTAGGAGAACGATGAAATTTGACAAAAGAAACTCAAACTTAACCCCTCTACGAAATGATAGAGAGGAGCATCGATGAATAACGAGTTCGCTGCCGACGCGAGTTTTAATCTCAAGAGAGCGCGTAAGTTTCTTCTCGTGAAGCTCCACAAAAATGTTTAAATCCTCACACCCCCCGAGGCGAACTCGCGCGTACTGATACGAGAGCTCGACTCCGCGCAAAGTGCGCCTTGAAACACATGCAATAAAGATTTTAGTCAATCCTGACGCCGTTTGCGTTGGAGTGTCCAATCAGACTGCTGAAGCGAAACTCCTCGCAGACTTTTGCCGCGCTTCCCGACCTACGGGCCCCACTCCACCCTGTCTGGCATTACGTGGAATGTGAGGAAGAATAACGTATATCTGACGGCAAGCGCAACAAAACTGCTGAAGTTTTGTTGCGCTTGCCGTCAGACATACGGTATACAAGAGGAATTGAGACCTACAGTGCATACCAATGAGAAAGTGTAGTAGGAAAACGATGAAATTTGATAAAAGAAACTCGAACTTAACCCCTCTGTGAAATGAAAGAGACGAGCATCGAGGAATAGCGAGTTCGCTGCCGACGCGAGTTGTCCGTAGAACCTTTCTATGTCAAAAACTGAAGTCTGTGAAAAACGGCACGTAGGCCCTTTCTAATTTCCACTCTTCAATTAATCTATAGATTTACGAATACGCCCCGGGCATAAGTGACTCTCTCAATTTCAAGTCTACAGCTGAAACACAAAGCTGAACGATTAATGGTCAAATTTCGACACGAAATGCCATCCCATGAGGCGTCTGAAAGATAAAAATGTCATTATTAAAATTTCCGTGTCACGGAACGCTACGGTTGCCGTGATAAATTTCATTCCATTTGCAATTTATGAGCACAGTGACAGAAATCTACGAGACACTTGGCTGATCGGGAGAGAATGTCGCTTATATTTGCGTTTCCTGAAAGAGAAACTTTCCTATTAATTCGAAGCCCTGAAACAGACAAATTATTACATCGACAGCCTTAAGCTAAATGGTGCGTGAATGACTGACAAAGTCGTGTAAAGCATCGCATCGATCGCAAGCCCGGACGCTCATGATCAGACGCGATACTTCATTTAGAAAACAGGAGCAAGAACGATTATTATCGCTCTTCTCCGGATGATTCGTAACAATTTAATGAGATGCGAGGTGAATACGAATTAGAGAGATTGGAATATTTTATGCTTTCTTGTTAATCCATTATTGGACATATTGTGGAAATAGTTTAATTATTGCTGCCTTTCAACGAACAATAAAGTGTGCTTATTATGTACCTGAAAACAAATTCCGTACACCTGAAAAGAAAAGCTATGCACCTGAAAAGAAAAGCTAGAACATCGCGGAATTCAAACAATAGGGTTTCCTTGCCAACTAGGACAATTCACGCCCCGAATAAATATATACGTATAATAAACATGAATATGTATAACCACATCAGAGTGGTACTGGCGATATTGCCCCATAAAATATCCAGAGAGAGAGAGAAAGAGAGAGAGAGAGAGAGAGAGAGAGAGAGAGAGAGAGAGAGAGAGAGAGAGAGAGAGAGAGAGAGAGAGAGAGAGAGAATGTATTTTAAGAAGACGTGCGGATCGAACAGTCTCGTGTAATTTATTTTCCAACAACTTTGATGAGGAAAAGATCATAAGTAATATGTGTACAATGAAGTTACTTTGCGCTCTCATTTAAGATGTCAAATTAAACAAAAATAAAATTCTCTAAATGTCTGCGAGCACAAAAATTGGGGTCGTGTCAATTTAAGAGCGATAGAGGGGGTTTCTGGAAATATTAGTTCGACACTGATATCTCGCACGTCGACTTAAAAAATGCACGTGTGCATAGAAGAGAAAGACGGATAGAGGTGCAAGGAGTCTATCGACGTATTCGAAAATTCCTTCCGAACAATCGTATCGCATTCTCGCTCGAATTTCTCCGGTCCGGTGAAGGAAGTCGTGCGAGAATCCGATGGGAATTGCATGGAAAAGAATAATCGAAAATCCTAGCGAGTGTGCGTGGCGCGACGACGACGAATATTTCTTAATACTAACGATGGCTTCTTTCTTCTTTCTTCTCTCTTCTTTCTTCGGGGCAACGCGAAGCCGCAGGTTGCACCGCCGTGTAACCACGACACACGGCGTTTGCGACTTCGCTATTGCCCACCCAACGGTCGTAGATAATATTAATATTAAAAGATGCAAAATGTAAAAAAGAAGTTGTGAAAATACTAATAAATACGAGGGAACGTGATAGGCTCGCATCAATTTTGCAAATGTCGTAATCCGTAAATATCGAGTCGCAGAAAATTGCGGGTGATAAATAGTGGAGAGAACCATCGCGTGAATCTATATTTTCCGAAAGTTCTTGAAATCTAAGACCGTTGGGACGCTAAAACTAATACAATTCCTTGCGAGTTTCGAAACGAGCTGTCGGTGCCAAAAGTTTATAATACAAATCAACTGTATTACAGATACGAAGTATCGACAACCCAATTTCGAAACCTCACACGGAGATCTACTTTACACAGTCACCCACAATCATACATTGGCCGAAAACGCGTCGCGACGTACTGAAAACGGAGATCCTGCCTGTCACCTATATTTAGAAACGAGTGGCCACTTTCGCGAAACCCTGCCTATCACCTATATTTAAAAAGAACGTAGATTCGCTCCAACACAATCGCTCCATCTCTCATTCAGTCGTGGCTATAGGTACTTAGCGTTTTCGGATCCCACGATGATCCCGCGACGATCCCACGGCGATCCATCGCTGGATGCGAAGGGGTGGAAATTTTCTTTCCTCCCCTTCGCATTTATTCGCTTATCTACTACTGCTGCTACTTTATGTGTCAAAGACTTTGAATTACTCCAGCAAAAGATTGTACTTCGATCTTTGGCTGTACCAAAATTATCAGCCATTGAAATCAATTTAAATTTCGCAAAAATTCTAAAAATTCTGTCTCGTGATAATTTTAAAAGAGATCTAACGTTTCTGCATCGATAGGTCGTATGCTTGTTTTTCTTGATATACTTGTCTAATGAAGCTACTTCGTGCTTTCAATCAAAATATTAAATCGTTCAATGAAAGTCTTTGAAAAATCTACTAGCACGATTAGCTATCGATCATAAACCGTTTTCGTATCCAGTACTTAAATGTATTCGAGGGACAATTTATTTCGCGTAATTCTGTTACAATTCGTTGTCTACTTCGGGCGTTGGATCATCTCTGGGACCTGCTTACAGTTTTTTAAAAAAAACCACCAGTCCGAGCGACGTACGTCGTACTCTACCTATTCAGTGAGAAAATTTACAGTGAATCTGAATTTTAAATCTTCGACGATTAGATCTCAGGTTTCAATTATGAAACAGTACAATACATTGGCAAACTGAATGATTTTGAAATATTAATTTTGGAAAAAGATTCTGTATAGATACATATATTTGAAAGATCGAATGTCATGTCAAAATTATTGAAACGTTCGGACTGCAATATTTTCTCACTCATCCGCCTAGTGCGGTGCTAAGTTTTGTCGGACTTAAATCGTTGGTTACTTCCAGCCACTAAGGCCCAGTTGTACCACTCAGGTTTAACTACAATCCTTGGTTGGTTGCTATGATATTAGCTTTGCTATTGGCTACTCCATAGCAACGAACCAGAGATTATAGTTAAACCTGAATTGTACAACTGGGCCTTAGGCCCAGTCGTTTGAGCGACGTATGCTGTACTCTACTGAAAAAACTTGCAGTGAAATTTAAAGTTTGGATGCACGTGATAATTTGCTTCAATGTCGCTATCGCGTAAAATATATGTACGTATTATCCTTTGACTGAATAAATTCTTGATATACCTACACCTGGGGACTCTGAATCTGTCGCGTGACTTTCTAAAATGTCATTTTTAAACATACTAGCCAATGAATAATAAATTCTCATGCTCTCATTAGCTACGGTTGCATTCACCCTCGTTAATGAAAGCATGAGGATTGTTGAATCGTTGGTTAGTATGTTTGAAAATAAAATTTTTTAAAAAGTCACCAGCGACAGATTCCGAATCCCCGGGTGTATAACTATAATTACGAGTGTCGCATGTGTAAGAGAGCTCAACCTTCAATTGTAAAATAATGAAATAATTTCGCGTACTTTCAAATTTCGAAGTATCAAGTCTGAACGAAAATTCAATGAATTTATGAGAACTCGAATGTTGCCTCAAAATATTCTGGACGTTCATCTGCAAGATTTTTTGATTCATCCGCCTACTGCGGGTCTCCTTACTAACTAACTTAAATCGTTGTTTAATTCCAGCTTGCGATAGTCGTTTCAGCGTTTGAACGTTTGAACGCTCGAACGCTTGAACGACAAGTGCCGTACTCTAAAGGGAGAACTTGCAGTGAAAGGTAGTTTGGATGCATGTAAAATCTTGCTCCAGTATGTAAGTCAAAGTAACTTTCGCGTGAAAGATATAAACTTTCGAAAGAATAAATTCTTGAAATAATTATAATTGTGAATATCACGTATGTAAGCGACCTCGATATACAAATGTCAATTAATAAAATGAATTCAAAGATTTCATATAAATTTTAAATATCAAATTTGATCAACGATTCTTTGACTACATGTATAATATCTCGAATATTGCATTAAAATGATCTCAACATTCAACTGCAAGGTTCTCAAACGTCCGCCTATCGCGGTACTGCTTATTATTTAACTTAAATCGTTGTTTACTTCCAACGTTTAATCATCGTCCAAACGATTAGTTTGAAGAACCATCGTTTGAACGATGTACGTCGTACTCTACCTATGTACCGAGAGAATTTGCAGCGAATTGTAATATAAAGTTCTGATATTCAATACATTCAAACAGGCTCGAAATTGTGCATATAGAAGTAAGTATCTTTCAAATGTGAAATATGTAATCTTGTAAAAGAATAAACTCTAAACGTATATGCAGTTATGAATATCGCTAGCCAGCAATCTCAATGTTCAATAGTCAAATAATATCTTCAATTGTGAAAATATTCATCAGTTTGAAAAACGCATTTAACACGTTGACTGCCACGCTGGTCCCATGGGACTAGCAGGTAATGTACTTTAACCCGGCAGCGTTAGTGGGCAGTCAACGTGTTAAATTACCAGAATACATAACTGCAAGATTCTCTCTTTCTTCCGCGTATGTACGGTCCTAGCTAAGTTAATTCGTTGTCTACTTCCAGCGGGGAGCCATCGTTCGAGCGATAAAGAATATAAACAACCGGTTCAAGAAACACGCGACGTTCGAACGATGCGCGCTGTACTTTACAAATAATTTGCAGCGAGAACTGAGAAGTCGAATGGTACAAGGAGATGGAAAAATCTTTCTCAAATTATCGATCTGTTAAGTTCTACTGCAAATTAGTCATCGCGCCACGCACTGAGAGGAATAGATAGAAAAGATAGATAGTACGACTACTCGAGTCCAATATTTAGCGTTGCATGTACGTATTGGAGATCGAGTAGAAGAACGTAAACTGTCGAGGCTCACCAGTTACCATTACTTTCACTTTGGTATTTTTCCCGCGTCGATGACAATCAAGTGTCTGAATCCTTATAGCGGTCTACTGATATCAATCAAACGTCCGGATCCTTGTAGCGGTCCGTTGATGTGATAACACTTCTCAATCATACAGAAACTTATCGTTAGCAGAGAAAACTTTAGTCTTAGAAGTATGTTAGAATTTATCAGAGTGTGTGTGTGTGTGTGTGTGTGATGCATTTGTTATTATTTATAAATTAAAATACTTACTTCTCGATGTCGATCAGCGAATCCGCGGAATGTAGTACCGATGTCGTTCTTTCGTGTGCTCAATTCGACTGACTGTAACAGAAATGAAATACCGAATTAGACGTGCCGGCGATGCAACTTCTCGAACTCCTACGTATCGAATGAATCTCGGAAACACATTTTTGTTGAAACAAAATTGTCATTCATAATTAGAAAACTGTATCAACCTTTCGATCATCGATTCGTGGAGTGGGTACCCTGCACGTGTTCTCCGACCATCATTTCCACGAGGACTCCAACTTGCAGAGTTGGACAGATTGATTTCGCTGCCTACACGGGCGTTCTGTATAAAGTTAATTAAGTTAGTTAATGGTTTCGAGAATGTTATTCAATTTCACTGTTGCAAATGTATTGAGAATACGATAATAAAAGAATATATTGCTTATTAACTTAAGGCAATGTTGTTTAATGTAGGTATTCTTACCCGTCAGTCTCCTAGTTGATCCTCTGCGAAAGAGCTTTTCGAAGCTGACCTCTCCTGGCCAGCAATCGCCCATAACCATCGGCGTGTCATGTTTGGACTTTGGTTCTTTAGTCCGTACCGAACTGTCGTACATCTGCGCATTTCACAATTCGAATTATAATCTAATTAAAATACTTTTCGGAGATGCAACCTCATCACCGCTATGCCAGCGGAAGGCAGATATACAATAATTTACTTGCATGTAGAAATGTGACAATTTAAACGAAACTCGTGCCACGGTACATTTTAAGCAGTGGCTTGAAGAAGACAAGAGGTCAGTGAACCTGCATACCTTTGAAGACGATTGAGCGCGAGCAGTTTCCATCCTGTCAAAGTCCCTGTGCTCGGATTATGTCTTTACTACTTATCAGTGCGCGGATTCGGTGACATTCTCGTACCGTGGATTATTGGAAAAGTGAAATAATCCCGTGTGTCATTCTAATTATGGTCGACGAATGGAATATAATAGTTAATTCTCCCAGCCCTTCCATAGATATTTTCAATTTATTTTTCAATTTGGGAAGATATTTTTATTTGATTAAATATTTGAATATACTGAAAACACCACGGAGACATTAAGAGCACTTCTAAAGATAATAAAATTAAACTTAAGGCGGATGAAAGTACATGATTATAACGCGAATTCACTATTTGACAGTCGCGCACGAACTAATGATTACGAGTAGGTAGCTACACTACACTCCGGATTTATTCAAACGTGCGAGACCGGAGATTAATTAGTCGACCGTAATTAGAATAACACACAGCACTATGCCTATGTCCAATAATCCACGGAACGAGAATGTCACTGAACCCGCGCACTGATAGGTAGTATTAACGCAGACACAGAGATTGAACGCGCGCGAGAGTTCTAAAGATAATTAAATTAAATTTAAGACGGATGAAAGTACATGATTATAACGCGAGTTCACTATTTGACAGTCGCGCACAAACTAATGATGACAAGTACGAAAGATACTTAAACCACTCCACTCGATGGTCGAAACCAGACTGACGCGCATGAAACTACTTTGCTTATTCGGGTGACAGCACGAGAAGTTAACTACACTACACTCAGAATTGAAACGTGCGAGATGGAGAATTAACTATTATATTCCATTTGTCGACCGTAATTAGAATGACACACGGGATTATTTCACTTCTAATAATCCACGGTACGCGAGAATGTCACTGAACCCGCGCACTGACACTAGATAGATAGTTAACACATAATCCGAGATAGAGCGCGGAGAACGAACCATTCCGCTCGCGGCGATCGGAACCAGACTGACGAGAATATTCTTTCTCTCAAAGTATTAGAATTTGTTACTAATGCATTATATGACACATCCATGGATTCCTTATTTCAATATTAGAGTCTGTTAATAACGCACCGATTAATTTGATCGATGAAATCTGACAGAGTCATCACAGCGAGTGATATGTAGACGAATTAGAGAGAATTACTGCTCGATACGAGTGCAATTGGAACTAAAATGGCAGAATGTGTTGCTTCCAGTCGATTTCCATCAATTAACAGTAATAATTAACCCCACCTATGATTTGACCTCTAAATGACCTTCAAGAAACAGGCTGGTGCATGACAGTGTACCTCCCCCCCCCCACCCCCGGGAAATGGGGGTGGGGGGGGTCCGGGTCCCCAATACCTATATCCGAGGTATTACCTCCTTCTTCTAGCGCAAGAAGAAGGAAGTAAGACCTCGAACACAAGTACATGGGAACTCGGACCCGTGTTAACAATGCGGGGATGAGGGATAAGGGATAAGGATTTGGTCTACTCTTCTCTCCTCATCCCTCGAGGCCGTCCAAGAAGAGCAAGCGTCAATTGATTCCCCGAAGCACACCACGAGCAAGTCCCTCCACTTGGTAGCCCGTGCAATGATAGGTAGCTAGTGATGAGCGCGGAGAACCGACCATCCCGTTCAGCGATCGCGACTAAAGTGACAGGCGTGAGTGAGGCTCGGCTACGGCGTGGCGCTGGAGAGGGGGTAGCGTGATAACGAACGGCCGCTCAGGCTATTATCCAAACGTCATTACTTCCGAAAACTGTCAAACATTTCAATAAAACAAACGGGCTGTAGATTCTATTATTCTCCGAGTATTATTTCACAAGACTCTCTTCTAAATGAGAATCTATCGTAATAATATCCCAAGTACCAAGAGTATTCATAGATCTTTCTGAATGAGAATTCGTTGATTATGTCCAAAGTATCGCTCATAGACTGAACAACAATACTCCAATTATTATTCCGTTAGAGTCTCAACAAAGAGAGAAAGAGATATTAACCCTACAGCATCGTCAAATTGATTCCTCGAGGCAGACCACGAGGAGATAGCCCGTGCTACTAATATGCATCGACGAGCGCGGAGACCCGACCACCCCGTTCAACGATCGCGACTAAAGTGACTGGCGAGAGTGTATGGCGCTGGGAAGGGGGGGGGGGGGAGCGTGATATCGATCGGCCGTTTCAAACGTCTGGCTGTTGGCACCCAACAGACACGCACACGCTTGACTTTGGAAAATTCCCAACATTTAAAGAAAACGAACGGGCTGTAGATTCTATTATTCTCCAATTATTATTTCACACGCTCTTCTAAGCGAGAATCTATTGTAATAATACCCCAAGTATCTTTCGTAGATCTTTCTGAATGAGAATTCGTTGATAATGTCCAAAGCATCGCTCGTAGGCTTCTCTAAATGAAAATTGACCAACAATATACTTGAAGTATTATTTCGTTAGAATCTCCACAAGGGGAGAAAGTGATATAAAAGGAATACAATAGAGATAAACCCTCACCCATCGAGTTCAATTGAGGAAAATAATTAGTAAATTCTGTGTGAGATCATAGTGATGTGAATGTAACGAGAGTGATGATAAAAGGATGTAAGTATTACAGATCAATTAGGAGGCAGTATTGCTTGATGATTTGTTTCACCTGTCAGTCCCATATCCGATATACTGCTTGGCCCTCTGGAGAACCACTGATCAGACTCCTGCATCAAAGGACCTATGCCGTCTCGTCCCCGGAAACGCTCCGTCCGAGATCCCAATTCCTGTATTCGAGTTGTCCATTCCTTCTTCTCGCGAGAAGAAGGAAGGAACATGGAAACTACGTAGGGTCGAAGCTAAACCAGCCTACAGAATTAAACTGTGGCTCGAGAAGGAACTGCGCGGCTGATTCTACTCGCCTTTCAAGGCGATCCAAAATGAGCAGGCGTCAGTAAATCAAGAATGTTTCGGATCGAACACTATTGATTTTCCAGGCCACACCACGAGGAGGTCCCTGCTCTCGGTGGCCCGCGTGCACTATGATATTTCGAGTTGATTTAAAAGTGCGAACGCGGTGAACAAACTTCCCCGTTCTGCAACCGTAACAAAAGTAATGTGTGCGTACGAGATAGTCTCGTTACGGTGTGCCAAATGGGAGGAGGAATATACAAGAGGAATTGAGACCTACAGTGCATACCAATGAGAAGTTGTAGTAGGAGAACGATGAAATTTGACAAAAGAAACTCAAACTTAACCCCTCTACGAAATGATAGAGAGGAGCATCGATGAATAACGAGTTCGCTGCCGACGCGAGTTTTAATCTCAAGAGAGCGCGTAAGTTTCTTCTCGTGAAGCTCCACAAAAATGTTTAAATCCTCACACCCCCCGAGGCGAACTCGCGCGTACTGATACGAGAGCTCGACTCCGCGCAAAGTGCGCCTTGAAACACATGCAATAAAGATTTTAGTCAATCCTGACGCCGTTTGCGTTGGAGTGTCCAATCAGACTGCTGAAGCGAAACTCCTCGCAGACTTTTGCCGCGCTTCCCGACCTACGGGCCCCACTCCACCCTGTCTGGCATTACGTGGAATGTGAGGAAGAATAACGTATGTCTGACGGCAAGCGCAACAAAACTGCTGAAGTTTTGTTGCGCTTGCCGTCAGACATACGGTATACAAGAGGAATTGAGACCTACAGTGCATACCAATGAGAAAGTGTAGTAGGAAAACGATGAAATTTGATAAAAGAAACTCGAACTTAACCCCTCTGTGAAATGAAAGAGACGAGCATCGAGGAATAGCGAGTTCGCTGCCGACGCGAGTTGTCCGTAGAACCTTTCTATGTCAAAAACTGAAGTCTGTGAAAAACGGCACGTAGGCCCTTTCTAATTTCCACTCTTCAATTAATCTATAGATTTACGAATACGCCCCGGGCATAAGTGACTCTCTCAATTTCAAGTCTACAGCTGAAACACAAAGCTGAACGATTAATGGTCAAATTTCGACACGAAATGCCATCCCATGAGGCGTCTGAAAGATAAAAATGTCATTATTAAAATTTCCGTGTCACGAAACGCTACGGTTGCCGTGATAAATTTCATTCCATTTGCAATTTATGAGCACAGTGACAGAAATCTACGAGACACTTGGCTGATCGGGAGAGAATGTCGCTTATATTTGCGTTTCCTGAAAGAGAAACTTTCCTATTAATTCGAAGCCCTGAAACAGACAAATTATTACATCGACAGCCTTAAGCTAAATGGTGCGTGAATGACTGACAAAGTCGTGTAAAGCATCGCATCGATCGCAAGCCCGGACGCTCATGATCAGACGCGATACTTCATTTAGAAAACAGGAGCAAGAACGATTATTATCGCTCTTCTCCGGATGATTCGTAACAATTTAATGAGATGCGAGGTGAATACGAATTAGAGAGATTGGAATATTTTATGCTTTCTTGTTAATCCATTATTGGACATATTGTGGAAATAGTTTAATTATTGCTGCCTTTCAACGAACAATAAAGTGTGCTTATTATGTACCTGAAAACAAATTCCGTACACCTGAAAAGAAAAGCTATGCACCTGAAAAGAAAAGCTAGAACATCGCGGAATTCAAACAATAGGGTTTCCTTGCCAACTAGGACAATTCACGCCCCGAATAAATATATACGTATAATAAACATGAATATGTATAACCACATCAGAGTGGTACTGGCGATATTGCCCCATAAAATATCCAGAGAGAGAGAGAAAGAGAAAGAGAGAGAGAGAGAGAGAGAGAGAGAGAGAGAGAGAGAGAGAGAGAGAGAGAGAGAGAGAGAGAGAGAGAGAGAGAGAGAGAGAGAGAGAGAGAGAGAGAGAGAGAGAGAGAGAGAATGTATTTTAAGAAGACGTGCGGATCGAACAGTCTCGTGTAATTTATTTTCCAACAACTTTGATGAGGAAAAGATCATAAGTAATATGTGTACAATGAAGTTACTTTGCGCTCTCATTTAAGATGTCAAATTAAACAAAAATAAAATTCTCTAAATGTCTGCGAGCACAAAAATTGGGGTCGTGTCAATTTAAGAGCAATAGGGGGGGTTTCTGGAAATATTAATTCGACACTGATATCTCGCACGTCGACTTAAAAAATGCACGTGTGCATAGAAGAGAAAGACGGATAGAGGTGCAAGGAGTCTATCGACGTATTCGAAAATTCCTTTCGAACAATCGTATCGCATTCTCGCTCGAATTTCTCCGGTCCGGTGGAGGAAGTCGTGCGAGAATCCGATGGGAATTGCATGGAAAAGAATAATCGAAAATCCTAGCGAGTGTGCGTGGCGCGACGACGACGAATATTTCTTAATACTAACGATGGCTTCTTTCTTCTTTCTTCGGGGCAACGCGAAGCCGCAGGTTGCACCGCCGTGTAACCACGACACACGGCGTTTGCGACTTCGCTATTACCCACCCAACGGTCGTAGATAATATTAATATTAAAAGATGCAAAATGTAAAAAAGAAGCTGTGAAAATACTAATAAATACGAGGGAACGTGATAGGCTCGCATCAATTTCGCAAATGTCGTAATCCGTAAATATCGAGTCGCAGAAAATTGCGGGTGATAAATAGTGGAGAGAACCATCGCGTGAATCTATATTTTCCGAAAGTTCTTGAAATCTAAGACCGTTGGGACGCTAGAACTAATACAATTCCTTGCGAGTTTCGAAACGAGCTGTCGCTGCCAAAAGTTTATAATACAAATCAACTGTATTACAAATACGAAGTATCGACAACCCAATTTCGAAACCTCACACGGAGATCTACTTTACACAGTCACCCACAAGCATACATTGACCGAAAACGCGTCGCGACGTATTCAAAACGGAGATCCTGCCTGTCACCTATATTTAGAAACGAGTGGCCACTTTCGCGAAACCCTGCCTATCACCTATATTTAAAAAGAACGTAGATTCGCTCAAACACAATCGCTCCATCTCTCATTCAGTCGTGGCTATAGGTACTTATCGTTTTCGGATCCCACGATGATCCCGCGACGATCCCACGGCGATCCATCGCTGGATGCGAAGGGGTGGAAATTTTCTTTCCACCCCTTCGCATTTATTCGCTTATCTACTACTGCTGTTACTTTATGTACCAGAGACTTTGAGTTATTCCAGCAAAAGATCGTACTTCGATCTTTGGCTGTACAAAAATCATCAGCCATTGAAATCAATTTAAATTTCGCAAAAATTCTAAAAATTCTGTCTCGTGATAATTTTAAAAGAGATCTAACGTTTCTGCATCGATAGGTGGTATGCTTGTTTTTCTTGATATTCTTGTCTAATGAAGCTACTTCGTGCTTTCAATCAAAATATTAAATCGTTCAATGAAAGTCTTTGAAAAATCTACTGGCACGATTAGGTATCGATCATAAACCGTTTTCGTATCCAGTACTTAAATGTATTCGAGGGGCAATTTATTTCGCGTAATTCTGTTACAATTCGTTGTCTACTTCGGGCGTTGAATCATCGCTGGGACCTGCTTACAGTTTTTAAAAAAAAACCAACAGTCCGAGCGACGTACGTCGTACTCTACCTATTCAGTAAGAAAATTTACAGTGAATCTGAATTTTAAATCTTCGACGATTAGATCTCAGGTTTCAATTATGAAACAGTACAATACATTGGCAAACTGAATGATTTTGAAATATTAATTTTGGAAAAAGATTCTGTATAGATACATATATTTGAAAGATCGAATGTCATGTCAAAATTATTGAAACGTTCGGACTGCAATATTTTCTCACTCATCCGCCTAGTGCGGTGCTAAGTTTTGTCGGACTTAAATCGTTGGTTACTTCCAGCCACTAAGGCCCAGTTGTACCACTCAGGTTTAACTACAATCCTTGGTTGGTTGCTATGATATTAGCTTTGCTATTGGCTACTCCATAGCAACGAACCAAAGATTATAGTTAAACCTGAATTGTACAACTGGGCCTTAGGCCCAGTCGTTTGAGCGACGTATGCTGTACTCTACTGAAAAAACTTGCAGTGAAATTTAAAGTTTGGATGCACGTGCTAATTTGCTTCAATGTCGCTATCGCGTAAAATATATGTACGTATTATCCTTTGACTGAATAAATTCTTGATATACCTACACCTGGGGACTCTGAATCTGTCGCTAGTGACTTTCTAAAATGTCATTTTTAAACATACTAGCCAATGAATAATTAATTCTCATGCTCTCATTAGCTACGGTTGCATTCACCCTCGTTAATGAAAGCATGAGGATTGTTGAATCGTTGGTTAGTATGTTTGAAAATAAAATTTTTTAAAAAGTCACCAGCGACAGATTCCGAATCCCCGGGTGTATAACTATAATTACGAGTGTCGCATGTGTAAGAGAGCTCAACCTTCAATTGTAAAATAATGAAATAATTTCGCGTACTTTCAAATTTCGAAGTATCAAGTCTGAACGAAAATTCAATGAATTTATGAGAACTTGAATGCTGCCTCAAAATATTCTGGACGTTCATCTGCAAGATTTTTTGATTCATCCGCCTACTGCTGGTCTCCTTACTAACTAACTTAAATCGTTGTTTAATTCCAGCTTGCGATAGTCGTTTCAGCGTTTGAACGTTTGAACGCTCGAACGCTTGAACGACAAGTGCCGTACTCTACAGGGAGAACTTGCAGTGAACGGTAGTTTGGATGCATGTAAAATCTTGCTCCAGTATGTAAGTCAAAGTAACTTTCGCGTGAAAGATATAAACTTTCGAAAGAATAAATTCTTGAAATAATTATAATTGTGAATATCACGTATGTAAGCGACCTCGATATCCAAATGTCAATTAATAAAATGAATTCAAAGATTTCATATAAATTTTAAATATCAAATTTGATCAACGATTCTTTGAATACATGTATAATATCTCGAATATTGCATTAAAATGATCTGAACATTCAACTGCAAGGTTCTCAAACGTTCGCCTATCGCGGTACTGCTTATTATTTAACTTAAATCGTTGTTTACTTCCAACGTTTAATCATCGTCCAAACGATTAGTTTGAAGAACCATCGTTTGAACGATGTACGTCGTACTCTACCTATGTACCGAGAGAATTTGCAGCGAATTGTAATATAAAGTTCTGATATTCAATACATTCAAACAGGCTCGAAATTGTGCATATAGAAGTAAGTATCTTTCAAATGTGAAATATGTAATCTGGTAAAAGAATAAACTCTAAACGTGTATGCAGTTATGAATATCGCTAGCCAGCAATCTCAATGTTCAATAGTCAAATAATATCTTCAATTGTGAAAATATTCATCAGTTTGAAAAACGCATTTAACACGTTGACTGCCACGCTGGTCCCATGAGACTAGCAGGTAATGTACTTTAACCCGGCAGCGTTAGTGGGCAGTCAACGTGTTAAATTACCAGAATACATAACTGCAAGATTCTCTCTTTCTTCCGCGTATGTACGGTCCTAGCTAAGTTAATTCGTTGTCTACTTCCAGCGGGGAGCCATCGTTCGAGCGATAAAGAATATAAACAACCGGTTCAAGAAACACGCGACGTTCGAACGATGCGCGCTGTACTTTACAAATAATTTGCAGCGAGAACTGAGAAGTCGAATGGTACAAAAAAGGAGATGGAAAAATCTTTCTCAAATTATCGATCTGTTAAGTTCCACTGCAAATTAGTGATCGCGCCACGCACTGAGAGAGGAATAGATAGAAAAGATAGATAGTACGACTACTCGAGTCCAATATTTAGCGTTGCATGCGCGTATTGGAGATCGAGTAGAAGAAAATAAACAGTTGAGGCTCACCAGTTACCATAATTTTCACATTGGCATTTTTCCCGCGTCGATGACAATCAAGCGTCTGAATCCTTATAGCGGTCTACTGATATCAATCAAGCGTCCAGATCCTTGTAGCGGTCCGTTGATGATAACACTTCTCAATCATACAGAAACTTATCGTTAGCCGAGAAAACTTTAGTCTTAGATGTATGTGAGAATTTATCAGAGTGTGTGATGCATTTCTTATTATTTATAAATTAAAATACTTACTTCTCGACATCAGCGAATCCGCGGAATATAGTACCGATGTCGTTCTTTCGTGTGCTCAATTCGATTGACTGTAACAGAAATGAAATACCGAATTATAGACGTGCCGGCGATGCAACTTCTCCAACTCCTACGTATCGTATGAATCTCGGAAACACATTTTTGTTGAAACAAAATTCTCATTCATAATTAAAAAACTGTATCAAACTTTCGATCATCGATTCGTGGAGTGGGTGTTCTCCGACGATCATTTCCACGAGGACTCCAACTTGCAGAGTTGGACAGATTGGTTCCGCTGCCTACACGGGTGTTCTGTATAAAGTTAATTAAGTTAGTTAATGGTTTCGAGAATGTTATTCAATTTCACTGTTGCAAATGTATTGAGAATACGATAATAAAAGAATATATTGCTTGTTAACTTAAGGCAATGTTGTTTAATGTAGGTATTCTTACCCGTCAGTCTCCTAGTTGATCCTCTGCGAAAGAGCTTTTCGAAGCTGACCTCTCCTGGCCAGCAATCGCCCAAAACCATCGGCGTGTCACATGTTTGGACTTTGGTTCTTTAGTCCGTACCGAACTGCCGTACATCTGTGCATTTCACAATTCGAATTATAATCTAATTAGAATACTTTTCGGATATGCAACCTAATCACCGCTATGCCAGCGGAAGGCAGATATACAATAATTTACTTGCATGTAGAAATGTGAAAATTTAAACGAAACTCGTGCCACGGTACATTTTAAGCAGTGGCTTGAAGAAGACAAGAGGTCAATGAACCTGCATACCTTTGAAGACGATTGAGCGCGAGCAGTTCCCATCCTGTCAAAGTCCCTGTGCTCGGATTATGTGTTTATTACCTATCAGAGTGCGCGGGTTCGGTGACATACTCGTACCGTGGATTATTGGAAAAGTGAAATAATCTCGTGTGTCATTCTAATTATGGTCGACGAATGGAATATAATAGTTAATTCTCCGATCCTTCCATAGATATTTTCAATTTATTTTTCACTTTTCTAATAATCCACGGTACGCGAGAATGTCACTGAACCCGCGCACTGATACTATAGGTAGGTATTGTAGTTAACACATAATCCGAGATTAGAGCGTGGAGAACGAACCATTCCGTTCAGCGATCGGAACCAGACTGATGGGCGCGCGCCACGCGCGTGGCCATCTTGCTGAGAGTGGCGCCGGGGAGAGGGTTGCGCATGAACGAGAAACTATTCCAACGGGTTGTTGGTGGGGCGGATTTCAAATAGCTGATATAGATACGGACGAGAGACGGATACGCTAATTTGAACAGAACGTGTTACGGACGAGTGAGAAGTGATACGGTTTGATGAATATGCTGTAAATGAATTAGAGATGACGCTATTCGTTGAATTCTATTGCGTTGCATTTATATGAGTATGGATGTGCTGAGAGTGATAATGAGAATGACGGATGAATTGGACGTTGTACTGTTGCAATACGAATGTAATGAAAGTGGCAATAAAGGAATGCATTATTATTAGGTGGTTTCTCACCCGTTAGTCCAATGTTTGTTGCGGAATACTGCTCGAAGTTGCAGAGTTGGACAGATTGGTTCCGCGGCCTACACGGGCGTTCCGTATGAAGCTAATTTAGGTAGGCCTAAGAGAGAGAGAGAGAGATGGGTATGGGGATGAAATCTTATGGTATCCAATCAACCAACCGTTAGATGATAAACTAGAGATTTTTCTTCAATAGGTATGCGGGCTTTCTACTTTATCATCTGAGGGCACGTCAAGGTTCTTTCTCAATCGGTCACGCGCGCTCTCCTTTTTTGCTTTATCATCTGATGGTAACAGATGGTCGTTCGGCTCCGCATAGGTAGCTCCTCGGTCATTCTATGTTCCGGATACCTCCGTCGAGCTCTCCAACTTGGCAGATGTGCACGGATTGGTTCCGCGGCGTACTCGGGCATTCCGTATTTAAAGTTAATTGTGTTAGTTAATGGTTTCGAGAATTTCATTCAATTTTACTGTTGCAAATGTAATTAGAATACGACAATAAAAGAATCTATTGTTTATTAATTTAAAGCAACGTCGTTTAATGCATTCTTACTCATCAATCTCCTACTCGATCATAAAATCGAGCCCTCTCTCTCTCTCTCTGCTGTGGGGGGGGGGGGTGGAGGAAGGAAGTCCCTGTTCCTATTCCTTCTTCCACGAAACCTCCCCATCTCCCAATCCCACTGTGGGATCTTCTCCAGTCCCCAGAATTAAGTTTCCTATTCCGTATTATGTTACTAGTATCCAATCATTCTATTTTCCAAGTCTTCATTCCTTTATAAGATTTCATTCTATGTCCGCGATCAAACCTGTACCATAGCAAAATTGCGAGTTTTGCATGAGCACCCCCGTGGGTCTCCTCGTCCAATAGAATCACCGGAGAAGCGTGAATGTGCATGCGGATGACTATTCATTCTATTGTGAACGACTGGAAGGGAACTCTACCTACGCGAGACTCTACAGGCCTTTAAAGGCAATTGAATGAGCAGGCGTCTGTAAATCGATGATGCTTGGGAACTAGCATCGTAGATTTTCCAGGTCACACCACGTGAAGGTCCCTGCTCTTGGTGACCCATGCATTGAGATATTCACGAGACACGAGAGAGAATATGATCCTTACCGACCCTATAACCGGTTGACGGTCGAGCCGTTCGGAATGGTGACGGCGATGCGTGTTGGACTTAAAGATTAGGAATTTCTTGCCAACAGGTTGCTCTGTTATTGACGCCGCTTTGAAACTAGACCAATCGCGAGTGACTTTTCGTGGTGCGTGGTCCGTTTTGAAATCAAACGGGTGGTGTGTTTGCAAGAGAAAAGACGTTACGGGTACAGCGCGAATGGCACGAGCTGCTGCGAAGATCTATTCGTATTATTGTGTGATCAAACGAGCGGCCCGGACGACGAGGAAAGGTGACGATTACGTCGTGAGTTCCGTGCGTGCCGTTGAAGTGAAAACGCTTTGTTTTATCGTAATTTCCTTATTTATCCTCTCGCCATGGATGCCTGGATGCAGGCGATCGTCGAATGGGTAAATAATTATTAATACGTACACATGTTGTCCAACTCGAATCATTTATTGAGAATTTGTATCAGTCTTCTCTAACGATCGCGCTTTTGAATCAAAGTACGAAATATTGAACACGTGCTCTTTACAGAGCACGATATTTATCTTCGAATGCTCTAAATGATTTTGTTTGTAAACCTCACCCTATTCAGCTTCTCATTCGAGCTCGTTCGTCGTCGTTTTCGACGAATTTCGTAGACCAATTTTTAGTCGCGCCACTTTCGCGGGTCACCTTTGGTTGTGACAGGAAGCAAAATAATGTAATGGCGTCAATTCATAATTCCAGGCAAATTGTCTCGACATAACCAGCACTCCCTTCAAGAGCTTCCGAGAATTGCGGGAGGCCGAGTTCTTCGAAAAGTTGATCGATTTGCTGTAAGTGACAGAAACACGTGTTCTCCTCTTATTTTGTAAAGATACAACGCCTTTCCATTGTCGCATGGATATTATTTCAGCAGATCACGCAAAAATCAGGACGATGCCCCTGACGAGCGAAAGTCGATCGCCAGATTCGTACGAGGTACAGTGGAAGATACATTCCAATATTCGTGTTACTCAGTTTCCCTTTCGTCACACATTCGCATTTATACGTTTTTATCGCACGCAGAGGAATATCCCGACTTTACGAAGGACAAGGAAGACGACGTGGAAGAAGCGCACCTCGCGTCGCTGCTGCTCTTGCGCGCCTCGCTGGACCCGGCTTTTCACCGGCCGATGTGCGCGAATCTCCGACAAGTGACGCAAATCAGGATCAAACTGTTCCTCGAGAAGGTTCTGCGCCACGGCCAAAGTATCACGAGGGAAGACGTTGATCGCGCGATAGCAGAGCTGGCGGAAGCCTTGCCGGATACGCCCCGGAGCACCCCGCGAATGACGCCGAAGACGCGGCCGCTCCGCGACTTCTTCGACTCACCGGTTGCGCGCTCGAGTCAAGCCCGCAGATTGGTCGACGAGCGGGTTCGCGAGATCAGACGATTGAAGTCCGAGTTGGAGACGGAGCGCTTCGAGAAAGCGGATCTCCAGGAGGACCTCAGAATACAATCGGAGAAGATACAGAACCTCCACGAGAGATTGCGAGCAAAATCGGAGGAGATGAAGGCGTTGCGCGACGAGTGGACGAAACCCGCCACACCGCAGTCCTGCAGCAAGTATAGAGGCGCGTCAGGCATGGAGGAACGCTACAGGGATGAGATACGGGACCTGGAGGTGTACGCGGCTCGCTTACGCGCCGAAATCGACGCGCTCGAGGGTGAGAGAGACGAATTGTCGGGGAAATTAGCGTCGTTTGAGCGACAGACCGCTGCGCTGAAGGAAATGCTCGCGCACAAGGAGCGAAGCTTTGACACGCTCGCGATCGAGGTCGAGGAGAAGGACCGCGAACTGCGCGAGCTCGAGCTCTACAACGACGAGATGCGAGCGCGTCTGCAGGAGGCGAGCAGAACCGCTGCCGTCGCGCGAGAGCAGAGTTTCGAAGTGGAGAGCAACGCAGTCCTCGTGGCGCAGTCCTTTTCGTTGCGGTCGGCGAGCAGCGCCGAGACGCTCAGCTCGGTCATCGATATTCAGCTGCAAGAGGCGAGGGAGGAGTCTTCCGCTCTGAGGAATCAATTGGCGAGCTTGAATCGGCGGATGGAGTCGGTCGTCGAGGAATGCGAGGACGTGAAGCGCGCTAATAACGACTTGCGGGATAAGGTAAGGGCGTTGGAATCCACGCGGCAGGAATTAGCCGAAACGCGCGAGCAGCTTGCCTCGATTTCGCGAAAAGCGGCGAACTTGGAAAGCGAAAAGATCACGTTGGCGGCGGAGTTTCGGAGTCTTGAGAGTTCGTTGGTATCGACGGAGGAACGCTTGCGGAAAGCGGAAGCGGACAGGGATGGTTTAGCGTCGAACGCGGAAGAGTTAAGAGCGAAGTTGGGGGACGCGGAGGAACGTTTGAGCGCCGAGAAGGTTGAGAGCGCCGATCTGAAATCGGAGCTTCGTCGCGCCGAATCGAAAATCGCCGAGAGTTCGAGCCAAGTTCTAAAGTTGGCGGAAATCAACGATCGTTACGAGTCGACGGTGAAGCTGTTCAAGAGCAACCTGAAAGATTCCGTAGCTCGTGGCTGCCTTCTCGTCGCCGAGGGCAACGTCCAGATCGATCTGGAAGGTTTAACCGATGAAGAGCTTTTGCAGCGACTTGAAACGCTGTTCAAGTCGACGGAGCTGATTTTGACCGTCAAAGACAGCGAAATCGAAACTCTGAACGCCACTGTGAAAGAGATGCACGGCGTGATATTCGGTTTGCGAAGAGACATCGGCAATTTAGAGGAAAAGGAGAAGAGGTATGTTGAACGATCTTCCGAAATGGTCGACACCATCGAAAAGGCGGATATCCAGATCCGCGAACTCGAAAGCGCGATTTCGCGGTACTCTGAAGAAGTCGACACGCTCACCGTAATTGCCGCGCAGAACAAAACTCGAGAGAAGGAGATAAACGAACTGCAAGAAGATTTGCGAACTAAAAGCGAGACGATGTTGTCGATGACCGCGCTTATCGAGGAGCTGACGAATTGCAAGAGCTCGTTGACCAGCGATTTGGAAGCCGTTAAACGCTCTTCCGCCCGAGAACTGGAGGAGTGCAAACAACGGAACGATCAAGTCGCACGAAAATTGAACGAGAGATACGAAGCATTGCAGGATAAATTCGAGGAATCGCTGCGCGAAGAGAAGCGCCTCGGGGAAGTTATAACTGGCAAAGAAGACGATTTGGAGGCCTTCGAGAAAGCCAATGCGCGTCTCGAGGAACAGTTTCGGGAAAATAAGAGAGAAATGGAGAAATCGGAGGTCAACGCTTCCGTGCTTCGAGCGGACTTGAATGATTCGCTGCAAAAGATCGCAAAGTTGGAAGAAGAGAAATTGGCGTCGGAGGAGCGGCACGGGGTGGTCGTCGCCGAAATGAGGGAGGAAGTAGACGCGCGTAGCTCACGGGCGATGGAACTTTCTTTGGAATTGGAATCCGTGACGGGAGAGTGCAGTTCTTTGCGGAAAGAATTAGCGGACAACACGGAGCAAATCGAGCTACTCGCGAAACGGAACCAAGATTTGATCGAGGAGAGGAAGAAGCTGGAACGAGAATTGTCAGAGGCCCAAGAGGCCCGAAAACAATTCGAGGCGGAGGCGGCTCTGCGGCACGAAACTTTGACCAAGGGTTTGAATGACGCGCGAGAGGATGCGAGGATTAAAGAAGCGAATTTGAAGTCTCTGGCAGCGCGCGTTAACGAATTGGAGCGCTCCGAGGCTTCCTTGGCAAACGACTTGAATTCTGCGAGACTTTTGGTCGAAGAATTGGAGAAACAACGCGAGCGGAACGATCGAACCGCGCGAGAAATGTCGGAGAAATACGACAAATTGGAGGATAGATTTATCGAATTGGAGAACGAGGAAAAGCGGCTCGCCGGTATCGTCACTTCCAACGAGGGCGATTTAGAAAAGCTTCGAGAGGCTAAAGCTTGCCTGGAAGAGCAGCTTCAGGTGAGCGTCGGCCTGCGAAACGATCTGGAAGTCAAGATTCACGAGTGGGAAGCCGAGCTGAGCCGATCGCTGCACAACGCCGAGAAGCTGGAGGACGAGAAATCGAAATTACGCGAAGAATGCGAGATGGCTATCGTCGAAAGGGATAAAAACGTGAGAGCGCTGTCGTCGAAACTGGAATCCGCGCAGCGAGAAGCGGCTGATCTTTCGGAAGAATTGATCACCACGCGAGAGCGAGTCGACGTACTGACGAAAAGTCTGAACGAATCGCGGGAAGAGTTGTCCGATAAAAATGTGTCGATGGAGTCGCTGAGTAAGCGCGTCACCGAGCTGGAAGCGCGCGAGGCTTGTTTAAAGAATGATTTGAAATTCGTCGAATCTTCACTGGAGGAGCAACGGAAGCGGAGCGATCGCGTGGTGCGGGAAATGTCCGAGGATTATGTGAAACTCGAGGGTAAATTGAACGAAGCGAAGCACGAGGAGGAACGACTCGAGACTATTATGACGCGTCGCGCGAAAGAGTTGAAATCGATTGAAGAAGCGAAAACTAGTCTGGAGGAACAGTCGCGCGTAAACGCCGAGACGAAGCGGAATCTGGAGGCGAGGATCTCTTCGCTCGAGGTTGATTTGGAGCGGTCGCTTCTCGATGCGCGGAAACTCAAGGACGAGAAGACGCAATTGCGCGAGGAACACGTTGATGTAATTGTTGAGATGAAGAGAAACGCGGAAGCCCAGAATGTCAAGGAAACTGAGCTGTCGTCGGATTTGGAAAGGACGAAAAGCGAGCGCGATTCCTTGCGGAAAGAATTGACCGACGCCACGGAGAGATTCAATTCACAGACGGGAGGGAACGAACGTTTGCTGACCGAGAAGGAGAATTTACTGCGCGAAGCGGAAGACGCTCGACGGCGACTGCTCGCAGAATTGTCGTCGAAGGAGGAAACTGTGCAGCTGCTGCAATCTAAGCTCGACCTGCTGACGAAGGAGAAGCTGGAATCAGAGTTTAAGATGAAGGAAGTCATCGTCAATTTGCAGGAAGTGAAGATCAGCCAAAATGCCGTGCTGGAAACGCAGGGCAAGGCGCTCGATGAGAAATGCTCGCTCCTGGAGGAGCTGCAGAAGCGACTCGATCAGGCGAACAGCTCGTTATCGCGGAAACACGAAGACGAGAAATCGCTGAGATTCGAGCTGGAAGCCGTCTATCGGGATCTGAAGGATTCCGACGATCGGCGAACGAGGGAGAGCGAAGAATTGCGGCAGAGTTTGGCGAGCGTGAGGTCGGACTTGAAAACAGCTCGCGAAAATTACGAGATTCTGCTGAAGAACGTGAATGCCGAGAAATCGAGGATCGCGCGAATTCGTGAGAATCTGAATGTTTCCAGGAACGACTTGATGCGCGTCGTGACAGCGGCCGATACGAACAAATATTCGTTGACTGACCACGAGGACTTTGCGAATTATCTGCAGTCTTTGAACGAGGAAATGAACATCACGCGAGAAGCTTTTTCACGTTTGCGCGATACCAGTGCGTCGCTGGTAAAAGCTCTCGACGATTCGAAGCGAATCGACGAGGAGAATTCAAAGCTGAAGTGCAAAGTCGAAGCGGCCAGAGAAAGATCCGCGGAATATCGTCGTGCGCTCATTCGCAACGAGGAATCTCTGCGAGGATTAATATCGAAAGCGCTGATGTCTCGCGATCGTACGAGCGATGAATTGTGTAACGCCAGGCAAAGCTTGACGCGAGTTCTTCGCGGCGTTCAGAATTTCCCGTTCGACGACGATTCGATGTGCGAAGAATTGAAAGATTTGCAAGCAAGGAAGGAACGATTGGAGGGAATGCTTGCGGAATTGAGTGTACGGCAGACTCACACGTTGGACTTGCTGATGAGTGCAACGAGCCAAGGGTTTTCCTGGATTGAGACGAAGCTGCGAGACATTCGTTTGGAACAAGAATCGAGTGAGATGAATCTCGAGTTTTCGAACGAAGAGTCAACGTTCAATTTGGCGTTGGAAGAGAGCGAAGCCATTCGCAAAGCCGTCGCGTCGATTCAACGTGAAATCGCGGAACTCTCCATTTCGGTGGAGTCGTACGAAGTCAGTTCGAAGTCCGAGCGAACCAAGCGCGACGCGACGATCGAGGTGAAGCTACAAAAGCAAATCGCGTCCGCCGAAGAGCAGCTGGCAAAGGAGAGGAAGGAGTTCAAGAGCAAGTTGGAATTGTCGCGTGTGAGGAATGCGAAATTGGAGAAGAGCATAGACGAGCTCAGGAAGGAGATCAAGCGACTGAACACGGAGAGCTCGTCGTACGAGATGAAGGAAGAACGAGAAGAGTCCGAACTGGCGAGCGAGAGGCTCAAGGTGGAAAAGTTGGAGGAGGAGAATCGACGCTTGAAGGAGGCGAACGATGAGTTGCAGAGACGACCGAAGTCGGAAGACTTTGACGTTCGGCTGAAAGAAGTTCACAAGGAGTACGACGCGAAACTGGAGACGATCAAGCAAAAGATGGTGAGGCACTCCCCCCCTTTGAGAGTTCCTCCTCCTCCTCCTCCTCCTTCTCCTCCTCCCGTCTATAACTCGTGTAAAAAATGAAATTATCGTCCGTCTTTCAGAAAAACGCCTATACCGAACAGGTGGCGAAGGTTAATCAGAAGCAGGACGAAGCGATGCGCGAGAAGGTGGAAGCGCTGCGCGTGAAAATGGAGCAGCAGTGTCGCAAGCACGCCGATGAGATGAGCAAATACAAGGCGCACACCAGCAAGCTGAGCACCGAATTGTGGACCGTGAGCGAGAAGCTTTTAGGCGAGAAGAAGGAGAAAGAGAACGCGCTGGACAAACTGCGGCAACTCTACGCGAGACTTCACGGCGAACGGAGGGAGTGCGACCAACGAAAGATCGCTTCGAACGCGCTGCGAAGCGTCTCCGGGTAACGAGATGAGTTTTTGCTGATTAGCAGGCCGTTGTGTTACGCGGTGTTCAGTGATCATGGAACCACGCGACAAATGCAAATCGTTGCTCCGATTGTGGAAAAATACGGAGCTCTCTCGGGAAAACGTGGAGATGTCGTGAAAATTCTCCTCCTTTTGCAGTCTGGATAAGAAAGAGTCCTCCGCAAACCCGGCTGCACCATCGTATTCCGCTTGCGGTATCGAGATGATCGAGGAGGAGGAGGTAAAGACGTACGCGCGGCGACGTAGCGTCAAGAGTATTCAGGTGATGGGTAATGCTTTTAAGGCGGAGGATGAGGAAGGCGAGATCTTTGATAATGTTTACTTAGGTAAAATCCACTTTTTTTTGGTCATTTTTTATCGTCGCACGCGGCAAGAGCTCGAATCGTAGTTCTCTCTGAAATTCGCCTTTTCGCGTTCCGTTTAGGAGACATGAAGGAGGGCCACTTATCGCCGATCGTGGACATGGACAGACTATCTGTTTTGAAGATGAGGAATTCCCTGTGCAAACCGCATTTGAAGAGCTCGTATCCAGCTGAAACGCATTTTCATCCTTCGGTTTTGAGCGAGGAAGACATCAAGGTATCGTTTTGTAGATTTTCTGTCAATTGTGTGTGTCGTAAGTTTACGAAAATTTTATCGTTTGGTTCAATTTCTTTATGTTTCTACGATTCATTCACGTTACGCGTCTGTGTATTTGTGTCGTTAATCACAATAGAGTGGTGTACTTTGATATAACGTCTATCGTCACTAGTCGCGTCCGTCACCAAGAGACATGTACTGTTTATTATAGAGCGGTGGCGTTACGGAAGATGTATTTAACGACAGCCTCAGTCAGAGTCTGCTTCCTGGGCAGAAGGCGAGAAAGAAGGATAGGACGCAGGTAAACCGACGTTTCCCCGCGTCAAATTCACGCGATCCCGTCGGTCGTCGTCGTCGTTGTTGTTATTGTTTTGTCTTTGTGCTTTGCGTTTTATAGACTTCGTACAAGAAACCCGGACCTCCTACGCCGAGCAAGAATGGAGGAAGGCTGTCATTACAGGTATTTGTGTGATTCTTTGTCTCCGCTTTCTATACGCTTAACTCTAAATTTTTCCGCCAGTAGTGCGGAAGAGTCGATGAAATAGTCCGAAAATGATAATTTATAACTATGTTCGCCACCCGCAATAACCAAGTTTTTAAAGACGCGAAACAACTTTGCTCGCAAGTTAAGAACAAGCAGCAAGAGAGAGTTAGAACTATTTTTCTTATACGCGTTCAACGAATTAGAGTCCTTCTTCTATAGGAAACGATTTTGGCTTTAAAGCCCTTTTTGTGTATCAAAAAACGACGAATCCTTCCACAGTCCAGAAAAGCGCCGCGTTACTTTCTGAATGTTTAGACTAGAGATACAGCTGCCGATTAAATTGCAACAGTAATCGTGGAATCTATTGAAACAGGGTAACGAGCTGCGAAGCCCGCATTCCAGAATTCTAAAGGAGCGGAACAACGACAGAAGGTCCTCGGCGACGCCGCGGCGGTTTAAAAATTTGTTCGCCAGCACTCTTCCCAGAGACCAGGACGAGGTGAGTCGTTCCCGAAAGTTTTCTCCGCTTCTCCTACATTTAATTGGTACAACTCTCGATTACTCTTTCATTTTATCGAGCGTTTGTTTCGCTTTCGCGGACAGAATGTTACAGGCACGCCGAAGGGACGTAGAATCAGCAGTATTTTCCGCAAGCAACGATGATAGCGACGATGCAATCGCGGCTAATAGGCGCACAGTGCGTATAAAGATTTTTTAGTAAGTCTGTACATAATGCATTCTTCCACATATCCCCGCGCGTGTACATAGAAATCCGTAATATATATATATATATATGTAAACTGTCGCCGAATCATATAGTATACCGCGCGATTATTATATAGCGAGAATAAAGCTGAGCATAAAGAAATCTCAGAAATCTTCAATTCTCAGGATCGCGGAGAGGAACGATCGGTCGCTAATCGACAATGTGTGCCGCGTTTATTTAGAAAAATCATTAAATACTCTGGTAGTAACAAAGACAGTAACTTTACACCTCGTATCGTATCAAAGCGTCGACAAATGCGCGCAGTCGGTATGATAATAATGTGATATCGATTTGAAAGTATAACGAATCGTATAAATGATATCGATAGCATAAAAAAAAAAGTCAGTCGAGATGAAACGAGACCCTATAACACTGTACGGTAACAAGATATAGGCCTATATGTACCATGTATACAGGAACATGGCGAGGAAATTGCTCATGGGACATTAGAATCGGAGAAGTTCTCTTCTATTATGCGTTCATCAGGGTTATTTGATGTTCTCGTTCGCATTCGAATATCACCTATGTGGGCAGTATCCTCGCCATGTCTCTGTATATTCACATATAGGTATACATATCGTATAGGTATAGAGCGAAGCTGATCCTTACTTTTTGATATGTCGGCATTTTCGTCGACAAACATCTCGCGACGCGCCATTGTATCATTCAATCGTGGATCCAGCGTCTAAACGATGCTTTCTCGTCTCTCCTTCTCTCTCACTTATTCGGAGTCCGACTCCTAAAAAATAGAAGAGAATAAAAGTGTTGAAGTAACGATACGTACAATTGAGTAATGGAACGTATTTCCCACGCGAGCAACTTTACCATGTACTGTCCTTGGACGTAGCGACCGGAATTCCTGGCGGTCCTCCGCAATTCTCTCTGCTCTGTATTTTCCTGACTCCTTCGTCTGTAAAAGAAACCGGCGTGAATATTTTCTTCTCGATGTGTTCGCGAAGCGTCATACTCACGTTCGCGACTGGATCTGCAACAACTTGAGCCTGTTGTCGATGTCTTGCGCGGGACTCGCGGATTCATCGATCGGCACCGGTGACGTCGCATTCGGCGTCAGGTCGTTCGTCTCGAAGAAACCGATCGGTTTGGCAACCCTCGTCGCGGAGACTTTGTTAATCGTTAATCTGAAACAGATAGGAAGGTCAAGGCTGATCCTTCGAGAATAGAAAAAGTATTGGTAGTACGCGAATAAAAGAGCAGTCCATCCATTACTTACGGATTCTTTCTGGCAGCTCGCTTCTTCTTGCGCTTGCTGAAAGAAAAAGTCTTTGTTGTCATTGGTGTTCGGCGAAATCGGAACTCCAAGCAAAGAGAGTCAAGAATCTACATGGCGAGTACACATCGCGATCCGTCTTCTCGACGGACCGAAAGTGCGATGCAAATATCACGATCGACGTCTTTTTGCTTGGCGGTTAAGTTACGCTATTATCGACTATCTGAATGAAAAAAAAAAAAATGAATCTACAGAATTAACCCAAATGAAGTATCTATACAAACACATACTGTTAGGTACAGTTGAACCTCGTGTAACTCACTCTTGATTCCGAAGTCGAAGCACTCGAGACTTACACGTAAATTATACTCAACGGAGTGAAGCATGCGGTGGTGAGTTACGCGAAGTTAGAGACTGCAGTGGCAATAGAGAGAGAACGGCGTGTTTTTCTTGTATAACGAGAAGACGCGAAACTTGGCCGAAATGGGGAAATGTGAGGATGGGTTAATTCTGTCACACATTTCCAGAGTGAACCGTGGAAGACGCGCGAGAAATGCAGAAACGAATCATCCTCTTACCGTCGGAAATTTTGAATTTTTTTATCGAAAAATAAAAAAACGAGGAACGAGGGAGCAGCGGGAGAGCAAGAGGGTGGTACCATATGAATTAATATCACACTATTTTTCTGTATCGATCACCAATCTGTATATTCAGGATATTATAAACAGAGAGTACAAAGTTTTAAACCTATGTGGTTCTGATAACTTAAGTTCATTAAAAGCACACACCTCGTTCTCTATATACGATCTCGTAGTTCGTTTAAAAAATAATATGGTATACTTAGTTGTATCGTATTGTTCTCTGTCTCACCAGACGAAGAGCGTTTCCGACCACTCTACCAACATTTATTCTCGACTCGTCGCTCGTACGCACAACTAAATTCGGCTGGAACGAGTCTTTCCAGCCCGCCGTAGCAATAGATCAAACGATACTACACATGCAACGAAACGTTATGTCGATGCGCTATGCCAACTGTAGAAATTGAGTACAACAGAGCTGAAGCGAAAAGACTGGAAGATGAACGGATTCCTGTTGAGTGTCGTAGATAGAAACGGACACAGCTCTCGACCAACCGAAAACCGAGTGGGAATAGATGGAGGCGGATATCGAAGCGATCGTACCGGAATTTATCGCTTTCTAAAGTAATCTCGTACCAATGACCAGGCGCACTTGTAGTTGTTCATTGGAGCAGCATTCTCCGTTATAAATATATTCGCGAGAAATCTCGCAATCTCGAAAATTCTACACCTTCTTCTCTTTCTTCTACTTCTCTCCCAGCCGTTATTACGAAAAAAAAAAAAAGGTTTTTTTCATCAATGTCGGTCGAAAGCTCGCGAGCGACGTAATTGCGATTGCAATCATCGCTATCGTCGACGGTTTGATAAGTAAAGGACAGCGAAAATATATGTTATCTCCGCGCTATGCCTGGATATAAGGGCGCGTCTGATCATTGGTACATTAATCCGCGCAGTGCAACTTTCTCTCTCTCTCTCTCTCTCTCCCCCCCCCCTCTCTCTCTTTCTTTCTCTATCCGCCTCCGGGATCGATTTCCCAGCGCAATCGTGGAAGCTCTAACTGCGATGGCACACTTGTGTCCATTCCGAGATACACCTCTCGCGACGTCCGAGACGCTTCCGCGCGAGAGATCTCTAAAACGCGGCTCGACGAAAGAGAGCGGATACCCACGAGACACGCGGCAACGATCCGGAGCTCTTCCACGTGCGGAGCTCAATTAAAAGTCGCAGACGATTAAGACGAGTACCGTAGAGAGAGCTACCAAATAACACAGACTCTATTGCAGTACCATACTGGAACAGAAAATCAACGAAGAGAGTTAAATCGGGAATCGCGACCGTCGCAAGCTACCGGCGTGGTGGTTTAAGCGAGATGATTAACGTGCGTATAGACATAAGTGTGCGTGTGCGAACAAGGCGTTAGGACGACAACGAATGCGTGGATGAAAGCAGATGCAGAAAAAACAGGTTTTTTTTTTCGTAAGCGGCTACTACCGTCGTAACGACCATCCGACGTTCCAACGCGAGTACGAGCGCGCCGACGAAGCAACGATACGCGTACGATTCGCGCGGACGGTACGGTCCGCGCGCACTATCTCGATTTCCGAGCGTCGCGCGCGCGCGTTCGACATGGACGGTCGAAACGCGAAGCCGTAGAAAACTCTGATCGAAAGCGACATCGGCCAAGTATTCGGCGCGTCGTTAAATTCGTACAACGCTATATGTAGACACCCAACTCACCCCATGAACTCGTGATCGGAAACTTCATCCGCCTCGTCGGCCTCTTCCTCTTCTGAAAGGGAGAAGACGAAGTCGCGGATTAATCGTTCGTACAGTATGAAGATCCCCGATGTCGGGAAATCTCTCGGGCTGTCGCGGAGATTGGCGATAGGGAGAAACCCTCTCTCGAAATGTACTCTCTTTTCAATGCCCCTAGTGCGAACGAACAATTTCGAACTTACCGTGACCAGCTAGCTGATCCTTTTTCCGTCTCGTGTACGCTCGTTTGCTGGTTATCGGCACCTGATCCGACTCCCCGTGCAACAGGCTATTTCTGTACAGTAGAAGCGGCTGCCAATCCTCGCCCCGCGAGGACGGCATTCCAGCTTGCAAACGTTTGTCCAGGAAGTTCAACCTGCAGGTAATAAATAGTTTGTATTTTTCATCCAAAATTTGTGCTCGCGGTTTAATAAGTTTCTACCAACGGAGAGAGGCTCGAATTTGAACTCTGCTGGATCGTTCAGCTCTTGTTTCGTGTTTTCGTGTCTTGCTTCGTTGAGAGAAATAGCTGCTACTATTCCGGATGTCCGAAAATTATTTAGGTATACCTACACATCGTTAGAGTATCGCTTCTTCGTAAAATTATTGTCTTTATACGTTATGATTTGTCCGGTTTGTAAAAAGACCGCGGAGAATTCTACGAAGAAGCGACACTAACGAAACTGTTCAAAATGCGGTAAAATAAATATTTTCCTTTAAAACGAACGTTTTTGTGGAAAAAAAAAAAAAAAAAAAAAAAAAAAGTAGAAGGCTAGACAATGGTATGAAAGAAATCGTCGCCTTTCGTATCCTCGATACGAAACCCCATAAATTATTATATCCAGAGGTCCTTCGGATGAATTTCCATACGCAAATATTAAAACGCGACAACTTTTCTGGTTGCCGAACAAAACCGCGAGATTACTTGAAATAAACTTTTCAAGATTTGCTCGCTAGACCGACTACATCGTTCGTTTACTCACACAACGCGTTTATCCTGCTTCAGCAACTTGTTCGTGAACTCTGACAGGATCTCCAAATACGGCAGATTCGGTGGCGGGCCAGTGGGATCGAGCTCGACACCGTCCGGCGGTGTGATGGCGAATAGAACCCCCGTTCTGTGCAGAGCAGTGATCGCTTCGCGATTCTTCACCGCGTCCAGTCCGAAAGACAGAGCGAATCGTTTCGCCAGTTCCTGAACGGAAAAAAGCAGTGGTTACACGATCGACGAACGTCGCGCGTCGCCGAGACATTTACCTTGATCGCCGTGAACTCCTCGCTGACTCTGCCCTTCTCGGCGATTATTTCGTTGTAGAGAATGTTCAAACTATGCTGCATCGTGAGCGCGCAATTCGTCTTGTTGATGTCTCTCGCTTTACCCAGGGTGGTTTTGATGATATCCCCGTAGTCGTTGTAGTACTTCACGTAGTGCTTAAATACGTCGGCGGCCGCTTTCGTGGGGATCATATTGTAAACGATCAGCTTACAGTATCCCGCTAAGAAGTTTCTCCTCTTGTGCAGTTCCTCGATCTTCGAGTGTTCGTCATGGCCATCTGTGAAGGGCGAGCTTGGATGGGATTTAGAGGAGGACTCGCGAGTATTTTGTCGTTGCCTTTCTTCGAGCAGAGCAGACGGGGGAACGAGTAAATATGATACGGTTCGTCGATTTAAAATTACGCACGATTCTCTTATGCTCCCGGTTCGTGTGTTATATTTCCACCAATCTCTAGCAAACATTCACAAGTCTGAATCAATTTCCCGCGTACATGATGACATTTCTTGGCGCGTTAAATAACACTGGTCGACACAGCAACGACAAAAAATCATCTATATTAAAACCAAGTGGTTGATGCAGATGTCGAATTACTAATCTTAATTCCTTTTTCCATTTTGCTCCGGGGTACGTGTAATCAAAGGTTTTCGTGTAATTTTAAACGGTACTCCCCACATCTTCTGCCTTGAGATAAACGCAGACAGAGGCATACTCACCGTCCTCCACCTCGAAAAAGACATACTCCTGTATGAAACGATTGAGCATGTTCTGCATCGCGTGATCCGGCTCGTAAACCAACTGATGCATGAGGGCGTTCGAATGCGTGCTCAGCTGATTGCAAAACACCACCAGCAAGTCGCAAATCGTGTTGTAAGCTTCCTCCCGCAATATCGGCGGCGACTGCGACATCTGCGCGAAATTCGAGACCGCGGCGATAAGTGCTGCACCGCTGCCGTCGTCGAGTCGAGTCGAGTCGAGTCGTCAATATGGGAAGCGACACACGTACCTCGTCGCCGGCGTCGTCGCCCACCAAATTACGCATAGAACCCATGAAAGCGTGCAAACGCTCTTTCAGTATACGACACTCGTCCTCGCCCCGACTGCCAGACTCCACCGCCTCCATGAGGTGATTCTGGCCCCATAATATCGCGAAGAAACAGGAGCTTATGCAGTACCTGACAGCCTCGGGTTTCAAGCACCTGTAAGAGAACGTTCCCGTTGACGCGGAGTCTCGCGAATTTCGCGTTCAACGGTGTGATGCGAGGCGAGAATCGAGTACTTTCTTACTTGGTGGGATCTTTGGCGTCTTCGATGTCCTTGTACAACGAGTCCCAGATACCCCAGGGGTTCATGTTATGGCAGCTGTAAAAGATGGACACCTTCTTCAGCGACACCAGGACGGTGCACTCTTCCTCCTCGTCCGGAACCTCGTCTCCCTCTATCAAATTTCTGTACTCGTCGATCACTTCCTTGTACTTGTTTACGATCGCGTCGATCAGGGTCGAGCGTGCCACGTCGCACCTGCGTCAGAAATCGACGTTATCCGTCGCGCGCTGAGTCTCCTCGAGAGAGAGAGAGAGAGAGAGAGAGAGAGAGAGAGAGAGAGAGAGAGAGAGAGAGAGAGTACGTCGAAGGTGTGTGAGTGAGAATCGCGCGCGCTCGGGTACCTGGTGAATATCGCGTGTCCTTCGATGCACAGATACTCCAGGGTCTTCGCAGCCGTGTCGAGCACCTCGACGTCGTGCGTCTTGTCCACGATGGCGTGGATCTTGCTCAACAGTGAATCGAGATTCTGCTCCTGCCTGGACTTTGTGTAGATGTCGAGGTCGAAGTACTGCGGAATGGCGAGCAGATTGGCCAGCTTCTCCGGATCGGCGCTGTACTTGTCCAGCAGCAGCGGCAGCGTCTGGATGAAGTGTTCCGTGAGCCTCTGCTTGTCGTCCTGAACTTGCTTCAGCTCTTTCACCGACAATATCTTGCGCGTGGGTCCTCTGCCGACGGGAGCTTCGCCTGCGCGCAGGGGACAGTCGACGTTAAAAAATACGAGAACGATAACGAAGATTGGTCGAAACTTTTACTCGACGAGCGACTGACCCGTAGCAGCCTGCTTTATGCAGCACGCCATCAACTCGATGAGCGACGTCTCCTTCTGATTATCGAGCGCTTCCTCCTCGGGACCCGCGTCCTCGAGCAGCAGATCCGTCATGCACTCCCAGTCCTTCATCATCTGATTGGTCTCGATAAGCGAATCCACTAAATAAGCGCCGTGCTCGTGGAGCTCGGACTCGATGAAGAATAGCACGAGATCGCGTATGAGCGGCGTGTTGGGCAGTCGCTTCTTGCCGCGTTTGGTCTTCACACCGGCCACGGCCTCCTCGTCCGGCACGAAGAGACGCTCGTTGAGAAATTCGCCGGCGGCCTGCGCAACCGCGCGATGCGACGAGTACACGAGCTCGTACACGTGCTCACAGTCCTTGTCCGTGAGGATCTCGCGATGATGCTTCAGAATGGAGATGACCAGCTTCACCGCCTGCACTGCCACGTCGTACTCCTTGTCGAGGGTCATCGCGACGATGCGATCCTTGAACTTGCTGGTGAATAGCTCCAACTTGGTCTTCAGCTCTTCCGAGGCGTAGAGCGGCTGTAGCGCCTGCAGGCACTTGAGCCTGACTTCGCCGACTTTGTCGTGCAACGTCCACCCTGCAGGAAAAAATTATGTTTCGTACCCCGACGTTCCAATTCACAGGGTGGCCACTGGTTCCGATACCCCCTCGTATTTTCCCGACAATCTTGAAAACATTCCTTGACAAAACCGTCGGAATTACGAGGAAGCAAAGATATTTTTCGACCGGGGATATTTTTTCGATAAGGAATCGGGAGAGAAAACACGTAATAAGCATTTTGAATTCGTCTCGATCGAATTTCGAAACTTTAATTTACGAATTTTTCTCGACAGTGGCCAGACTCTGGGAGCATGCCTTCGATCGTCGCGAGAATTCACGCACCTATGTATTTCAAGTACGAATCGTCGAGAAAGTTCTGGTGAAATTTCTTCATCCACACACCGATCTCCGCCATGCAGATCGCGCGTATCTCGGGCAACGTGTCGCGGTAGCGATGCACGAAGACTGATTTGAACATGTACGTCAGCATGTTCTTAATTTCGTCCATATTCTCCTCGAGCTCTTTTCGTTTGGCCATAAGAGACTCCAGACGATCGGCGGCCCTCTTCTCCCGAGCCTTCTGTCGCTCCGCCTCGTATTGTCGCTGCGTGTTATCCAGATTGATCGACACGGTCAACGCAACGTCCACCAACGCAGTCATCAGCTTCATCGCTGCGAACGCGAATCGCGCGTTGATCGTATAAAACAATTATTCGGGAGAGAGGCGTCATCGTTGCGTTGCTCACCGGCAAGAGTGGCGGTGTGTCGAAATGCTCGCACCTGCGAGTCCGACAATCCGGTGAGCAGGGAGATGACGTTGTCCATCAGGAACTGATCGTAAATGATGGAATACTGGCACTGTCGCACGAGGATCTGAACGAACTCGCAGAAATTCGCGCGGAACTTCTTCCACTGCTGTCCGGTCATTATTAGAGGATACTCGCCGCTCTCCTATAACGTGGAAACAAGAATCGAAGGTTCTCGCGATCTCGTCTAGTCGTTTTGCGCGCAAAAGAAAAATCTTTCAAGCCACGGCCAAAGAAGCGAAAGGCGGAACTGATAAAAATTAGCTTCACCTCGTCGAACTCTTCCGTCATTTTACGAATAATCGCGACGTGCTCCATCGTCGCCTGCATCTCCGGCGTGATTCGTCCCTTGCATCCGCTCCCGTTGATGAAGAATTGCATCAACATCAGGAGAGCGTTCTCCCTGTTACCCTTGTACTTCTCTATCCAATCGTCGACGATGGTCTGAGGGGAGCGCGATACGGAGCATTAGTCGAGTGACGATTCGGGAACGCCGCAGTACTTACGGTCAGGGAAGAGCGATTGTTCCTGATGACGTAGTAGAGGCTCGCCTCGTCCTCCAAGCTTTGAGGATTGAAAGTGCGCTTCCCTCGTCCGCGCCCTCCACCGCCACCGCCACCGCCACCGCCACCGCCACCGCCACCGCCGCCACCACCACCAACACCACCACCACCACCGCCGCGCGGTTTCGCATTGACCGACACCGGGGCGAAATCGTTGTCGATTTCTCTGTACTTGGGCTGCTGAATCGGACCACCTTTCGACGCCAGAGTGAAAATTAACGCTCGCATATTGAGTTTAAGCATTTATACGATTTCAATCTCTCTCAACACGACTGCAGAAGGCATATCTCAATGGGAACTTAAAAAAGCGTTGCAAACGATCGTACCACGCAGTCGGGCGCGCGTATTCCTTGTGATCCTCATATTGGCCGGCGCTACGGGCGTCATGGGCTGCTCAAAGTGTGCTGGACTTTCAAAGGGTGCTGTGTGCTCCTGATATGGCTGCTGCGACGTGCCCGGAGAGCTGTAGCTCTCGGAGGAATAATGTTCGGGTCTGAAATGAAACGGAAGAGGTAGGATAAACTGCACATGCGGCACATTTTCTCGTGCTCTCTCGCGTACGTTGGATTGTGTACGGGCGTCTGCGGAGCCTGGTTGTATGGAGCATAGGCTGTGAACGTCTCCTGTGCGTCACCACCAGAGTCATTCATCGGCGTCATCGGTGTCATCGGCGTCTCGTACTCCGGCGGCACGGGATCGTCCATGCGGATCCTCTTGCCGCCCCGTCTGTGCATCATCTCGTCGGCGTCTCTCGTTGGCGTTGACTCTTCAAAGAAAGACGTCGCTTCCAATCGGAAAGAAGGTGCGAGCACGGGAGTCGCAGTAAATCGTAGGAGTTGAGTTATTCGCCATAAGCGACGTGTTACCCGCTTAAATTTGCCGGTAAAATACTCCAAACTAGCAATTTGAGCGGTACTTACGATGTTCAATTATTTCGAAGCGTCTCCGCGGTTTCGGGGAGGTCGATTTTCAGAAACCGTATCGCCGAGCGGAATACGTCCAAAACTTAACAGCAATAGCACCGTGCTCCATTCGATACGATGGAAGGACGACGTTACGTACCACGAAAAATTTGTCTCGCGACTGACTCGTGAAACGCAGAAAAATTCACGCGTATCGCCCCCCTTGTACGTGTAAATACACTTCTGGCGAAAACAAATCAGCTCATTCCGCCATTTTTCTGTTGTATTCAATAACGACCTGCGCGCGCATCAGGATAAAGGCCCGTTTATATAGGTAGATGTGCGGTTTGAGCGACCAACTCGGGTATCCTGTTACCCGGGTGCCCGAATCAGCTTTCGGACTTCGAATCCAAAAGTGATGCTGAAAATCGACAAAGGTATCCGGAATATAGAATGACCGAGAAGGGGTATGTTAGTACGGCAAAAAGTTGGTTTTGATTATAACGCGAGTTCACTATTTGACAGTCGCGCACAAACTAATGATGACGAGACATAATCCGAGATTGAACGCGTGAGCGTGGAGAACGAAACATTCCCCTCAGCGGTCGCAACCAGACTGACGGGCGCGCGCCATGCGTGGCCATCTTTCTGAGAGTGACGCTGGGGAGGGGGTTGCGTAAGAACGAGAAACGGGGCGGATTTCAAATAGCTGATATACCTAGGTATACGTGATGTTGCATACCTGTGCATCGCACAGTTCGTATTTTTTAAGAAACTATTCGAACTGGCGTGATTGTAACGAAAATAATTTGAAAAGAACGTGTTACGGACGAGTGAGGAGTGATATGATTTGATGAATATGCTGTAAATGAATTAGACATGATGCTATTCGTTGAATTCTAGGTATTGCGTTGCACTTATAGGTATGCGTACGGATGTGCTGAGTGTGATAACAATATGAGAATGACGGATGAATTGGACGTTGTACTGTTGCAATACGAATGTAATGAAAGTGGCAATAAAGGAATGCATTATTATTAGGTGGTGGTGTTGGTGAATTTTACTGTTGCAAATGTAAAGCCAGGTCTTCACTGCGCGAAATTCTACGCGAAACTGTTGCGCGAGTCATGTCCCCTCCTTTTCTCGCGCTCCCTCTTCTCACTCATTCTCTCTTTTTCGCGAAAGAGTTTCGCGCAGTGAAGACCCGGCTTAATGAGAATACGACAATAAAAGAATCGCTTAGGTATTAATTTGCGAGGCAATGTGGTTTAATGGTAGTAGGTAGCTTTACTACCTACATACGGTAGTAGAGCGGTGCGACCAACTATTACCATTAGATAATAAACTACCGTAGGTAGGTATAGGTAGGTAGAGATTTTCCTCCAGTAGGTAGATAGGTACAGCACGGGCTTTCTACTTTATCATATGATAGTATGTCAAAGTTCTTTCTCTGCAGCGCAGTCCGAAAGCTGAGCCGGGCACTCGAAGACGGTTGATCGCTCGGATTCCGTATCTGCAATATTATACGCGTTTTACCTATTCTGTCTTTTTTATGATTCATTTGATGTGGTCATTTGGTGGCAATTAGTAGTATATTCGTAATATTTTGTAATCATAAAATTTGTCCTGCTGTGGAAAAGTTCTCCGCGATTTTTCGCGCTATTTCTCGAGTCAATGCAATGCCAGACCTTACAATCAACGGTGTCGTCGTGACTTTTCCCTTTACTCCATATCCCGTGCAAGAGGAATATATGAGCAAGGTTATAGAATGTCTGCAAAACAGCAAACACGGTGTTTTGGAGTCTCCTACAGGTACGAGAAACCGAACGACGGGAAGGAGATTTCGACGAATTATTCCGTTTCCCCCTCCCCCCCCCCCCCATGTGTTACAGGTACCGGCAAGACGCTCAGCCTGTTGTGCTCCTCTTTGAGTTGGCTTTTAGTCAAGAAAGCTCAACTACAAGCGCAAGCAATCGTGGGAGCGATAGAGCGGCCGGATCTCGGCGGACATTTCTTTGATAAACTGACAAACGAACTGGACACCGCGGTTGGAAAATCCGACGTGGCGGCGGCGGCGGCGGCGGCGACGAATGTCGGTTGGGGCGTGCCAAAGATTATTTATGCGTCCAGAACGCACTCTCAGCTCTCGCAAGCCATGCAAGAATTGAAGAGAACGTCGTACAAACACGTCAAGACGGCAGTTCTCGGATCGAGGGACCAGCTTTGCATACACCCGGAGGTTTCCAAGGAGCAAAGCAGTAGCAATAAAATTCACGCGTGCCAGGCCAAAGTGAAAGCGAGAACCTGCTTTTACTACAATAACGTCGAAACTCGGTAGAATTTCACTTTCGTGTCTCTCGAACACGGCGCTTCCTTAATTCGGCGAGGTCTTTGCACACATGTCCACTTAATTCGTTCCTCGAATGCACAGGAAGGAAGATCCCGCGTTCAAGCAAGAGATCCTGGATATAGAAGACCTGGTAAAGGCAGGCCAAAAACTGAAATGTTGCCCCTACTTTTTGTCCAAGGAACTGAAACAAAATGCCGACATCACATTCATGCCGTACAATTACCTCTTGGATCCCAAAACGAGAAAGTCTCAGGGAATAGACCTGCAAAATAACGTAGTCCTATTGGACGAAGCGCATAATGTTGAGAGGATGTGCGAAGAAGCGGCATCGCTACAAGTACGCGGATAGTACCGTCCACCCGCCCGGTGCCATCCTCTCGTTGCGACTGATCCATGCGCTATTTCCTCCCCAGATAAGCAGCACGGATGTAGCTATTTGTATCGACGAGATAACGACGGTAATGAAAAATCTGGCCGATTGCGAGAATCAAACAGATTTTTTTTCGGAAGGATTTAACAGTGCGCAAAAAGATTTTACGGCGGAGGACCTGTGCATCCTGAAGACCATGTTTCTGGGACTCGAAAAAGCAATAGACGACATCGTGATTAGGAAACGCGACGAAGGAGAGACATTGCCCGGGGGATACGTCTTACAACTTTTGGAGAAAGCCGAAGTAAGTCTTTATTACGGATTTTAGCTCTCCACGCTCGGCTCACTGGCGCGATACGCCTCGACTCACTTTCAGTTGACTCACGCTAACGAACAAGTAGTCGTGGAGAAATTAGAGAAGATCATTCTTTATCTGTCGACAACGAGCACCTCTCCCTTTGCGAGGAGAGGAAACGGACTTCAGAAGTTTAGCGATTTGTTACGAACGGTATTTTCCGGCGGTGCGAATTCCCCGCGCCATCGCGAAAGGGTCGAGCAATGCTACAAAGTGCACATTCAGGTAGAAGAACCGAGGAAAAGTACGAAGAACGATGGATGGGAAGCAAAGAAGACGACGGCAACGAAGACGGAAGGAAAGCTCATAAGTTATTGGTGCTTTAGTCCCGGGTTTGGGTACGTACGCGCGCGCGCGTGTTATACGCGTATCTCTGTAGACCGCGATATCGTAGTTTCGTATTCTCTCTCTCTCTCTTTCTTTTTATCGTTATGTTCTCTCTTCTGAATGTGTGTGTGTGTTGAATATAATTTAACAAGTCTATCGTCGTCGTCGTCATCATCATCATCATCATCATCATTGTCATCGTCATTACAGAATGCAACAACTTGTAGAGCAGGGTGTACGCTCGATAGTCCTGACCAGTGGTACCCTATCGCCCTTGAGATCTTTGATATCCGAGCTTGGTATACCGATCGACGTTCAACTTGAAAATCCGCACATCGTAGCGGGAAATCAAGTTTGCATCGGTGTGCTCGGTCAAGGACCGGACGGCCATCCCCTCAATTCATCTTTCAACACGCGGTATCGTGATCAATCTTCAGTTAAAATTTGAGATTCGTCGCATACCGATGAGTATTGCTCGCGCGTTGGATTTCGATCGAATGAAATCGTCCATTCTCGTATCACGATTGCCAGGGTAATCATTCATCGGTATTCATCACATACGTATTCAGGAACGATCCGAAATATATCGCTTCCCTCGGACGGACGGTGTACAACTTTAGCTGCCTCGTGCCACACGGAATGTTAATTTTCTTTCCATCGTACCCGATCATGAAGAAATGTCGAGAGGATTGGCAGAACGATGGACTCTGGTCGAGAATAGCCCAACGAAAAGTTCGTAGACACGAATACACTCGGTGCTTATTGCTTTTTTCGGTAGCACGACATCCCGTGTAGCGCGTGTCTTCCGTTCTGTTCGCGCAGCCAATTTACGTGGAGCCTCAATCGAAGGACGGCTTCGTCAACACGATGAACGAATATTACCAGAAAATGTACGATCCGTCGTGCAACGGCGCCATCTTCATGGCCGTGTGCCGGGGAAAAGTCAGCGAAGGCTTGGACTTTGCTGATGCAAACGGCAGAGCGGTCCTGATAACGGGCCTCCCATTTCCGCCGCTCAAAGATCCCAGAATCGTTTTGAAGCAAAAGTATCTAGAAGAGACGAGGTCCAAAGATAAAGAGGTACTTAATAGCGCGCATTCTCGTTTCTCTCGCGCGAGGGGCAACGATTTGACGAAGGTTTAACGAATTTCCTCCTCGATTCACGCAGGCTTTAACGGGACAGCAGTGGTACCAGCTCGAGGCCTCGCGAGCCGTTAATCAAGCTATCGGCCGCATAATACGGCACAAGAACGACTACGGGGCTATCATTCTTTGCGACTGCCGATTCAGTGGTCCCAACTTCAAGAAGCAGCTTTCGGCGTGGCTTCAACCACACGTAAAAACGTTCACCGATTTTGGAACGGTGACAAAAGCCTTGAGAGAATTTTTCCGATACGCCGAGCACAACGTGAGTTACCGTAAAGACGCGTGTACGAAGCGATAATGTGTTTCGCCACGTATCCGACAAATCGCTGTTACGCGTGCATGTGCGTCCGAGTTATCGCGCGCCGATATTTCCAGTTACCTCGACCGACGTCGACGAGAGGCAAATACTCGGAACTGCCGTTGCCGGCCACGCCGGCGAGATTCGACACTGCGACTTCGAAAGTGCTCGCCACTTCGTCCAAATTGAATGTGACGCCAAAAGTCGAGGAGAAGTGTAATATAGAAACGTATCGAGGAATCTCGCCGACCGAAGTGAAATCAAAATCGGTGGTAAATTTCAATAGCGGTCTGAGGTCAAATTGGGACAAGTGCGAGTTGACTGTGACGAGCGATGTCGCTGAACCTGTTGCAAAGAAAAGGAAGATCAAGGTGCTACCGGTAGAGCTCAATACAAATCTGTCCGGCGCTACGTCGTCGTTAGCCGCGACAAAATCACCGGCGGAAGCCACATTGACGACCGGTCAAGGCGATGACTCGCGATCGAGCGACACGATTAGCAGCGACGACAAAAAGGAATTGGGAAAGGCTTATCTGAGAGACGTATGTGTACGCGGAAATGTAGATGTGCGCGTTTTTAACGTATCCCTTCCGAGTACGCGATCGCGAGAATGCTTTGCTTCCTCTTCCGCGCATCTCACCTAACAACAAGCTTGTATCGTTGCCACCACCATTCATTCGATCGATCTACAACAGGTTAAGCGGTCGTTAACGAGCGAAAATTACAAGGTGTTTACAAAAATGATTCAAAACTACACGAAGAATGGTGATTTCGATGAACTCGTACAAACGCTCGAAGTACTTTTTCCCGCTCGAGAGAACCTCGGGCATCTGTTCAAAGGTAACGTCTGTCTAGTATATAAATCCGAAATTTGCTCTTATTATCGTTGTACTTTCCGCAATTTTGAAAATATTTGTTCCAGGATTTCGAAGTTTTTTAAAGAGGCAGCACGTTTCGTCATTTGAAAACTATACGATTCGCCTGGATTGACCCGCTGCGTAAACGCGATATCATTCAAGGTATTCAATAACGCGTGCAGGGATATTTATCGGAAATTGAATTTTTCCCACGTAATCTGAAAAACGTTGTAATCTACGTCTGGTCGTTTTTTAGAATTTTACATCATTCGCGCGCGCGCGTTACAATTTTGCCTTGGTTCGTTTGCTTTTACGAGTACATGAAACTATTAATCGTCATTGGAATACCTCCATATCTGATTACACAATCGTTCTCTTGATTTGATAAATGTCGTTTGACGTATCGCGTCGCGTTCAAAGTACAGTGCATTTACCTCTGGAATCGTCAGTATTCGCGCGACTGATCACACTTGTCCGTCATGGGGGAAATCCGTTGGCGATTATCGTAGCACCGATCATTCCCTACGCGTAATTATATACAAGGGTGAATAAATCACGGCGTATATCTGCTGAATCGTATGTAAGATACAGTTTAATATAGGTACACGGATACGTTTTCAACGGATACTCACATGTCTTTAAAATCCGACTCGCCATACACGGCTGGTGCTAATGGGGTGTGCTTGAATAAAACAAGGATATATGAGAAATTGATAGCACTATATGCGCGCACATAGGTATATGTTGGCGCGCGGTGAACATGTATCGCAGTCCGATATAAATACAAACGGCCTCTGTACCGATAGGCTAGGGGATCGAGGTTGACAAAAAAATAAGCGCCACCCCTCAAGCCGAATCCATATTTACCGCACTGGTTGTTTCCCCGTCAGTCATAGCCTTTACAACTATTTCCTGATAATACTCTCCGAAGACACTGCGATTATGCGCTACTAAAATGAGGAATTGTGCAGCTATCGCCGCCAATTCCTCTTGCAACGACGAGAGTCCGGGAGGTGTTTGCTGCGGCGCGGTACTTTGAGACAAAATGATCTTTTGTAAAAACTGTCGAATTCTCAAGCCTGCGAGGGAAGATTTTTCTTAATTGAGCGCACCGAAAATAGGTACCTATATATGCCGGACCGTGCGAACAATTCAAACTTACCGACCAAGTGCCTGATCTTGTGATCCGGTTTTACGATATCGAGCAACTGACCCTCCAGTATCGTTTCTAGCGCCTGCGATAACTCTGGTGCACCAATCTCCGCCAATGTTGCCTTAACGTCTGCTTTTACTTGTAATACTATGCTTGGCATAGCCTCTTCCAATTCTCTACGGTGAAAATATTGGATTCGGTAAATTGCGTTGCCGATGTACACGCGTAAACGATCCGGAAGCGAGCTTTTTAAATTAAAGTACGAGTGAAACATCAGTTGTTACTTGTTCGAATGCACCGCATCCAACAGTGCGGCCAAGTGTTCCTTGAGTTTTTTTTTCAAATTGGACACCCCTTGCACCGGCGCACCAACCGTGTTGTTCACCAGCAGAATGACGGAACCGACTATGCTCAACCTACTGGTCTTATCTCTCAATTCTATCAGTCGGCCCTGGTCCAATAGTAACGTCTATGCCCGTCACAGAAAGAATGGGGGAAAAAAAAAAAAGATTAGTTTACCGTAATTGCACTTTCTCACAGCGATAGCTAGGTACAACGACGCGAAGCACCAAATCGACTCGAGAGTTACCTCGGCGTCAGGGTTGAAATCCCATTCCAAAAGGTCCAAGTACGCTTCGGCTAAAAGGCGGTGAGTAATTTGCTTCGCAGCATTGGCATCCGTCGCGGTTACAGCGGCCCTTTCCTCGTCGAGGTGCCTCAATAACCATTGTCGCGTGTATCGCAGCCCGTCTGTTTGGATTTTTAAAAATTCGGCAAACTTGGCCTTCTCGTATTCGATGCTCGACGCGACAATGTTCGGTCTCATCATGGTGATCGTAAAATTAGCCAGATCCAATCGCATCAGTTGTAACGTCTCCATTATCCCCTTGAACGTCTCGATAACGTCGGTACGGTGCTGAAGCTCTTTGATATTGTCATCTCTGACCGGAGCGCACACTTTGCTCATGATGGAAATAATGTACCGCGCGTAGTGATGAAAATCCAATACACCACGTTCGGCTTGCTGCTTGATCAAATCGACATCGAGGACCTCTTTAATGTTCTCCCTGATCTTGGTGTGATGGGGCAGTACGAGTTCGTCCAGCGACTGTGTAATGAGTAGTAGCGTGACGTGACGTGCCGCGAGGTCGCATTGAGAACGAAGTACCTACCTCTTTAATTTCTTTAAGCAACTTCAACGCTTGCTCGTACTCGGGCGGGTCTTCCTCCAACTGCTTTGCCAGCAAATTCCAAAACGCTTTGTGCATGATTTCTTTTACTTTTCTGTGTAACGTATGGTCGTCGTTGTCGTCGTCTGATTCGAGTTTCTGCAATATGAAATTTTTATCTACGGCAATCTCGTGAGCCAGAGCCATATTTCTCATTCCAGTTGCCGCTTTCATAATGTCTTCGAGCGATACGAACGTTGGTGGCGACGCTCCCGCTAGACTCGCCATCGTAATGTTCCGCTGCCTCTCTCTACCGGACACATATTTTAAATTTGTTCGAGTTAACGAGCACGGGTGATAGATTCGTCGGTGATAAGAGGTACGGACGAGTAACGGACACGTATAGAAGTAGTAGTAGTAGTACACGTGGAAAATAGTTCATACCTATCTGAGCTTTCATTCTCTTCGATGGGAAATCCTCGATCGTCCTGCCGCTCCCGCGACGGAGCATCGATGGACGATCCTGGCTCGTCGCTGGTAGACTTTCGATCGTCATCCTTCTCCATTCTTTCCGCTCTAAACACACCGAGAACCATTGTGTGACGCAATTATTACCTCTGTCGCAATGGGGTAGAAATTTCGAAACACAACCATGCGCGAATAGACGATATATGTATGGGGCGCGAGACAAACACACACAGAGAGGCATATCAGCACTCGCGTCGTGACCGTAGACCCTGTTGTCGAATGCGTGTTTATTATAAAAATACGGGAAAAAGTACAGCACACGTTAACGCACACCACGCCGGTAACTGGAAAAAGAAACTGACCGATGGAAAATAGCGGGGATGAAACTTAATATCGTTGTCGATCTTGGAAATTTGCGAGTAAATAGAAGGCAACACATCGCGATACCCCACGCCACGCCAGCTCCGAGCAACATTTTGTACCTGATAGAAGTGTATCGTATTAAAGAAGCACGCCGTGATATACGAGCAGGATTCGACAAGACGGAATTACTCCTGGAACTAGAATTTCCTCGAGAGTACAACGTGGAGCCGACCTGAGTTCACAGTCGTTGCGACGCGCAAGCAGACTCTCGGGGGGGGGGAATACCAAGGTATAAGGAACAAGAGAAGAATAGCACGGCTGGAGAATAATGATCCGATGTAATGGAAATAACGAGCCTCTGATACCTGTCTGGCATTTTTTGACGACGGCAAATATCTGGACGGAGTGCAGAGGGTGACGATTGATCGCAAGACGATACTACAATGGGAAATAACTGGCGACCGAGTGCTTCCGTCGGTGCAACGAAGGAGGTCAAGCCAGTTTGTCTATAAAAAGCCTACACCTACGGCGTTGTACGCTCCAACATAAATACAGAGCCGCCTGTTCGTCTCAGCTCAACCAAACTACTGCTACACTTTCCATAACCCGTTTCTGATTCACCATCCGTGAATCTTGCGACCTTGTGCTTCCTTTGTACGCAACAAGGTCACCATCTCTCATAGCACTTCTCTCGCTGGGTTGAGTCTACATTGATGAGAAAATTTACGAGAGTAAGGAAATTGCGATCTATACTCGTTGAGAGTGACTCTGAGAGGCGTCTTTTAAAAGTTACATCGCTCGTTGATGTTATCTGTGTGCGATGTGTCGACATGATGAATAAAAAGAAAAGGAAAGAATGAAAAGAAACTCACCTCTGAAAATTTTTCAAAAATATTTCAGGCCGAATCACGCTAATTGAAATTTAAATGCAAGTACATAGGTACGAATGTATCTATGTAAGGTATACCTAGGTATTTACGGTGTGCGCGGTTTCTTTTGAAAACGGTAACTTGCAATTTCAAGACACAAATTCGATGGAACAGCTGTTTTTGGTACTTGCGCGCACGGTCGTGGGGCGCGCGCAACACTACGTCGGTCGCGAATCGCAAGATAATGTTTGAAATTGGGCGACAACAGTTGAACGGCACCTCTTTTCAAAAATAAACAAAATTGTCTTTAGATACCTATCTTTTTCATTAAAGCAAATAAATTCCTTTCTACGTTGTATGCATGTACCTTCTGAACGGGCTAGCAGTTTGGCAAGGAGGGTTCTCATAGGGGGAGGTAGGGAAGACCCGGAAGACCAATTCCACAGCTGGGGTTTAACTCTTAAATGGAGTTTAAACTAACGGTTCTACCAATAAGGGCTGGTAGGTCCTAGGTAGGGTGAACACACCGGTTGTCGGACACCTAAGCAGTTCCAGTTCTCGGACGTATCCCTTTCTTCCTCTGTTCAAGGCTAGGGGTTTTCGGACACTTAAGCAGACGATATTTCCCCAGTTGTGTGTCGGACATACATATTTCTTTCTTCCTCTGTTCAAGGATCGACAACAGGTAAATTGTCCGACTAACCGGTGCGTTATCTATAGGTATTTCATTCTCTATCCGACAACAGGTAGTGTCCGGCTAACCGGTGCTTTCACCCTACCTACCTAAACCACAGTGCCTAAACTCCGCTTAACTTCGAAATCCGAGCAATTGATTAGCTGTTAACTGCAGATAAGCCCGCGGTGGTTCTCATTTTGATTTTAGAAAGTGTTCTCGTACCTATACCCCTACTACTATTTGCGTTCAATTTGTGCTTGAAAATAAAAATAAGTATTTACGTCACCCGGCTCTAAAATCCGCAGATTCGTGCGTGTGATTTGGTAATTCGGTAAGTGGGAAACTCATCGAAGGGATCCGCGACGATTCTCGCCTACGTTTTTAAATATCGAACGTAATTACGCACGATCGCTATTGCGCCGTCAATTACCTACATATTATCGTAAATTGAACACCCTGCACCCTTCGTCTCGCGGATGGGTGACCATATTTTCCTTTCTAATTCGCGACAGCAGCTGTCAGAAAAACTCACGTCTTCCGGAACCGTCCCGTCGAATGGGGTGAACAATTCGATCGTAAGAAATACTCTTCCTCGCGCGCTTAATTCCTCCGTGGTACAGGTTGACGAAATTGACAGTCGATACCATGGCGTCGGAGGAACCGGCGAGCCTCTTGGAGGCCAATTTAAAGGCGGGCCTAACAACGGAGAGCCACTTGGAGAGCCTTGGCTTCACCACAATCAATGGTAGACCTCGCTTCCGCTTGAACGAACCAGGGCTGTCCGTGTTGGGCGCGAGCCTCTCCAAGGCGAGTCCAGGCTCCATCGACACGAGTGACGCAGAGTCCTTCGTGATACTAGGAAAGAATTCCCTCGAGTCCATACAGGCGACGTCCATGGCGTCGTACAATCAGATTCAACAGAAAAGCATGTCCATCGTGAGTATAATTTGTTTCGTCGAAACCCATGTAATACCCATTTGATTTCAATTCTGATGATTATTTTTGTCGATCGGTGTAATTGTTCCCGTTCTCCTCGAATCTTGCAGGATTACAATTCAGTGATAACGAACCTGAGCTCAGCAGAGATCGAGCAAAAGCTGTCCGAGCTGCTGCAGGAGAACGTGCGGCTGAAGGAAACTTTGACGCAGAATAATCTGGCCATGAAGCAGCAATTCAACATGCTGGCCAATTGGCAGGAGGAGGTCATGAAAGTGCATCAGAGTCACAAGCAAAAATTCGCTGAAACCAAGGATATGATAAGTCAACTGCGCAAGGAGAACAACGAGTTGAAGATGAAAGTTACAGAGAATTTTGCCGAGGTGAGAGCGCAATGGAAATATCTCGCGATTTTTTAAAACGGGCTTCGGCGGTCCTTTTACTTAATTTTCCCTCCTCTCGTGGGAGGCAAACGCGAGGCACCCCCCGCGTAAGGATAATAAAGTAATTGAAAACTCAATTGCAGCAGCCCGCGAGTCTCGAGAACATCGAGATGTCGGCTTGCGAGGCGAAATTCCAAAAATCTCTGGCCTCGAACGTTGTTAAATGTAATTGCGCAAAACTGACGGAAGACGTAGAGCGGTTCGCCAGTCTATCAAACCTCGCCAATCAACAGCTGAAGCAAGCCGATCGCACGATAGAAGAGTTGAAGGCAAAAATCAAAGAACTGGAATCGATCGCGAACGCGAGAGAGCAATCGGCGAGTCTAAACGACTTTAGCGTGATAGCGGTGACGACCGCGAAGGACATCGAGATGCAGAAATGGATCGAGAAGTCCGGTCAACAGGACAAGGAGATACACTGTTTGCGGGAGATAGTCGCGTCGCTGGAGCAACAGCTGGCGGTTGCCAGCTCGAACGTAAGTCCTCGCGTCGTCGCGATGTGTCTGATTAGGGGTCACAGGGTAAACGCGCTCGCGTTTCGTCAAAACGCAAAGTCGAAGGTACCGAAAAATCGTGTTATTCGAGTTTGCGAACTACTACTGACGCGTTCCCGTCCCGCGATCGGGGGGTTCGATTTTTGCTTGCGCGTTGACGAGGGTTTGTTTTATCGCGTCCCTTTCCTCTTCTTCGAGACTAGATCGTGAAATTTCGTCTCACTTTTCACAACTAGATTCGTTGAAACCCTCGTCGTCGTGTTACCGCGTGCATTTTGTTCTCGCTTCAAAGATAATTTCTTTCGCAGTCCTTTGCTCCCATACAAATCCACTACGCGGGACACCAGAACGATCAGCCGCCGTCGCAAGATCGCGCGCAATTCATCCAGAACGTGAAGCAGTACGACGAGAAGTTACGAGCACTGGCGAACTGTTACGCCAAGCAGAGCACCGGATACTCTTCCGTGCAGAAGATTCTGAAGGAAAGCGCCGACATCGTCCAGCAATTGGAGACCGCCAAATTGGATTCGACGGCCAGCGGAGGGACGTCTGCCCTCGGTAAAGAGCAGTTCGAAGCTCTCGCGACCGAGCTGCGTCAAAATCGGGTCAAACTGATCGACGAGCAGATCGCCATCATCAACGAGCGGCAGGAATTGATAAAGGCACAGAATCAGTTTCAAAAGATCTTCTCCGACTACAACTTTCTCCTCTACGAGCTGGAAATCCTGAACGAGGAGAACATGAAGCTCAGCTCCATACAGAGTCAGAGCAACCTGTCGCGGGAAGCTCTCGAGCGAGCGGCCGACATCGAGAGGCAGATGAAGGAGTCGCAAACGAAGCTGGAGGAGGAGCAATGCCTGCTGAACATGGAGAAGCTCGGTCTCTCGGAGTCGAAGAGACTGGTCGACAGCGAGCGGGGCTCCCTGGATGCCGAGCGGCGGGATCTCGAGGCGGAGCGGGAGGCGCTGCGGCAAGAAAGGGCGAATTTCGTGCTGCAGAGAATGTCCTTCGATCGACAGAGCAATCTGTACGATGCCGAGAAGCAATCACTGCTAACCAAGGAGAGTGCGTTGCAGCGAAGCAACGAGGAGTTACTCACGAGAATCGCGCGTTTGGAGGCCGACGCGAAGATCAAGGAGGATTCGTTGAGCAACCTCGGCTCCGAGCTCAAGCGTTTCAAGGAAGAGGTGCGTTAACACCTAGAACGATACGTGTAATTTGTACAGATTCGACATCGGTTGCTCATACCTAGTTTTACGAGTATCACTGCTCTTGGCTTCCGGGCGGTTAACCGCGTTCAAAAATATTATTTTCGCCGAAGTTTCGCAAACATTGCAGTTTGCTCAATCAGAGGACGTATGACCTTCTGTGTGGTTGCGCTATACTCATAACTATAATGTGACTATGGAACGCGAGAGCCTACAATTTATCATCGGTTGCTTGTTTATCGAGTGTTCCCACGAGATTGGCCATTTTTCTCGAAACACGTTCGTCGCTCTGTCAAATAGGCTGAGAAGATTCCACTGCTGAACGCGCAACTGGAAGTCTACCGAAACGACTTCGAGGAAGAGCGGCAGGCCCGACAGAAGGCAATGAGCGAGAACGATGAGATGGTGCAGCAGCTATCGGAGCTGCAGACGCGGAACGAATTGCTGTTGAAGGAGCTCGATCGCACCGGCCAGTCGTCGCAAAACGCCAGGGCGCCACCCGAGGTAAATTCCAGAGGGAAAGGAGCTCGGGCAGCGAGATTAGCGTGTACATGCTGTACTTTGGACGCGCGCGCGCGCGCGCGCGAAACTCGTGCGTCGTGCGAAACCAACGCGCTTCTCGAAGTCTCGTCACTTGGATCTCGCATTTCACTGTTCGCAGGAGACAAGCGGCGGCGACGCCGACGCCGACTTCGAAGTAGCTACGGCGTACTCGTGTCCAAAGTGCAGAGCATCGTTTACGCTCTTGAGGCCTCTAGAGGAGCACGTCGAGTGGTGTCTGGATCTAGAGTGAATCGCGATTGGTTTTCTGTTTTCATGTCCATCGGCAGCTCGTCTCCAGGTACTGCTACATTTGCCGAAGATACAAGGCCTCCGGGGAATGGCACGGGTGGGGCTTCTGTCAGCCTGAAATCGACTGAGAAGCTGCGATCGAAAAAAAGAAGAAAAAAAATTAACGATAGGTCGTGTAACGTCGCGTTATCCGCTATCGTTTCGCGTTACACGTATATAGGTATAGGTAGGTACATATTCAGAACTCGCGAAGAGAGCGGTTTCAATACGAGACGCTCGGAAATAAATCTTACAGATATGGGGTGGTCGCCCTATTTTTGTGAGTGCCATTGCGTTTTTTCTTTGATTTCTCTTCTTCTATCTCCTGTCTACATTCTGTCATATGCGCATTAGCTGTTTATGTCGCGTAGTCGGGTACGATGTACCGGCGAATCGTCGCGCATTCCGTTTCCTAAGATACCTGCATAGATTGACTTTAATGCGCGACGCGTAAGTCCGGCGAGATTTTTCCCCCGAAGGAAAGCTTCGGACTGACAATTCGCTGTTCTCTCGCTGGACGTTGGAACGACGGGAGCCGCTAATTCCGTTTGTCGATTTTGGCAATAGTTTTTGATTTATCGAAATGAAACTTGCCGATATCGCTTGGATTCTTAAAACAGACCGTGTTATTACAGCGCGATAACGGTATACCCGATAAGTAGTATGACCGAAATTCATTTTATAAAGAAAAAATTTGATTTTCAACCGATAAAAGTTTTCGATCTCATCCAAAGTGGTTTTCCTATCGCTCGAAATAATTTCGGTACGTACCTATACGAACCGTCAATTACCAGGTACACTACAAAATGAACAAACAGAAATATTTATCTCGAGAAAAACCTCAGTTCCATAATAGCGATCGAAGTGACCGCCGTTAATCGTTCCAAGAAGTAGCAATTTCCCGTAATTCCAGCGTTAAGTACTTCCGAATACGAAATTGTTCAATTTGCGATGCATAATATCACCGATGTATACTCAAGCAATGGGGTCTCTTCGCGCAGGTATCCCCGCCCCAAAGTATATTTGACCGACGCGTTTCGTCTGGACGATAAGTCATGGCGGATTTGTTTCGCATAATATATTTTCCGTTCGCTGTACCGGAATCGTGCAGATATAAAGTACGGATCTCTCTCGCGTCGCCCCCCATAGGTATACGTAACAATCCGACCAGCGATGCTTGTACAGAGTATGATGGGCGAAATTCTTCGTTGGCATACTTTAAACAATCGTGACGCATTTTATTCTAGTTTAGCTTTAACTCAACTGCGAAATTCCGTCTTGATATCGTAACGACTGTATTATTATATACGTAAATATATATAGAGGCGTTTTCTCCAATAACTTCTTCTCCATCTGTACCCAGGTACCTATATTCCGAAATGTGACGCGCGCCGAATTCGCGCTGTGATGCCCGAACCGTTTTTCCACAATGCCTCTCCGCTATCTCGCGCTTTTTCCTACCATATAAATAGTTCCGCGCGCGGGATGTGCTTCCCGATGTACTACGCTATAAAGGTAGACAAAACGTAGCGTCGTAGCGTTCGCGCGTTGATCCAGGAATTCGTACGACGTCGCTGCGACTATTGAAAAGCAATGGAATCTTTGGTTTGATCGGTCGATGCCGATAACAGGATCCGAACCGTTATTAGTCGGGTGGTTCGTCGAGGGGACAGGTCGGTTTACCGGTGCGACGGCGTACGGCGTTAACGGTATATCCGCGGTAGAATTAAGAGCAACTGCCCCGCGCGTCCACCTCGATTCCGGCGTACTTGCGTACGGGGGAGGGCCTCCACGAGGGCTCGAGCAAAATCGTCGTAATTACCGGGGACTTTCCGACGCGTTCGTCGAATTTTCCCATCTCTCCGACGGGGAAACGCTTCCCCCATAAATGCGAGTAGCAGCTCGACACTTGGCGTCAGTTTATCATGGATTTCACGCGCGGAAGGACCTTGCTCGTCGCGTCGGCTCTCGTGGCGCTCGCCCTGGGCCTCGGCGTCGACGCGTCGCCTCGGCGAGTGCAATTCGTCGATGACAATACCCTGGACAACAATACGTTCCGCGAGACTGTCGGCGAGTTCGGCGCGAAAGCCGGTAAGCGGATTTCCAGACTGACTCCTGATTCCGATATTCCTTGAAATATGGTTCGGGGTGTGCGTTAATGTTCTTATACTCTTTCCGAAATCCAAGTGGTCACGACGAACGCGGTGGATAAGGTGGTCGGCGGCACCCAGGCGAGAGAAGGTCAGTTTCCTTGGATGGCTGTGGTCCATCAGCTCATGGGCGGAGGTCGGATCTCTATGTGCGGCGGTACCATCCTCTCAGTTCGTTGGATACTGACGGCCGGCCACTGCGTGGCGAACAGGCCGATGAGGTTTTTTGTCGTCCTCGGGATCGTGGACAAGAGCGGGATCGGATACGACTTTTACAGAGGTCCTGGCGTCGGCATGATGACTACCCAGGGTGCTCTGCATCCGCAGTATCGCGAGGGGATGAACGATATCGCGCTGCTGTACATGCCGCAGGACATATCCTTCACGGGTGAGTTCAGTTTTATTCTCCAGCACATTTTTTGAAACGAGCGTCTCGAAGACTGTTTCTCCAATTTGTTATTCCCTGATTGACCTCTGTACCGATTCGCGAAAAAGCTCGTTTTTAAAGAGAGAAGTTCAATCGTAGACTCACGCGATATCGTGCCCTTGACGAACTCTATCCATATAGCTTCGAATTTTTCGCAGACAAAATTCAACCGATCGGCCTCGCGGGCCGTGCCGAGCAGATGCAAACTTTCATGGGCAGCACCGGCTACGTTTTCGGCTGGGGACTGGACGGTACCGGCAATCCCGAGGGTCAGAAGCTCCTGATGTTTGGCGCCGTACCGATCATCGGGAATAACGAGTGCAAGCAGTTCTGGGGCGTGAACGACGGGAATATATGCACCGCCCCGGCCACTGGGCAAGACGCTTGTCAGGTGAGGAAAATGAAGGAAACTTGTTCACTTTCACATCATGAGAGAGAGAGGAGCCGTATTTTGTGCCGTCCTAATTTCAATATCGCGCGCGTCCGAATATAAGTACATATGTACCTATATACCGGTGAAATCGGCACGTGTCGAGTTCAATCGATTTTTCTCGCTCGTCTCAACTTCCTTCAAATTGCGAAAGAAGCGCACGCGGCTCGAGAGTCGGGTTCGGAATCCTCCGGAATGACTCGATTGTCCAAGTTTTCAATGTCGCATCTCACCGCGATAAACAATCTTCACAAATTCAGAGCCATAAGACCCTTTCCGCGAAGTATTTCCCAAAGTGTACTCGATACGAAAGGTTTTACGTACAAGTCGATTTCGTATAAATATGATACCGCTGAAGAGTGAATTTCGGGTTTCTTTTTTAAATTGAACTCGATCCCCTTCTTACTCATTTCATTCTTTCGAAAGTCGTAGAGCTTGCGACGAGAGTGACGAAACAATAATTGTAAGGTGAAGTGCCCATTCGTCGAACCGTTCGTGAGATTTTATCGCTCAAAGCGTTAAGGTAAGCACTTATAATTCCAACGGCAATATCTGACGAACGGTTCAACGCGGATCGGTATTTTGTCTTTATCAGTCTCGACGAGCTCTACCGCATTCGCACAAGAGCGAATATGTACATTGAATTCCAAGCCGGTGTGGTGACACTTTCGAATGCGAGACGATACACGATAGATGATTATAATAATTCATCTCGGCTTCTTTCAGGGCGACAGCGGCGGTCCGCTCGTAGTCATGGTACAGGGCCAAGCACTTCAGGTCGGAGTCGTCAGTTACGGCGACGCCGATTGCCCCAGTCGTAGGGCCGGCGTGTTCACCCGCGTGTCGTATTACAACGATTGGATCCAGCGGGTTACGGGAATCCAATATTGATTCGCGTTCGCGAAGACATGAGCGATCGCGACGTCGACGTTTCGACGAATTATGTTTAATGTGGATGCGCGACTCGAAGACGTACGATCGATCGGGTCCGCGATGTACAAATACGTCGAATCGAATTTCTTACGTTCGCGTGTCATCGCCTGTATTTATGACGAATTATTCATTTTGAAGCGAGTTAACGATGATGTTGTAGTATAGGTACTACTTTATAAGACACTGACGCTCACCGATCGAAAGATCTCCCATTCATTAATTATAGGTACACGTATCCTCATTAATTAGTTATTTATTTAAAATCTAGATGAATGTCTCTAACGAACTTGATAAACCCGTAACGATTAAAAATACCGACGTTTTACGGTTTAGGTCGTATGAAAATTGCGAGTACGTGACGCTGAGGTTCCTTGTAATTTCTCATTGAGGGAAAAAACGTAGCTGTAATATAATATTGATATAACACGCTACGTTTGTTTAATACGCAGTTTAATCCTGATGTTATATTGATACAGCGTTACCTATATGTCGCTCGATTCTTACTACTTCCCCACGCTCTTCCTACCCTTCACAAGTTTCTTTCCTCTTCGATTCCATACGATGGAATTTCGTAACGTGAGTCAAAAATACAATAGAAAGGCGCGATGAAGCTTTTGACCGAGTTTGAATACCTGGATCCACTTTCCGCGCGCGTATACCAATTTAAATTTCGAGAGAGAACCATCGAGTATATTCTTTTCAAACGTGCGTTGAATATCGAACATTTGTAGGAATATCATAATTTTTCACGGAGTCCAATCTTGGGGCCCAGAATCGGCCAATTCTCGACTTTACGCGCATTATCCCGATGCGTGATCGATTCAGGCCCTATCCTTCAGTAAGTAGGTATACCAACACACACACACACATGTCTATATTTATGGTACCCCCGCGAAAAACTTGCACGTGAGAGACAACGCGCGACGCTCAACGCGATGGAACGGAAATACGTTAAATGTTTCGGTAATCTCAAAATGACGTTACGGGAGCGCGATTTGCGTCATTCAAAATCATCACCCCTCGCGCCTCTTGGTGGCTCTCTTCCTTTCGCGAAATGCGTCAACGCGTCCCTCATCCGCGTGTCGCTTGCACAATCTCGGTCACGTTATGGCGTTGCAATACCTACTTTAATCATTTCGTCATTGTTAGCGAATTTTCAAATGAGGACATTTGTTGATAAAGATCCCAATGATCGAGATGCATTCCGATTATAACGAGTAGGGAGCTCTGTGACGGTCGTATCGTGCTTTGTATTTTTACAATTTTTTGCGAACCTTGCGATAGGCAACCCGGCGTGCGTGCAAATAAATGGGTTTCATGGTTGCACGCCATTAGGCGCAGCTGCATCGGTTGTGTCGCACGCAAACACGAAATCTCGAGTTACCGCGATGTGTGAAGCGTGTCACCTCGTATATCCTTCCACGCGTATGCGTTTTTAAATAAATTTTGTAACCTAATTATACTTGTAGATAGTGTTCGAAACCAAGCACCCTCATGGTATCGGCTGTGGTACCTTTGAGGGCACTTGGTCTCGACAGCTCTCTTTCGTGACTCTGATAATAGATCCACAAGTATAATTCAATTATAAGCTTTGCAAAGCGGGCCAATTATCGCGTCTGAGTCCCGGGGCATCGTAATCGATTGTTTCGGTGACCGAATCCGAAAGGCGGATGATTCGCATGGACTTTCCAAGATGAAGTACTCGTTAGAAGTACTTATATTGTTAGAATCGCAGAAATCGGTATGAATGTTGGGTAGAAGAGTTGCGTGTAAAAGATGAAGTGAAAACGATTAAAAGAATAAGTGTCATTTTTGAAAATATGAAAAACGTCTCAGAGAGAAGGCGCCAAGTTTTGGAAGAGTTAATTCAATTTGAAACTAATTAAATTGTTTCGTCCCTGCCGACAGATTCCCTTCGCGAGACACTGTTTTTCTTTCGTACCTATCTTTGAGGACAACCGAGTTACATTCCGGACGTTATACGCGAATTTTCCTCGCTATTATAAATAACATTTTTTTGCCCGATATGCCCTTCGACGACGATCGAAAAGAAAAAATACGATACACGCGCGCGATATGTACACGATACGATACGATCGAGGTACAATCGATTACACATCACGTACCTACCTACATGCTCTATTTCAGAGCATAAACATATTGTATCTCCTTCTCCGAAACGTCTCGGGGCTGCAGCGTGCGCCACGAAAATATCTGCAAGCATTCACGTACCGGTATAGTACGCGAGACGCTCTTTCTGGTGTGCCGGGTCAGTTATCACCTGGTTCGAAGCGTCATTGAACGATTAGCGCGTGCTCCTCTTTGACGTCACTCTTCCGTATAAATGCTTCGCGATCGCACTTTTCAAGATACTCTCATCGAGACGTCTTCAAGTGCTTTTGGTCCACGGAATATCGAGTAGTTGCTCGCCAAGTTGCAGCGTAAAGTCTTGCAAGGTCACACGTTTCGGGGTTGCTTTGGGGTTTACGGAAAGAAATCTCCACCGATCTACCACCTGCAAAATTCATCAGTCAAAGGACACGCGGAATACAATGGTGAGGATTCGCGTCTCTGCATCCGATCGATCGAGTTTATGGGCTCTAAAAGACCGTTTTTAAAATTCGACGCTGATTCGAAATCGCTTTCTTCTCGCAGGCCTTCACCGAGAGGATCTTCGTCGTTCTCCTCGTTCTCGCAATTCCCCGCTTGCTCGCCCTACCGATCACCGACTCGGCCGTCGGAAGCGGACGATCCCAGGATAAACTCTCGAGTTTCGTCGCGAGCGAGGATTCCGGCGAAGAGAGCTCCATCGTTGTTGTCGACTCGCAGGAGTTTGACAAGACATCCGCGAACCCCGACGGACCGCGGAAGCGAAGCCTAGATCCCGTTTTCGAGTCGGACGATCTGGAAACGGCCGCGGGTACATTCGCACTTCGACCCCTCTTCGTTTACCGTCAGCAGGTCGCCTACCGCCAACGTCTGAAACAGCAAGGTCGTCGTCGCGACGCTCGCTTTTGAGCGACGTGTATCACAGACGAAAGCTGTGATTATTTATGGTACCGAGAGTGAAGCGTCTGAAGAAGAAGAAGAGGAAGAAGAGAAGCATGGACGAGGAACGGAGAAGAAAGGGGCAATGAAGAATACAATGAAGAAGATGATGAAAATGAAGAAAAAGAGGTACAACGCAGTAACGTCGCAGCGTGGCGACATAGTCGAAGACTGATCCAGGTAGTAAGGAGGACACTTGAAAATTTCCGTAGTTGCCGAACATACCTATACCTATATAAACCTACATTTAAGCTAAGCGCTCTCTTGCCATACGTCGAAGACTACACAGAATGGTACTAAAATTGGGTGTTCACACGCACGAATCTATTTCTACGGCGTGTCCGTAGTTTTACCGAATTACGGTAATGTTTTTGCGATAAATTTGCGAGTTTCATAACGAATGGGGGAATACCTATTTGTTAAACCGGTGGGGAGGAGGGGCTGCTCCGGCTAACATTCAGAGGCTAGTCGAACGGCAGTCACATCGCGGCAGCGGTATGCATAAGCGCGACCGTTGTTCTCTTCATTTTATATTCCAAACTAAGGTCGATCTAAAAAGATGCCCTATTAGTGCAGACTAGTGACGATTGAATTTCGTAACTCTTTAGCGTTTAAGAAATAAAAGCTACCCACCAAAGTACACTCGTTCTACCGTCTACTTCGTGCGCCGAACTAGATAGTTACTCGTTCGCGTTGTGCGGACGCGTACGATACTCACGAAGCGTTATTGTATTGTATTGTTAATGAATTTTGTAGATTATTATTGATAAACTCGTTGCGCGATATGCTGATGATTGGATGTCAGCGCGTACGAGCACAGCGTTTGTGATAATAAATCGTTCTTAATATGCAAATTAATTGCATAATTTTGTTTTACTTTTATTTCTCTTTCTTGAACATGTGCCCGTCTCGTAGTGAATATATATTTTAGGAATATTCACTTCACACTCGTCCCTCGAATAGGATCTCTCCCTGTCTTTGCAATACTTTACGACCCAGCTAAAAAGCCGGGTACAACAAAAAATAGTTTTCCAGACTCATCAATTGTTCCCCTCCACGGAAATCTTTAGTAAAAGGCGAAAGATTTATACGTGTATTGAAGGGAAACCAGAGTAATTTCTTCGCGTTGACAACCATTACTTAAATACGTGAAAAGGTAATTTGTTTTGTGAGAAACATACGCACCTGGCGGTCTAGTGTCCAAGTTTTCGGGTTAGCAATTTTTAGAATCTACTGTACTTACCTACGGTACGGTATGCTCGACGTCAGCTGATCGATAACCGCGCACGCGAAGCTCAATTCGAGAGTACGCTATAGTATAGGTATACCTATTATACCTATAAAGGAAAGGCAGCTCCTCCGGATAAATTCGTACCGGTTTTTCATTTTCCGCGGGCTCCCGAAAAGCGAATACCAGGTGAAAAACCATAAGAGTGACCCCATTTCGCGTTTCATCGTGAACGGCGAGCGCGCATTTCTCGCAAGCTTCTTCGCGAATTACACGTCCACGCGATTCATAGGTTAGTGTTCTCTCGAATCACAGCGAGTCAATCCCTGATTTGTTTCCCTCCTTCCAAAATTTCAATTTGCCCAAAGCTTTGCAAGTTCGACAAATTAAAATGACAAAGAGGCTAACGATCCGTCATATCGTTCACAACGCGAGTCGAGATTCTGCCCGAGGAATTCGTTATCGACGTTGCTTCACGCGTTTCAATCGTGACAACGTAATTAATTTGTAGATTTCGTTTGATATTCCGTCTAGGTACAATTGACAGAATTCGCCATGGGAAGCGTGAGGGTTTGCTTGCGACGCTTGTCGCCGACTTTCGCGTCTGCTGCACCCATCCGATCACTTCTGACCGCTAGTTCCACGGTGACAAACTTTGCGCAACTCTCAGGCGTTCATACGACAGCGCCTGTGAACAAGATTAACCTCCGGGGTAAACAATTTATGGACCACAACAAAACGTTCTTTCCGGTGCAAGGTCCTAACGAAGAGAGAAGACCCGCCGTAAGTTCCAGCCTCGACGTTACCTCCAAAGGCTTCTTCGTAAACTCGATCTTGAAAATGATTGCTTCCTTGTATTTCCACTCTAATGGGGTCCTGCATCGATAGTCGTCGGACTCTTGCGGGCGATCCTATATCAATTGCAAAAACTTACCAGACTAAGTAGAGATGCGCGGCGAATTGCTCTTCTTGTGTACCATGTAAAACAGTGACCTTTCTTTCAGTACGTGTGCAATGTCATGACCAATATAAAGTACAGCCCGAAAAATATGTGGTACATAGCGTGCTTGGTAAGGGGAATGACGGTGGACGAGGCGGTGAAGCAACTGAGTTTCCTCTCGAAGAAGGGAGCTGTGGCGGTCAAAGACACCATTCTGGAGGCACAGCAAATGGCCGTGGAGAGGCACAATGTCGAGTACAAAAGCAATCTATGGGTGGGTGAGTAACGATTCTCACCTATCACACAGCTAATGACAAGTTCAATCCTACTTACAAAAAACTCGACATCTCTGTACGGTCAATCCACGACTAGCTCCGATCGGTCGCTCTAGGCACGCTTGATAATATATATATAAAAGAAGCATCAATGCGTTTCAGAAAATAGATTCGCGTTTTGCAAACCTCCCACAACTTTCAGTTCTTTTCATTCCTCAGCTGAATCCTTTTGCTCTAAAGGCGTGGTTGTGAAAGGGCTACGGCGTCACGGGAAGGGTCGTCGTGGGATAGTGCATTACAGGTACTGTCACTACTTTGTTCGTTTGGAGGAGGGCACGCCGCCGGAGCATTATTACCTACCCATACCAAAGAGCGGCGAAGAGTTGTTGGAGGACTGGAAGGAGAGTATGCACAGGCGAAAGATCATCGGTACATAATAAATGATGCGCGGAATTGTGTAATCATAATTGTATCAAACGATAATAAACTAGAAATTTTCAATGCTATCATTAATCTTTCACGAATCGTTATGATCTTTGATAAGAAAATTAAAATCAAACTCTTATCGACGTGAACAATTGAGAAGTGTAGAAATTAATTGCATTGACTTTTATTCATTTCTCTCGAGGAAAGATTTTAGCGTAGACTACACGTTCGATTTGTCTACACTTCCAATTTGGAACACCAAAATTTCTCGTACATACAACTCTAATGCGAAACGTACCGTACACCGGGAATAAAGAGGTTAACAAAAAGAAAATAAACGTCATAGTTACAAGTTTAATTTTCAAGTCCGGGATACTTTGTAATCCACTCCTAAGCAGATTACTCCAGGATACGGAGGAAGTGGAATCTCTGATAAATTGTTTTTACATCTTTTCTCTTATTCGTCTTTACTTCATTTATTTAACGTAGACATGGCTCATCCTTGTGGGAGCTTACAGCTTCAACTTAGTTCTACGCCAGTGACGCCTCTTCGCATTGTAGCTGTGGGAGAAAACGTCAAACGTTAACTTGTTATATCAGTACCGTTAAATTAAATTGTTGACTAGACTTAAGATATCGCGATTCCAGTAGATCGGGTTTTATTTGCAATACGTTGTACAGATTTAGAGATATTTCCCGCACGTTTCTTTAGAAATTAAGGATTCCAAAGCGCGCGGACGAGAAACTCGGTGTCTAGAGAAGTAAAAAAAATTCGCCGACTTTTCCAAGGTTTCCAATTTTGGACAACAAAAATGGTCACTGAGCATTAAAGGCACAAATCCGGTATGGAGCACTACACATCAGTCACGATTTGTTACACGGTTTCACGCGAACAACACGAAAACCTAACCTAGCTCCTAGAAAGCTAAATCACCGTGACACAGTGCAAATGTATGTCAACTGATCGAAGAAATCGCAGTGAAATTTTGTCCTCGACGTCAAACGAATCCAGAGCAGCCGTCAAATACCTATTACGATGAAACGTTACTCACCGAATAGTATTGCCTGTGCGCATCCTAACCCATTGCGGAATCGGCCGGTTCTGGCGCAACTTTTTCGCGAGCTTTCGCTTGATGATGAATGTTTTATGGGCGGACTGCAAAGTGAAAATGGTAGCGTTAATATTCGTGGAACACGACGCGGCACTCCGTTTCACGCGAGCACGGAGGATGTCAAAGATTCGGACGGATTTCGGCGGAGAAACGAGCAACGCACCATGTTGATCCTTCGCACACCACGTAAACGGAAGAACTGATCTAATGGCGGACAAACCGGAAGTGGACCGCGTTGTACTTACTACGTGATACGTATGTAGGTTATATCTACGTGTACCTAGGTAAATGATATAGGAGCTGGTTTGATGCGAGACTCGTCAATCGATGGCGCCGTATTCGAATGAGAGAGATACGAATTTATTAAACAGTCAAACATGAAAAAGAAATTCTCTGACCTTTTCATGATTTCCCGAATTCTCTGACGCGCGCGCGCGCGCGCGTAAGTACTATACATATTTCCCCTAGTCCAGAGCATCAGAAAAAATGAAATTCATCTCAAGAGACCACATCGCAACGGTCGAATTCTGCGAACGGGAGAGAATTCTCCTTTGGCATGAGAAGACCCATAATTATGAGGATCTTTTCTGGTACGCAAAGATCAGGAGTTCGACACACGCACAGCGGGGCTGGAAAATTATAATTTATATATATTTTCAAAGAATAACATCCGTAATACAATCTATAACGAGATAGGTACGATTTGTGTGATGATATTTAAATATCTCTGTAAACGAGTGAAATAAGTAAGTACATATACTAAGGTTTCTAAAGTGCGGATGAGGGAACCGACCGGTAAGTTATGTACTATCGTCGCGTTATTAAATTGGCGAGCATCGCGACGATTGCGAGAAAACTACAAAAAAATAGCGAATACCGCTCAAAATCTAATACCTTGCCCGTAAATACACCTCGCATTTCGCCATAAAGACACGTCGTTCGATCGGAGAACGAGATAACAAACAGACGGCGAGTTCCGCTGTCTTTGTAAAACCTTATCGTACAAAAACTTACTTCTTTGGAATTCGCTGAATCGGTTTAACGAGAAGTCGCTTCGTCTCGACCGACTCTTTAATTGCAGTGTAAAATAGATCCGTTAAAAAATGGAATCTTTCACTTCCGTCCGCCTATCACACCGGAGTCGAAGCTGCGGCGTCCATGATTTCGCAGGATCTCTAAATCAATTGTTCTTCTCGCTCCAAGTTCTTAACGTCTATATATATATATTGCGCATAAAAGATCTGTACATCGAATATATACGAGAACGTTATCGACTTTCACGACTCGTCGTACGTCTGCATCCGAGTTTCCCAAACTCTGCAGCAAGTTTAAAGACTCTTCCTTCTGTAAAACCTATACAAATCGTTTAGCGGAGACCGTCTCGTGGTCAGAGGCTCGATGGCGACGAAGTTTCACAGCGAGGAGAATTGGCATCTAATCGTCCAGTGGCGTGACACGTTAAATAAACTGTAACTCGACCGGATTGCATGTGACTTAACGATAAATAAATATTACTATTAACTTTAGAAATGTATACTAAACGCGCGTCTTTTCGTCAAATAACGCGCAATGTCAACGAGCGCCGTTGAATTCAAGGCTGCAGGTTCACTCGTCGACTAGCTCCGCATTCACTGTAACACCTATCACTGTTTTCTTTCTCCAATCGTCGTCCTTTCTCGTCGGTTCGATAACGGGGCAATCGCGCGAACGATCGGCCTGCCACTTTCTCTCAATAGCGAGATACGAGGAATGCCGTACGTCTACCGTTTTGTTTCTACAAACACAAGTACGGTTTTACGAAATAAAAGACACGGAAGGCGCACGCGACGTATTTCGCTATCAAACAGAGGAGGAGTGGTTCATTGTCGGTACGATTACCCCGCGATTATCGTAATATTGTGATGCGTATTCCTATAGGTACTTCGCGGATTCTCGACCTCGTTTCCCATATCAATTCGTGTAGAATCGACGCATCGCGCGCTCTGCGAGGGTCAAAAGTAAATAAGTACAGCGTATATCGTTCGCGGGGCGAACTTTCGATCGAATTCTTGAAGTTGAATCGACGCGACGTTTCAACGCTGTCAGATCAAGTTCCCGAGGCGCGGAACTCACCGAAGGGAATTATATGGGTATTTCGATGGTAAATCCAGAACCAGTCTGCGTCGTCGAACGAAGAGAGAGATCCACGTTTGTGAACATACTATACATCTTTCCCCCCCCCCTGCTCGAGAAACAACGGCACCCCCTCGTCTCCTCTTCGACAAATTCGACGTCCTCGTAGTTTCTTCGCAGCTACCAACATATTCGTTGCTCGCAACGGACATATATAGGTACATCGCGTCATCTGGACATTGCAATTTCAACGGAAACGATTAAATAGTTTGATAAAATTCATCGTGTACACTCGGGGGACTTCCTTTTGCGATACGAGAGTCACCTCCACGACTGTCGCGCAATGTCAACGTGGATGGCTCGCCCAAAGATTGTCCCGACGGCGAAACTATAATCGCGGATCGTTTCGATCGTTCACACAACCTGAGAGCGAGAGAGAGAGAGAGAGAGAGAGAGAGAGAGAGAGAGAGAGAGAGAGAGAGAGAGAGAGAGAGAGAGAGAGATAGAGAGAGAGAGAGAGAGAGAGAGAGCGATCTATCGTTTCCCTTTGAAACAATTAACGTTAAACATTACACGTATAGATGGGGTCGACGGGACTCCTTCACGCATCCGCGATCGCCGGCTGGTCGACCTCGGGTCTACTGTCCAGAGAGACGGACGACGGCGGAATCTGCACCTCGGGACTGCTCTCCATTCCCCACTCGCTCTCCGGATCGGAAAACATATTCGAGCTATCCAGCACGTCGTCCTCCAACGATATGTCGGACAGGTCGTCCACGCTGCGTTGATTCTCGCTTGTGTAGAGCGACTCCGTGGCCACTGGGGGAGGGGGTTCTAATGTTACGAAACTGTTACGCGTGAGCGCTCCTTATCTTCGCAGCGTCGTTTACGCCGCTTATCGAGCACGGCGTATCGTAATGTGACGCGAGAAACGAATTAATTAACGACAGCGTCGTTGTAATAATTGCCCCTTCGTCGCAATAGACGTCATCGAAAATCGTTCCGTGTGTTTTTGTGGGAATTTATAACGGACCGTGTTGAAAGTGGAAACGATTTTCGAGTCGTGTTTCAGTTGAGTAAATTGCTCTGTCGCGCGCGAACGGATATTCGAGAGACGTCGATCGGCTTACCGTCGGTCAACGTATGCTGTGACAACCACGTCGGCTCGTCCCATTCGTCGAATTGCAGGTTCGTGTTAATTTCAACCTCGTCCGGAGAGAGGATGTCGTGCCTCTCCGTATCGGTAACGTCAAATATTTCGGTGACTCGCACCTTGTTGTCCTCGTCCATATAGTAATACGCCATCACCGCTTCGTGATCCGACGTCACCTTGCGGGGAAAGTGGGAATGTTGCTTAGCGAAACGGTCTAGTGCGGTTTATTTCGAGACGCGCGCATCTTCCGGTTTCGTACTTACTTTAAGAATATTTTCAAAGGTATCGTCATCGGATGTCATGTCGCCCATGCTGATGATGCAGCTCGACTTTCGTCTCTCGTCTTTCCAAGATTTTCTATTCGAAGAACGTCACGAATTATAAATATACGAGTTAATCGAGAGGAAGCGGAAGATTTTCGATGAAAACGCTTCCTCGGATACACTTACAGTTTGTCGTATTGAAGCATTAAATTCAGATTTGTCTGCTGCTTCTTGAACGATGCGTCCTTCGCCTCCGGGCCAGCTTCGCTATCACAGAGATCTGAAAAACGTGAAAGTTACGTATCGACGATAAGGTTTTATCGTTGTCGCGTTTTACGCCGCGAGAAGCAATCGTACTTGATTCGTATTCGGTGATCTCCAACTGGCACTGAATGGTCTGAGGCTTGGAATTGTAGTATACGGTGAATCCGGGGAATATCGCGCTTATTTGCTCCACAAGGAATCGGCTTATTTCGAGCAAATTGCTTCGCAGCTTCGGTGCGTTCGTTAGTAATCTGAAACGGACGAATCGCGGTATGTCGGCAAACGTAATCAGATATCCGGATCCGTGATGTCGCTTGATTACTGGTTCGATAAACGCATCGAACGATCTCTTATTTGATGGGGCTCGACTCTTCTGCATACACATCACGCAACAACAATACACTCCAGCAGGGATTAGCATGCCTCGGCCCACGTCGTAGGACGAATTAAAACTGATCACGCGGAATACGGAGGAGGAAACGTCAATTCTCTTATATCCACGTGTGTATTGCAAGAGCGGAGGTTAGCCGCGGAATACAAGTGTGCCGAAGACCACGAGACCGCTACATCGGGAGAGGAGGACGCGAGACACGCATAACGAACTCGCGGGAGGACGGCACAACGTAAAAGTTCTGACGTAGCAGTGCTTACCGTGAAGGAGAAATCGCATGCCTAGCGCAAACGATCGCCTGCTGGTGCGTACGAAGAACGTTCCCGATTATTCGGTACTCCAAGGTGCGAGTCTCTACCTTCTTACCAACGAAGCTAACAATCACGTGCGTATCGTTAAAGACAGTATTAATCGATTAGTGACCATCGACCCGTTGGAGAACGCCGTTACGAGGATAACGCACGGACGAAATGATGTGGCGCTTCAACGGGTTGACGGAATAAAGCAATTGGGAGTTTCTTAATGATCGTGACAGATGGTTTTGTCATTTCTCGTGTCTGTTAGTATAGATGGTTATTTGGTAACCCGATGTGTAATTTATCGGTTTGAGCACGCTTCGATATAAAACGACGCGTACTGGACCAATCGTCCGCGCGTCTTCGAGAAGTGTGTATGGTCGCGAGGAGGAGAACAGCTATCGCGGTAAATTGATTCGATCGCTCATCTGGTCCTGCGGCTATATCGCTCGCGTTCGTAGGATGCGCGAAAGGTGAAAGGCGTCGCACGATAAGAGATCCGTCGTGCGAAAGACAAAACTCCGAGGAAACACTTACTTCGTAAATGTCGCGTAAACAACGTCCGCCGGCAAGATGTACGGTAGGCTCAGCAACGAGAGCAACTTGACGCTCCTGTGTTTGAAGAGCCAATTGATGAGGCCCTTGTTCGCCGAGTCTATCGCGTCCTGAAATATCGTCATGACGGTCTCCGGGAGATTGGCCACCAGTGCTTCCTGAAAACGCGTATTCGTGGACGAATGCGAGCACGAATGACGTAAGGCGTTCCCGATTGCTCTGTTATCCGTTTAAATGAACAAGCGGCCGACGAACCTGTCTATGCACTTTGCACTCCATGCACTCGGGATCGTATTCCATGCTGTCGTCGAGAGTTTCCGACACGACGAAGGTCGACTGTACCGCGAGGCATCGCGTGCAGTTGATCAAGTTATTGCGATGTAGGTACCGCAGGGCGTCGTCGAATCCTTGCTTGCACATGTGCGAGAGAATCTGAGGAACGTTCGTTTGGTTCGCCAGTGTGAATCGAATGGAGTTTGATTCGATAATCACAACGCGCGAGCGTACGATCGACCTACCTCGGGATTGGGCGGAAAGAGAATCCTGGCGAACCTGTATATGTTCTGTTTGGAGAGCTCGATACTGGTGTTTGCGACGTTCACCTGTGCGCGACAAACGAAAATCTCGTGATCGTGTGTTTCGGGAGAACGGCGTAACCTTCCTCCTCGGCGCGTACTCACGTGAAACAGCTGGGTGGAAACGTCCCGCGGGCAGATATCGCTCTCGCCGCAGAAGGGGCTGACGGTCACGGTGTTCTCGTCGAGCGTGGGTAGGTTGTCGCTGAAACCGCCGTCCATGTATCTGATCCCGTGGAATCGCGGCGGCAGCAACCCGGAGAAGAGGGGAATGAAGGAGCTGGCCAGCAACGCCTGGGGAATTCGCGAGTATAAGAGAATGGTGAGCTCGCAAAGTTGCGCAAGGGGCGCGAGTAATCTTGTTTGCGTACTTGCAGCAGGTCCTCCTTGGAATTGAACTGTGAGACGATGACGTTCTTCCCGTCGTAAACCCTCGTCAGCGAGATATGCAGCTTGCCGCTCACTTTCACGTGCGCGTCATTGGGGAGAAACTAAAATTGACGAATGCGTGCGTTGGCTTCTTCTTTTTTTTTTTTTTTATCAACTTACGTCAATTCCGTTTCAACCGGATTCGATTCGTTTGCATTGAATCGCCGCCGTTGGGCAATCGTTATCTCTTCGAACGTTTGCGAGATTTCTCTCGTTGTCCGAGTCTTTGTTCTTAATTCTACATCGACTATATCGTCGAGCACAAGTGTGGTACCTTCTCTAGACTCTCCAGCAGAATCTCCTGCACGTTGAAGGAGGGACTGAACGGACCCAGCGTACGCTGCCGCGCCTCGCGGACAACCCGGAGAACGTGGCTCGTGATCTCGCCTGGAAACAAAGGCGTTGCAGCGGGTATTGGAAAGAACTCCGATATCGGGCGTTCCACGTCTTTATAATCCATTGCTACGATAATATCGATCGGAATTCCATGCAAATTCTCCCTGGTCGATCCGGTAGCGACGACAAAAATACGGAATCACAAAGAACCCATTGTGTAACCGTCAAGATGTTCGAGAAGGCGCGAAGCACTTAATTAAAAGTCGTTCACCTTTGATCGATACCGCCCCTTTCATCCGTATCGAACAAAGACCGATCTAGGGATGGATGGATGGATGACGAATGAATAGATCAAATCGACGCTTGGGTCGAATGACTGAGGCGTGCACGAAACGACCCAAATTCCGTCATCGATCTAATCGTGCGCGATCGCCCGCGTACGAAAGCACGATTGTTGCCAGGCAGCACCTGCTTCTCGATCGATACAACTACGCGCGAATCCGCGCTCTCGTAAATTGTTCTTTAGACTTTAGACGCGAATCGACACGATAAGCGACTCGTCCAGTGACGAAGGGAGATACGCGATGGCGAAGCGATTCGGTTCGATATTGGAAACGATACATCCGCTCCTGCAACGAATCGTCCCGATGAAATAATCCTCGTCCAGGTTCGCGACGACGAAATTGGGCCAGCCGAGAACGATACGGCGTTTCAATTTATTCGAGCAGTGTTACGGTTAAATTACGAGATTGAGCGGTTGTATAATTTCCTTCTACGCCATCAACCTGATATTTCGATAGATACGGGATATTATGTTTATCTTTATCGCTTCTACGCTTCCTAAACAAGCGAGCTTGTTAGATACGTGGGGCTTCCATATCACAATTGCCCCCTCCCCCCTCCCTCGGGAAACAAAGATTCCCTCGAAACTCTAATGGGATTGAAATACGAACACGCGCGCGCGCGCGACTCGAGTGATTCGCCTCCAGTCAGCATATGAAGGGGGGACACATGATTCTTTTTCTTCTTCTAAATCTGTTAAGCGGTATGAAACTACCGAACGCGCGCGATAGCGCTCTTTATCCAATACCCCACGGAACTTTAAACAAACAGCCCGCGCTATCTCCGTACGCGCGCTCCCGAGTCGCCTGTGATTCGCGCGAGGCGGCTCGCGCGATAGATAGAGATCGTTTAGCTCGAAACGTCGCGTATCACGAATTAGATGTTTGTCGACGGAAACTGGTCGTGGAGATAACGAGAGCGGCCTTGACAAATATTTGCGTATCAGAGGGAGATCCGCTTCCACGTGTGGGATGATCTACGATCGGATTTACAGTCGTTAGGCGACTCTGACAAAGAAACGCGTGAATCATTATGGATTACGAGGAGGAACGCGCGTCCTCGTTCTTATATTACCAACTCTTCTCTGCGTTTCTCTGTCTCCAAGTCCCAATCAAACGACGAGGAAGCTCTTATGCGAGGAAACAAAGAGAGAGGGAACGCGCAGCGCGCTTTTGCACGTCGATTAGGGAAACTGTTGTGTCTAACGTATATTAATATCGCCGTCCTGCAAATTAAACAGCAGATATTCAGGGTTAATTAAGTTACTTGGTTTCTTCCATCAGAAAGCGCGGTATCGCTTAGTACTTCTCTCCATAAGACAGGGGCGAATTCGGACGATATATTCCCAAAGAAACCAGACTCCTGGTATCCTCACGCGACAGGCTCAACGCTCAACGTAGCGCCGTCCTACAGCGTAATATGATAGCCGCGATTAAGTGGAAGACTTGGGAATTATCGATCGAGAATCGAACACAAAGGAATAGCGTGGGACAATGAGCGCGACGTTTTTCACATAGGGTCCAACTAAGCTCTAGCGACGATCGTCATCATTGATGACCACTAAGCGTCGATAGATTCAATTGGCCTGGAAAATTAACAGGTATTTAGCGCAATTCTCTAACAACAGTCGTCGCCCCATCGATCATAGCTGAACGTTGATCGATGGATTCGGTCAGCCTGGAAAATTGAGAGGACACGAGGGCATCTTCGACGGAGCAGTGCTTACACATTCGGATGAGTGCCGTTCAATGTTCACACGAGAGATGGAATCAAAATGTTGACCAAGCGACATCGATAAACGTAGAAATAATGAAGGAGCACTCTCACCGAGAGGTAAGTCGCAGAGGAGGCAACAAGCGGCGATGGCTCCAGCGGAGGCACCGCTGATCTTATCCAGCAGCAGGTGCGGAGCGTACTTCTTGAAGCACACCGCCACGCCTACATGATAGATGCCGAGGAATCCGCAACCGGCAAAGGACAGATTCATTTTTGTGCGAACGCGCTTCCTCCTCGCCGCCCGCTGGACTGAGTACGGTCGGAGATTGCCCCTCGAGAGATGCTTCCTTTTAACCCACGATGGGAGGCAGGAGAGGTTAAACGGCACCGTGTCACTCCGGAACGAACGAAAGAAAAGTGACAGCACTCTCTCTCGGTCCACTCGCCACGACGTTCTCTCTCAAACGCGTATAATGCCTGCACTCCGCGAGCAACAGCTGTTCTTGATAGCGTTGACGACTGATCTCTTGCAACTCTTAACTAGAGAAAGAACGAACTGCGACGATAACAAGAACGGATAACGCACACCCCCGATGACGTATTCGAGTATGCATACATCATACATACATACCTATGTATGGAAGTAGGTATGCATGTATGTATGTGGCCCAAGAATGAATGTAGGTAGGTATACTCGATTCACACATGAAAGTCGCTCTTAACAGTAAAGGGGCCATCACACACAAAATTCCGTAAGGCCGTAAGCGAATAGACCAATCAGGATCAAGTATTCCGTTGTGGTGGGGTTACAGACAACGGAATACTTGATCCTGATTGGTCTATTCGCTTACGCTTACTGCTTCACGGAATTTTGTGTGCGACGGCCATAACACTGTCGTGCGATATGCGTTCATCTTGAGCAATAGTCCCTTCCCGATAACACTTCGCTCCGACATTTTAATTCGGCACATGTGCGATTTTCTCGTGTATCTACCTGGTACAGGTATAGGTATTATTCGCCGATAAAAACCTGTAATTTAAGCGAACACATGGCGAGCGGGAAAAATGCCGAGCCAGGATTTCAGACGGTAGATCAGAGAGAACGTTTGCAACTCACTTCTTCCGTTTCAGCGAGAAACGTAACCCGTCACGGTCGTCTTTCAGGATTCCGACGTTCACATCTCCTACGAGGACCAGCAGAAGATCAATAAGTTTGCGAGGCAGAACGCTAAGCTGGAGGATTACAAGGAGGAGCTCAAGGCGAAGCAGGTATCGTTGATCAATAGTCGAAACTCGTTTTCGGTGCAGAGGCTCGGCTTTGTAGTAACTTCTCAACGCCATGTCGCGCTTCTATTTCAGGAAGACATAAAGAACCTGGAGTACGCCCAAGAGGAGCTGCTGTTTGCGGACAGCGATTCCAAGATTCCCTATCGTATCGGAGAGGTGTTCATAGAGCAGGACTATGAGAAGACGCGGGTAAGACTCGATCGTCGAGAAACCGATCAGACCTGAAACCGTCGGAGATGTCGATAGATCGTTTTGCTTGCAGATATCCTTGGATGACGCCAAGATGAAGAAGAAAAAGGAGATAGAGAATCTCGAGGCGAAATGCGCAGACCTGAAGGTGGTCATGGCGGAACTCAAGGCGCAGTTGTACGCAAAGTTTGGCAGCCACATCAATCTGGAGGCAGAAGAGGATTAATGTAAATTCTTATGGCGAAAGGAGGCTGTATTCGCTCGACAGAGTGCGCGTTCGATTCCTCGCGATTTTAAAAATATTACTTTGACTTATGATATTGCATAACGATCCGTTTGAAGTCGCGTGTTCACATGATACAAACATAAATACGTCAAGAAGTGGAAACGTCGTTTAGATTTAACGACTACTAAGCGTTTGAATGATGAATTTTATACTACAAGAGGGATATAATAATAAATGCTTACGCGATAATTTATAAACGAGCGGTCGCTGTTTTGCGCGAGTTGTCTAAGGGTAGAAACACGCGAGACTCTTATCCGATTCCTTAAGAGCTCTAATTTCCGCGGTCGATATTCCGCATACCAATAAAATACATATTACTTGCACACAGAGAAGAAGAGTATATTAATCACTGTTATACTAGAATGATAGATGTCATTTTGGGGATAGTATTTCGTTCATTGCTAAACTGTACAACACAATTGACATACGTTTAGTGAAGTTTACCAGATGTACATATAATATCCAACTATCGTCATACATGCAGAGTCGAGCAATGAACGCAATAAGTACTTTCCCCCGAAATATCAAATCTATTATCCAGTATAACCGTGACCAATATACTCTTCTCTCCGTGAGGAGAGAGATTGGGACGATGTCTTTAAATCGTACACGCGTTAACGAATTAGCGCGATTGGCATCGCTAACGAGGAGCGACGTTATAAAGAACGATCGTTGATGTTTGATAAGCCGTTTTCAAAGGCGACCGACCGTATGCACTTGCTATGGTGATTTCTATAAATAGTCGAGATCTCTAAAATAGAATAAAATTCCGCGCTACGGTATGAAGAAAGTCCATGCTAAACGCGCGGCACTGCGCCGCGTTTGAATCGTTGCCAATTTCTTTAAACGCTTTTCCTCGTAAGCAGATGTTGGTGTTGTACGATTAGATCCGCGATAAGTTTGAACTTTTTGTCATCGCAATTGGAAGGACAATCATTGTACCGTGAAGGTACAGGCTTCTAGATCGGTAGACCTTTCATCTCGCGATAGAATCCTACGAAGCTCTGACAAATCTCGTCCTCCGGCTTCGCGCGCGCGATAGAGATAGAATCTCTCGGCGCAAGCGGAGAATCATCGCCAGAAAGCACGTGTCGCGGACTGCGAAAGTAGGATGTGTTCGACCCCTGAAATAGATGCCGAAGAAGATAACGAGCCAAAAGAAAAATATCAGCTTATAGTCTAATTATACCCTGATATTCAATTCTCGCATTGCGCGTGTCACGCCGTAAATTTCACTAGAGAATACGTCGTTTGCTGTGAAAATTACCATTCTTTTAAAACCAAACTCGCGCTTTTTGTTCCTACTAATACGAATTACTGAATAAAAAATGTCCTTAAAATACCGTAAATCATGGTCGTAGCTTAATTCAGTGCGTCGCTCCTACGAAAACCTCGAAAAGTATAAAATATGTAGCCTCTCTCTCTCTCTTTCTTCGTATCACTCTCCATGCGTCGATTCGACGTTCGAGCGTGATGACATTTGAATCAATGTCACGACACAATACACACGTTCTCTACCGCTGCCGGGGGGGTCTATGAATATCACAGATCTCGCATTCAACTCGCAAACGGGCTTCGCTTTCTTCCGCGCTCTTCCCGGGGGTAATTTTAGTTTCACCTCGTGGCTTCGGTTTCCACGACACCCCGTACGCTCCGGCTGAGAGCCGGCTAATTTAGCGTAGTGTACCTTCGTCCGTAACGAGAGAAAGAGCCGGGAGAGTGCAGTAGATAGGTTCCACGTTGAAGAAACGAACGAGAACGGATGTAGCAATCTTGTCCCATTCTCCTTTCCTATACCTACGTATGTATACGAGAGTTAGTAAGAAGTTAGACACGCACAGATATTCTAAAAGCTCAGTGCGAGGACCCATTCGCGCGATCCAGAATGGACACCGCGAAACAGTTCCTCGTCGCTATGAAGGAGAAGAACAAGTCACACGTGGGATACGGACTGCAGAAGGAGAGCGAGGACCTCATCAGTCACATCCTGCAGAATTTGGCGCGGTCCGAGCTGCCGCCCTTCAAGGCGGAGAGGAAGAACGCGGAGGACTCGATCAGGTTCCGGGAGGAAGGTGAGAGGATACATCCCTCGCGTCTTCACAGACCGCGTTCGCCTGGGTGTGCGCGTTTTGACTCTCCGGGGTTGGGCGAAAAAACAGGTAACCAACAGTTCGTCACGGGCGATGATATCGACGCCATCGAGAGCTACACCATGAGCCTGGCCTACGCAGATGACGACGAGCTCATGGCATACGCTCACGCAAACCGTTCGGCGGCGCTTTACCGGAAGGGCATGTACAAGGAGTGCCTCATAGACGTCGATGCGGCGCTGAGTCTCGGGTATCCCGCGGAGAAGCGAAAAAAATTGGAGGAGCGGGCCACCAGAGCTCTGGAGGAGATCGGAAAGTCCTCCACCGTTGACGTCGATCATCGACGAGTCGACTCACCGCCCGCCGTCAATGGAAATAACGTCGAGGGTGCGACGAACGGTGACGGTACCGTCTTGCCGGAAACGTTGCCGCGGCCTGATCACATCGTCATTGCGCAGAGCCCGGCCGACGCTCCAAAGTTGCCGAGATATCAGCTCGAGGAAGGAGCGCCGACCCCGGCTCACGGACCGAGCGAGGAAGCGCCGGCCGCCAGCGACGGCGTCCGGATTGCCTTCTCGCCGAAATTCGGCCGTCACCTGGTGGCAACGCGGAACTTCTATCCCGGCGACGTGGTCAGCGTGGAGGCTCCCTTCGCCTGTATCATTTATCAAGAGAGGCGAGCGCTCGTCTTTGATTTTGCGTCGCGATTACTCGTTCGCGCCTATCAACGCGCCCGCTCCATCATCTATTTCTCTCTGGCGTTCGCAGGTTCTACACGCACTGCCATTACTGCCTGTCGAGGAGTTACAACCTGACGCCTTGCAGCCGCTGTCCCATCGCCCTCTATTGCTCGGCGCGCTGCCGAGATTTGGCCTGGAGCCACGCGCACCGCACCGAGTGTTCTGTTCTGCCGCTGCTCTCGAACCTGCTGAATGTCGACACCGACAAGTTTCGCATGCTCATGAAGATCCTGAAGCTGCTGATCGTCGCGACGAGGGACGGCAAGGGGATCGAGGAGCTGCGGCGCGACATGAAGATCGCGGAATCCTGCACAGGTGCGCTCGCTCGTCCGTCGACGAAACGTCTGCTGATGCGTTCCCTTTCACAGACGACAGAACCGCGGGCTTTACCGACCGCGGAGCGCTGGATAGCACCAGCGCGCGCTCGGCGCTGAGCCTCGCGACGAACATGACGACGCGCCCGCTCATCGGCATCAGCGCGTTCGCCTGCATCTCGGCCCTAGCCGCGATGCTGCTCGCGACGCAGACCAACTTCTTCGGCGAGCGTTACACGGTGGAGCGCCTGCAGAAAGTAGCCGAGCTCGATGACGTTCGATTCTGTGGCTCCGTCATGCTCCGGGCATGCGTCATCATGTCTTGCAACTGCTTTTCGGTGAGTATTTCTCTCTCTCTCTCTCTCTCTCTCTGGCTCTGGCTCGGATTGTCGCAATCTCGCTCGTTTCTCGCCCGTCAAGTTGCAGCAAGAGCCCGGAATCAAGTCGGGCTCAGGCCTCTACGTGCTGCACAGCCTCTACAATCACTCCTGCGCGCCCAACACGTTCCGCCACTTTGAGAATCTGACGATGATCACGCGCGCGCTCGAGCCGATTCGTCCCGGCGATCAGATCTTCACGTGTTACGGCGCAGACTACGCCTACATGCCGCGCGCGGAGCGGAAGAAGAAACTGCTGGAGGAGTACTTTTTCGACTGTCAGTGTCCGGCTTGCGTTTTCGATTGGCCCACGTACAAGGAGATCATCCGCGATCACGTAGGCTCGATATCGAGGAACAAATCCCTCGTGGAGAAGCTGAAACCCTTGAAACAGAGATTACTGGCAAACAAGTACGACATTGACGCGGTGAAGAGGGTTCTCCAGCTGCTGGACGACGAGGTCGCCAGGCCGTGTGAGGAGATCGTGCACGCCACGCAATTTCTCAAGTGCTACTATTTAGGTAAATTGAAGTAGACCGAGCAACGCTCACCTGCTGACATAACACCACCGCAGCTTTCTTCGGCTTGGCACGGCTTCTTCGCGCACTCGCTTATCGGCGACACCACTAACCCCAAGGCAACTCTTCGAACACGACTGCGAACGGCTTTCGCGAGCTTTTCCCCGTTTCCGCCGCTACGTCGCGTAACGTAGCTCGCGAGTGCATAATTATCTTCGATTAGATCGGCGCGATCTCTAATCACGATCATCTCTCCCTTTTCTCTCTTCTAGATCCCTAGGAAAGTCGGATCCGACTATATCGAGCTCAACGAATAAAAAAGATGGCGTCGGTGTGTGGTCCTAGAAAGATTTTTATTAAATTCTTACACGCGATACTCAATTTTTGCCGTATAGCTTCTACGCCACGGCGCGGAGAATCGCACTTGAATAATTCCTCGCGCGGTGGCGAAGTCATTGGCGATGTAATGCTAAAAACCCCCTCGTCAACGCGAAAGGGATTTCACACACATATTAAGATTATTCCCTCTACATCCTAAAATATATAGACGCGTTGTTCGAAATGTATGTCGGTTCTTTGGCGCTCGACGTCTAATTCGGCGAAAATGTGCGAGGCGTCTGCAATGTTCGCGCCTCTACCTAGTGTCGGCACGTTGCACACTACGAATGAAGAAATCAAGATTAATTTTTAAGTCGATTGATAATCACAGCGATCGATGCGAATCGATCGTACGTCACGTACGAAAATGTCCGCGAGTCGAACCAACAAACGTTTCGCGCTACGATTAATTATACCAGTCGTGAATTATAATTACTGGTACACACAGAGCTGAACGCAAGGTGGCTTCCGAGAGTCCTCCGCACCCGCGTCGGTGCGATCTTCCAAGAGTATAACGATAATAAGAGAATGCGTTAAAACGTTCGACGCGCTCTCGTCCCGCCGTATCCGCTCGACTTACGCTTCGCGTGAAACGACGAGCGAGGGAGAGACGCCGTCGAGAGACGAAGCAGCGAGAGAAATAGGCGAGCGGCGACGATAAGCGACGCGCCTATCCGTTAAAAGCGACCGATGTTCGGAAAAGCGGCAAACAGTGGTGTTGTTGCGGCGGGCGGCTGTTGGTCTCCAATGTTTTTGAGCAAATTGCCTTGCAAGAGACTGTCAAGAGCTTTCTGAACCGTCGGGTCGTTCAGTAGCGGTGATGGCGTCACACCCGTTGCGGTAGCTGTGGTCGCTGGTGCACTGGTAGTCGGCGCTGCTGGCACAATACGATTCGTTTCGTGAAGATCATCGTAGAACATGTTCGCGAGCGGAATATATCGGGATTCGAGAACACGTGATCGACATCCCCGTAAATAGCGACGAACGTGTCGACATGTCCGAAAAAGAAACTCGGGCATCGTCGACACGCCTTCTCACCCCGGCCGACCCGAAAAATACGTATTCGCGCGCGCACGCTTTCCACACATTCGCGACGAAAGGTGAACGTAAACCCGTGGAGAAGCGCGAGAGATCGGGGGGAGGAGCCTCTGCGAGGTGCGACGCGGGGAAAACGGCCTCGCGACGCACGTCGAAACGAGCCTCCACACCCGGCCGTGAAAAACATTGGTGCGCGCGGGCTGCAAAACGGTAGCAGGACGCGCGCGCGCCGTAATCGAGTGTGCTCAACGCACAAATCGCGCGCGACCGGAAGCGCCTCGAGCTTATCCGCCGAGAGCGCAATTCGTAAAGGAGTGCGTTCGTTGAATACTCTTTGGATTTATTGGCGCCGTCACAATGGAAACAGCTTCGTACAAGCTCGCCCAGCGGACATCACTGCGGCGCAACAACGCGATTATCTCGTTACCTGTTCCCCAATTGGCCGGAGGGACAGGGGCCGGTGCTGGTACCGGGCTGGGCGCCGGCGCCGACGTGGCGGTCTTGCTGCTGTTCAGGATATTGAGGATCCTCGACTGCAGTTCCGCTTGCTTCGGATCGCTGACGACCATCGGCACGGCACCCGGCAGGTCCTTGGCGTCGCCCAGCTCCACTTGGACCTGCTCCTCGCGCTTTACCTCGAGATACTTGATGACCCGGTCGTACTGGAGAACCGTCAGCTGGTGGTTGTCGGCCAGCATGTTGAGCAGGACTTGCACCGCGTCAGGGTGACGCTCGGCGGCGAACGGTGTGTTCAGCGGCACCGAACGCCCGCCCGCCTTGTAGTTGCCGAAGTCACGCGATATCAGGTTGATCGCGTCCTCGATCGGCATGTTTCTGTGTTCTGCGAGAGGGTGATATTTTCGCTTGTTACGCGTCGACGAATCTCGGCGAATTATTAATGGTTAACGAGCAAATATTTCACGTCAGTGCTCGACATTCTCCGACGGTTTCCATGCGCGTACTTTTAATACGTTGCGGTATTTGCGTGTGTGTATCGTTATAGAGCTTCTTTCCTGACTCATGTGACTTTACCGCTGTTAGCAAAAATAGAGCAAATCGAGAATTTCCTGGCATGAGAATACCGCGTCAACCGAACACAATCGCAGAGCCAAAAGTCGAAGTCTTCGTTCCGATGATTGGTTTTTTCGCCGTCATTGCATCGCGTCAACTCTTTTTCGTTAAAATAGGCGACGCTAAAAATCGACTGGCAATTCCCTTACCTTGCGGCAAACCGTGCAGGATATTCAACGTGAGGGAATGATGCTCCTGATTGATGTGCGTCACGACGACGGCGTACAGGCAACCGCGACTGGCGATATTGCCGAGCACTCGACTCAGAGGAACGTCTTCGTTCGGGAACAAAAGATCCACCGAGAGCCCCATCTTTTTCAGTCGCATCTCTATCGCCTCGGCGTATTCTCTGCAGCGAAAAATCGGAATACGATGAAGCGCGAGACTTCTCGACCAGCGACGAAAGAAACGTGCGTCTCAACTTCCGTAACTCTTTTAGAAAACTCACGTTAACGCCTTGTTGACGACGATGATCTCACAGTCGTTCTTTTCCGCCCCGATCGACGAGAAGTCGGTCGAACCGGTAGTCGTTCTGTAAATGAAATAAGTCATTTCGATAACGGCGTCGTCGAAACAAAGGCACCACGCGACAGATGCGAGGAGAGCGGAACTTTTTGACGATGCGCTTTTTTCCGCCAAATATAAACACGAGCGCCGTTCCTTCGAATTTGAACTAGAAACGTGTTTTGCTCGTTCTTTGTTTTGATTCGTAGCGAATCGTGCCGGATTTTTTTACTTCTATAAGGGGATATCTAATTCTCGGAAGCACAGAAGAAGTCGTACGTTCGGAACCTGACTATGGAACCTTTTTTCTGTAAATAGGTGTAACTCTTCGCTTTCGGTGGGACTTCTGAAGCAATTACGGTTATTACAGCCTCTGATACATGCGGGGTCACAGTAAACAGGCTTATACCTATTATTTGCCGGAATATCTTTAAATGCAAAATCCTATTACTTATGGTATTACATCAAGCTCCATTAATATTGAATTAATATTAACGCTTTCGCTGATCATTTTTAATCTAGCGCGAGATATTAAGAAAAAAGAATAGGAAATCGAGCAAGAAAACTCTTGTGATTCGTCAGTGTTTGCTCGATGAATCGTCTTATCGCGAATTGTTTAGTTTTGTTGAACACGGTTTATCTATACAGATCAATGGCACTATTCTGTACGAAACTGTAAGTTCTGTAAAGTGACATAAGAAGACCGTGTAATTTTATAAAATAGGTATGTATAGTATTTTATACAGCTTACAGTTGCGTACAGAATAGCGTCGTAAATTATGCTCCCCGATCAGCACCTTTTCCGTCCTTCTCACGGCAATTTCTCGAATATCCACGAGAGTAGAAAACATTGGCATAATCCGAAAAGCCGATATGAACTCACCCAAAATTCGAAGCGGCGTCCCTGTTCCCGCTGCCGGTCCCCTTGAACTCGTCATAGCTCCGATTGCCGCTCTCGCCGAATGAATCCCTGCCAAAGTTGCCGCTTCGTCCCCTATCACCCTGTTCCCTGACATCCCAATCGCCTCGCCCTCCCATTTCCTCATTGCGTACTACCACTCCTCCACTTGCAACTCCTCCGGCTCCTCCTCCTCCTCCTCCTCCTATACCGCCGCCACCTGGAGCTCCTGCTCCCGCTCCTCCACCTACTGCTACTCCTACTCCACCTCTGTTGAGAGGACTCCGATCCCTGAAATTACCTCCAGGCGCGTTGTCTCTATTATTCTTGTTCCTATTCTTTCCACCGCGCCCCCCTCGCAATCTATTGGCTGCCGCGGCGCCACCGAGGCCCATCGGAGCACCAGGCCCTATAGGACCGCCGCCAGGTCCACCGACGCCGGTCGGTAATTGATTGCCTCCCTGATTAGTTTGATTTCTATTCTGCCCGAAACCCGGTCTGACTTGATTCGGCCCGCCGCCGAATTGATTGTGTCCGCCTCTGTTCAAATTCTGTCCGCCGCCAAACTGAGCGTTTCCTCCCCTATTCTGTCCGCCGAATTGCTGCTCGTTCCCACCCTGATTCTGATTCCCATCGCCAAACTGATTTTGCGGCCCGACTTTGCCAAAGTTCGGATTCCGCGCTCCGAAGTTTTGATTGCCGCCAAAGTTATGACCCGACCCGCTAAAGGAGTCGTTGCCGCCACCAAATTTATTCTTGGCGGGACTGAACTGATTATTGACCCCCTGCGCGTCGCCACCGCCGCTGTTCGGGCCGCCCATGTTCATCGCGCCACCCTGACTGTCCTTCTTCGCTGGTCGGACGTCTGGAAAAGAACGCCGATCGAAGCCGCACCTGTCGAAGGAAGGATCGTAGCACATACCTATCCGCCTGCCCTTGAAGGTAGAGCCGTTCTCGTTTTGGATTGCCTTCTGCGCGGTCTGTTCGTCCTCGAATTGAACGAACCCGAAGCCGCGATTGATGAGAGAGCCGACGACGGTGCCGTACTTGGAGAAGTGCTCCTCCAGCTCGTGCTTCGTCATGTCTTCGGTCTGCAGGTGGCCCACGAAGACGCGACTGTTCACAGTGGCGGGATCCTTGAGCAGTCGAGCACTCATCGCGACGGTTTTGCACTGTTCTCTGAAACGCTTGACACGCCAGCAAAGCGAAGGAATCGATATAGGTTATGTTTGACACTGCGAGCGAAAGGCTGCTTCACGCGCGATCCTTGTCGTTACTCGCGCGATTAAAAACGCAGCGAGACGTTGCGCGGCTCGCGTATTACGCGTTGAACTAAACACGATGTACGATTACACGCGTTTTGGTCAAAAATATTTGGGAATGAAGCAACTTACACGCAAACGGCTTTGCTCAGCTGGAGCCAGCCAAACAACAATGAACACTATCGCCATCTCGACGTAACTGCCTGAACTTAGTGTGGTGCATCTCCGTCCTAGGTATGGCGTTCCTTTGAGAAAACCGAGCGAAATTTAAATCGCGCAATATGAGGCGTCGATAGAGACTAATTATTACCTGCCGACTATCCAGAATTGAAAGAACGAAATGATCGCGAAATGTGACCTCAAATCGTTGAGTTCGCCACAAACATTCGCGTTCTTAATTTGTTTTTATTTTCCTTGTTGAAAGTGGTATTGAAAATTCGTCGAAAAACTTGATTAGGTATCTCATTTTGCTCGAGTTCCCAGGATCTCGAAAATTAGATTTATGCGATCATAGCAAGAATTGAACTACTATTTTCTCGGAAAATCTCAACGTTAGTTGAAATGCAGTCGATCTTTTCCCGCAAAATACTTTCTATTACCTTTCTCCCCACGATCAAACTCACCGTGCAGCAGCTGCGGGAACGAGGAACGCGCTCGAAATTACAGAAAAAAGAAATTTTACATATATTTTTTTTTTCACGCACTCGCAACAACGCTTAATTAATACTCTACATCCGCAGACATATGACTTGCGCGAAGGAACGGCGTTTCGCCGAGTTACAGGAATATGAAATTGAGAAAAATATACTTTTTAAATGCAAATCCGTCGAGGATTTCAGTCGGCATCCGCTTCGTCGACTTTATCCGGGACTTTGGCTTCTTCAAGATCGCCTTCCGCGTGCGTCGCTTTGTCGACAACCGTTCCGTTGTCTTCGTCGTTTGTCTCTTTCGATTCGTCCTTTGCTTCATCGTCCTAAAATTCCGGAAGAAGATTACCTCGTCTTACCATCGATTCTACGCATCGCGGCTTATTATTCTCGACGCAAAGCGGATGCACCGAGCGCAGCCTATCGAAACGGCCTCTCTCACGGACCTTTGCGTCCTCCTTAACGCCGCATATCTCCAGTAAATTGTACTTCTTCAGTTTAAAGTAGTTTGGCGCAACGGAGATGAGGCACAGACCGCGAATGACCTCGACCACGACGGCGAGTTCCGGGTTCTTCAGGTCGGCCTTATTGCCCGGATTCTTCTTTGATATTATCGCCGCGAGTTCCTCGATCACTTCGCTCCTCTGTAGCTTGTTGTTGCTGTGTCGACTGGAACCCCCGATAAATTAATCGAAATCGCGCGAATGCGTATGCAGAGAGACGGCGCGGACGTACTTGAAGACGATGCTAAACGTCTTGGGCTCCTGGGCGAAATACTTCTCCAAGAGTACGTCCGCCTTGGACTTGATGTCGTCCATGAAAGCCCTGCACACGACTTCGATCGGCAGCAAACGCAGCAAGAATCTGGTCCTCTGCTTCTTGCTCCTCTCCAGATCCTCGACGATCGCGGTGACGAGCTCCAGCGGATCAGGAACGGTGGTGCGGATGAACACCACGTTCTTCACTCCCGTGTCAACCACCTGGAAATGGAAATTAGTTGATTTTACGGGAATTTACTTCGGCTCCGTAACCGATACGACGTAGACGCAATTTCCAGCACACTTTACAGGGTGAGCTGACCTGAAACTTTCGAGCGGCTGCCGGCTTCGTCGACTCTGCTTTCAATTCTGCGACTTCCTTGCTCAGTGCAGTCGAAATGTCCTCCTCCTCCTCGCGCCAATTTATCGATCGCGTTTCAACATCCGCGTCGCCTGCTGCTGACTTGGAATCTTCGCGCTTTGCCAAAGGAAGGGAGGAAGCGGATTAGATATATGGATCGTCGATTAATTTCTCACCGAGACGACGAGTAAGATGAATACGACTGGGTCAGCCGCGACAATACCTACCGAGACTTTGCCGACTCCGTACAAATTATCGGCGAACTCGTTCAGCAGTTTGTACGCGTCTCGTACGCAGTCTCTCTCGCGGAAGTTGCACGTGCAGAAGAAGCCCTTTATTCCTGGCTCGAGTGTGAATTCCTTACGCTTCTTCTGGTGACCGCCGCCGTAGCCCGACGAGTAGGCCTTCTTTCGCTTCTGCACGTCCATCGTAACTAACTGCTTCTGCGACGCTTTTTTTTATCGGTCGCGCGATTCGTCACCTATTGCTCGCTGTATTTTCCATCGAAAAATGAAACTCTCTCGTTTTTTTTTGCTCGAGAGAGAGAGAGAACGGATGTAATACATAATTACTTACCGGATCAAGTTTATCGCGTGAAACTCTTCGTCCTGGTCGAGCACAGCTGATTGATGTTTACAGAAAGTGCTGCCACCGACAACAAAGCGATCGAGTCATGCATAACTTCGTCTGCTGGCGGCAATTCAATCCTGACGAACCTCTTCCACATTCGTATTGTCCGAATAGTTTTATTTACACGCACTCTTACTGGCTAACTTAAATTAATACAATATCCTCGAGTTCGTCGCTCCTTTATTCGTCGATAACGCCGATTACTCTGATATCGTAGAAAATTATCCAGTGCGCGATAGGTACGCACAATAATTGAAAAACCGAACAAAGATTTCGTTCACGACGTAGGTAACTTATTTCAAGTAGAACCAAAGATGCGGTACTTATCGTTGCACCGCATTCTCGTTAGAAAATATACGTACGCGCGAGCGAGCGCGATCGACGATTAAAATCATTGCGACTAATTCGATATCCTTTATCGAGGTTCGTCGACGCGGTTCCTTAACCCGGACCGACCTGGGGGGGCGAACGCTATAATACCTTTTCTACGATTAGAAACGATTCCCATTCTCTCGCAATTCGTCGTAACGACGAACGCGCAAATCACGGTCGGTCGGGGCTAACGAATTCCTCGCGGAATTCTTAGCTAATATGGCAAACGTACGTTTAATTATAAAACTGGGCTCTCTCTCCTCTACGCATTGACCGATGACGCGCGGCCGGGCGACTGTAAGAGATTAAAAGGTTGAAAAACCACGAGAATCACAGATAAAATAATGAGGACGCGCGAGGAACTAGCGATGTTCGCGGTCCCCCGAAATCGACGCGCGTTCAAAGCGCGCCGAGTCAGTGGCTCCGGTAGACGTTGAAGCCGGAAAATTGCCAGCGCCTCTCCATGTTCGCACCTATCCCGGACAGCTCTTGCTTGAACACCTGCGGGAACCTCTGCATCAGCGCTTCCACCTCGTTCGGCCGAATTCCCGGTTCCATCTTTTGCAGATAGGACCACACATAGTCCACGCTCGCGCCGAACGGATGGATGTGGAGGAACGTGGCGATCAGACCTGTCGATTTCCGCGAGTCAGCGCATCGTGGTAACCGATGAAAACCGACCGGAGTGCAGGCTACGTGCGAGAGGTTCTTACCGATGAGCTTGGCGTCCTTCTGGGTGACCGTCGCATAGCCGGGAGCGAGAGTGTGCAATTTTGGCGTCCGAGGTTCCTCGTTCACGTCGTCGTCCTTGTCCAGTGTGATTATCTCGCTCTCGAGTGGCTCCTCCTTCTTGGTGGCGTTCAACTTGACGGTCAGATCTTTGATCTTCTGATCGTCCTGGGCTTGCTGCTTCCTCGACTGCATCAGCTGCTCCTGCATGCCCTTCAGAGTTTGCTGCAACATTTTCGTCTGCCTGTCCTTGGCGTCTATCTCCGACTTGGTCTCGGATTTCAGCAGATCCACCTGCAACGCGAAACGCAGCGGCGCTTTTTCGTGCGCAAGACCTTTTCGTTCGAGCCAACGTTTGTACGGGCGATGGTTCGCCGTTTCGTGGATGATGAAAAAATCCCTGAATTTGACTACCTCGTTTTTGTATGCCTCCAACTGACAGCGCAGACTGTCGTTCTCCTCCTTCAGAGTCTGCAGTCTTTCGACATCCTCGCTCAGGTCGGACTGGCTGCGCGATTTCTTGCGCAGCGGCTCCTCCTCGGAGTCGGATACCTCCATTTCGCCCTCGCCTTCCATCAAGGCGTCCTCCAGCTGCACCGCCTTAATTTCCTGTCGCCAATATATCATCGGCATTCAGAATACTCGGTATTCGCGAGCGAACGTCGTCGCAGGGGGTTTCAATGCATGCCTATACGCGAACGCCCGGCGCAAAGCAATTCGAGGCTGGAAGACGGAGTGGCGTCCAAAGTCGAATCGTCGTACACGTTACGCGCCATCGACCAGACGAAACGAAGCGATGCATCTCGTAGTCATCGAACGAAGATCGCAACGCCGAGTCTCTTACCTCGACGTCCAGACGCTCTCTCGAAGCCGTGGGAAGTCGAGAAGAAACGGACGTTCTAAAGATAGCAAATGCCGCGCGCAAATCGGCGGTTGGCCGTTATCGAGTGAATTTTGCACGGGGAAACCATATACTCCGTCCCATCGAATTACCTGGGGGGGGACGGGGGGCGTCCAATATCCTGCACCCGATCGAGTCCGGTCTAATTAGCGTAGGACATTACCTTTTCTGATCTCTTTCGCGAAACGCCGACGAAGGGGAAAAATCTGTCGCGCGCGACGAAGAGGTACGTGTCTGACCGTTCCACGAGAGAGATAGAGAGAGAGAGAGAGAGAGAGAAAGAGAGTGAAAATTCCCTTTCGTTCGCTTCAATCGTTGCCACTTACCTGCGTGCGTTCGTTCGCGCGTACAAGATCGGAATTTTTGGCGAGACACGTTCTGCGTTTCGCGCGAACAAAGTCGCGCGGTTCTCACGAGGCGCGCGTCTATTCGTAAGGAGAGATAAGTGTACGGTGTCGCATTATCGCGAAACGGAAGAGCGAATACATACCGAGGACTGTTTCTTCCACATCTCAATGTTCTTTCGCTGGGCCTTGGTGAAGTGATCCCAAACCTTCTTGTGGCTGGCCGCAGTGAATACGCGTTCAATCTGACTGACTGTTGGTGACACGGGTGTCGCATGTCGCATACAAAAACACAACAAATCCTCCGTTGTACACCCAACTCAACACTTTGCACGCGTTTTTGTGTTCTAGCCACCGATAGCGAGATTTTTACGTTCGACGGACTCGCGTGCTCTTCGACACCCTTCAGCTGCGATTATCGGCACGTTATATATGTACATTCGTCGTACGGACGCTTTAAGAGAGATCCCGTTACCGGTGCCGCTAAAAATTGCGGATCCGTCGTCGGAAGACGCGTTCGATTCGTATGTAAAGACTCCCCCCGTAGGATCAACGCGCGTTTTCCAGGGGGCAAAGTCAGATCGGCAATTTTTAGCGGGCAACCAGTGACTCTTAACGTCGTTCCCAATTGAAAATAATCTTTCCCCTGGAAGTTGCGCGCGGGCAAACGCGTTCCCCCGAGTAATTGCCTTCAGCATGCGATGCAGCCTGCGACTAGAATCAACGAAACATGGCTTATTTCGTCGAGGATGTATCCAGTGCCCGTCCACGCTTCCATTTTTTCTAGCTTCTGGTACGGCTACGCGACCAGACGTACGTACGCTTGGCGACGAGTAACTTTCAGCCGTGAGCAACTCCCACGATGGACGAGGGAGCGGAAAAGAGAGGGAGAGAGAGAGAGAGAGAGAGAGAGAGAGAGAGAGAGAGAGAGAGAGAGAGAAACAGATCGATTATTGACGATCATACGGCGAGCTCCGTTCGCGGCTCAAAGTTACCCGCGCGACGAACGTCAACCCAACACCGTGTATTCCTTAGCATTGCCAAGCATGCAGCTTTACTTCGAAGTAAACTATGCCTCTATGAGATTTGCTTTCTTGTAAACTGCATCCACACGTCGTAGCGTCGTTGCAGGGGTCTAAAACCGAAAGTCAGCATTCTTCACCCACCTTAATCGTCTCCTACTTGCATCGACCCTTCGAGCAGGTCGTCCCTCCCTCATTCATGCATCGATCGCGCGGAGGAACGGTTTCTACCGACTTACTCTTAGGACCAGGAGGCCAAGATCAAACGAAGCAGCCTATCGTGACGATATTGTCACGTTTCGATCGAGGAGAGTTATTCCTCGTTCTCTTCCCGCGATCGACTTTTAGTCAATTTTAACCATGCGAAAGGGACGAACGTGTCGTCGTGTGTATCCCGATAACTCGAAAAGTCCCGTATGACTGGGAAGGAAGCGTTATCGCGCCGACGAGTGCGACGCGTAATCGTCCATTTCCGAGTACTTGGCCGATTGATCGGTAAACGTCGAGAGCAGTTTTTCTCAAAGTACTCTGTGTATTCGGAGCAGTTGCGGTCGCTGCCGCCGTTGACGCGTAATCGCGACGGATGTACGCTCGACAATGAAAAATGCTGCTTTGATTAAAGACGCCTCGATCGCGATCACCCAAGTTTAACCGGCAATGTCCAAACGTGAAAAGATCCAACCAAGGACCTCCCCGGGCGTACCCGAGACTTACCGAATTGAACACGATTGCGAGCGCAGATACGCGTATGCGACGATTTACGGGCTAGAGAGAGTACGAATAGCTTCTCGAGTACATACATTGAATGAGCAGTCCCTGCATCCGGCCCTTCATGAGTTCCCGCGCCTTCAGGAGCTCCTCCTCGTAAGCCGCCTTCTCGGTGAGCAAACGCCTCACGTGCGAGTTGGTCGACTGGATCATCGAGTAGAAGGTGTTCGAGTTGCGCTTGGTGCAGTCCCCTCGCTCGAGCCACGTGACGACGACCTGCCGCGACGGTCGATCGGAATGAGAGATTCGATGACGAAACACGTTTTCTGGGCTTCACGTTCGCGAATCGCGTCACTTGCAGTACAAAAATGTCGTTTGTTAAAGCGAAATACTAACTTGCACCGCCTTCATGAACGTGTCGTCTTGTTTGATCTTCTCGCAGATATTAGACGCCTCGTGATCGGTGTAATGTACAATGGGAGGAGGACTGGACGGCGGCCTCTGCCGCTCTTTCTCCACCCTCTCTCTGTGCCGTTGCTCGCGCTGTAGCTGTCTTTGCCTGCACTCCCATTCGTACTGATCGTCTCTGGCCTATAGATTGCGGGAAAACGTCAACGCGATACGCGAAACAAGGTTCCGCGGTACTTTTTTTCCCGCGTGGCAACGAATCCGAAGAAGAATCGAGAGGAGGAGGAGGAGGAGGAGGAGGAGGAGGAGGAGGAGGAGGAGGAGGAGGAGGAGGAGGACGAGGAAACAAAATTCGTCGGCAACGAGGTCGCGCGTACCTGCGCAAAATCGACGTGCAGCCTCCCGGTGTTCGCCGCGTCTCCGCTGGAGCCGATTCGCACCCTGTAGCCGGACAGGTAGATCGCCGCGTCCACGCTGGCCTCCAGGACGAAGCGTATGTGGCAAAAGTTCTTCTTCGACAGGCGCAGAGTGGTGATTTCGCCGCAGCGCTCGAATATCTCTTGAATGATCGCCTCGGTGATGTTCTCCGGTAAACCTGTCCGTCAAATCGTCATTTATACAAGGGGGTTGCGCGCGCTCTTCGCGTCGTTCGCCTTTCCCGCTCGTACCTCCCACAAAGATGGTCCTGCATCCGGGCGGCCGTTCCCTGGTCGTCGGTGGCGGGGCGTTGGGATTCGGCGGGAACAGAGTGCAGCTCTTGCAGTGAACAATCTCCTTGGCGCCTTGCGCGCCGGCCGGCGGCGGATGCAGAGTGCCCGTTATTATCTGACTGGCGGCGTCGGTCATGATCTGTTCGGGGCCCAGCATCTGGGCGCCGAGCATCGCTCCGTCGTGCGGTATCATGCCCATTCCCATCGGCGGATATCCGTGGGCGTGTCCCATGTGAGGTCCTAGCGTCATCTCACCCATCATCGGGCCCATCGGACCCATCGGGCCCATTCCCATCATCGGATAGCCCACGCCCATGCCCCACACGCTCGCGGCCGGCTCCATCTGTAGCCCGATGCCCGGCGTGCCGCTGGAGGCGGTCGGCGTTGACGGCATCTCGTTGCCATTCGAATTGGCGTGGCTGTTGCTGCTACTGGCTGAGTTGGCGTTGCTTCTCTCTTCGGGTCGGCGTTCCTCGCGACGGTCCCTTTCCGCACGGTCGTCGCGTCTCTCCCTGTCACGCTCTCTTCTGTCCACGCGGTCGCTCCTCGATCTGCGAAATAAAATAACGCGCCGCGCGAGAGATCTACACATTAGTAATAATGAGAAAATAGTTTTAAGGATGCATTTTCCGTCCAAGTCTTTCAGAGCAGGAGGAACTGAAGGGCGCCGAAAACGAGTAGGATGCTCTCCCCGTTGAAAAATCTCTCATAGAAAACTAATAGAAACTTATACAGGATGTGTCATAAACTAGTAGATCCTATCGTTCTTGACCATTTTAACATTGAGAACCATAAGAAGTTATAAGATACGTATCAAATGTATATGAAATATTATAAATACTCTCCACATGAAAATCATCAGAAACCATTAAATATATATACGCTATAATATTTTTGAATCCACGCTATCCGTTCTTATTGCGGATTTTAAACGGGATTTCTATTGACCCAAAAGAAACAAGGAAGAAGGTACGCTCGCTGTGCAGCGAAACTACGAGATCGTAAATGCACGTTCTTCGCGTTGGAAGCGCTACCATTCAATTTATATGGATGCTGTTATTACTGAACGTTATTAACGAAGCTTCTTACTGACGTAAAAGTAGAATAGACGCTCCACAGTTACTTGAACTGCAAGCTCAAAATCGATCATCAAAGTTGAACAGAGACTGGCGTTTATGCCACTTATTTTCTCAGTAATCCTCAGAGTTTATCCTTCCCCAGACGTATTCCATCACTAAATGGAACTAATAGGCACAAACGCGTTCAGAGAGCGATAAAATTGAATGATTACCGAGAAGGTAAGTAGGGGGTAAAAGTTGTGTAAACAACACATTCTCCAGTTCCAGCTTATATCATAGGAAAGGAATAGATTTATTATGTTATTTCTTGCCACTGCCACACCATCTACCCCTTCAAAGTACATTTCCACGTGAAAAGAAGAGGAAGAACACATGTTTCGTGTATAAAGGGAACCTTTATGGTTTGCGTTATCGAAGGAAAAGAGATTGAAAATGGGAAGAAAATTCGATAGACTACCTCCTTTGACCTTCCCTGCCTTCTCTGTTCTCCCTGGGGTCCCGTTCTCGCCTATTATCGCTCTTCTCGTTCCTTCTCTCGCCACCGTCGTCAGAGCTCTCCCGCACGAGCGGCGGCTGGTTCTTGTTCGTGCTGAACTCGAGGGGCGAATCGTTCATGCCCGGTAGCGGTACGGGCGGCGGCAACGGCGGAAATCCCTGACTCGCCGCCAGTTCCATGAAGCCTTGAGGTCCTGCGATCGGACCCAGCGGGCCCATCGGGCCCATGCCTGAAAATCGTGGAAAGTGATGTATCCGAGAGGAAACGGTCTCGACGGTGTCCCGCGAAAGGAAAAAAAACGAGCGTCTAATCGGCGAATCTCGACACCGCGTCGACGTCTCCAAGGATGCAGCTCCGAGACGAACACGGGATTGTGTAAACGTGAGCGAAATGTCATTTCGTAGACTCGACCAGCGCGCGGAGTTTGCGGTTAAGAAATCGATGCGACTCACCCATGGGAGTCAAGGGTGTTGCGGGCATTCCGGGAATATTGTAGGCCATTCTTCCCTTAGATTCCCCGTGCGGAGCGGCCTTGCCTCCTTCGCCGAGCTCGAGACGTCCCCGGCGGTCGACGCGAATTACCCACCGCGGGCCTTCGTCGCCATCGTCCTCGCGAAGCTGCGCGAATAATAGCCGCGCGGTCAATATGGCAGGCGGGGCGATCGCTGCGAGGTCGAGAACATAACCTCTTTCTCATCCGAGTTTTTATCGATTTCTTCATGTTCCCCGGATGAGGGCGAATCGGAGGACGCGCTACGTCGGGAGGCGCGTGATCCTCGTGCCCTACGAGAAGCGGCACGTGCCAAAGTATGTAAAAGCTCATTTTCCCGTGTCGAATCTCCATGGACAATACTTTCTTTCTTTCTTTGTCTCCGTCTCTCTCTCTCTGCCGCACGCTCGGTATGCGCAGTACATGTATTGAATGTATTCACGTGTTATATCATAGGCACATCGTCCCCTTCATCGCGTGACTTTTCAGGTATCACGACTGGATGAGGTCGGCGGAATTACAGCGTTTGACGGCGTCTGAACCGTTGTCCCTGGAGGCGGAGTACGAGATGCAGAAGAAGTGGTCAGAGGACGAAGACAGTAAGGGTCTAACGCGATCCTTGTGGTGGATCTACCTATAATGTCTAGTAGTTGAATGGCAGTTCTTTTTATGATAGGAAAGCGAAGAGTCACGGATAAATAATAATCCCATAGATCGTACGCAAATTTTTCGTAAACCAGACACTGGTTTCTTATGAAAATCCAGGTTTTTTTATCCCTTATAAAAGTCCAAAATCACGGGCAAACGACGTCAAAGTTAATGTAAGACTATATCTGCTCTTTGCCTTCGTAAATGGGAGCGCACAGATTGGCGCTCTCTCTGAAGAGTTACTTCCTTTTCAGAATGCACGTTTATCATTCTGAGCAAAGACGCGTTGGAAACGACGGGGGAAGAAATAGGTAATAACTCGCGGCAAAGTTCCACTCGCTCTCGACTCTTGGTAGCGTCGTTTCGTCGCGCGTGTTCGATCGATGGCGTATTTTTCAGACGCCATGATCGGAGACACGAATTTATTCTTCAATGACTCCGAATGCGCGACCGTCGCCGAAGCCGAGATTATGATAGCGGACGCGAACGCTAGGGGCAAAAAGATGGGCTGGGAAGCTATGATACTCATGCTGAGATACGGTACGTACGGATTTGTACGAAAAACTCTTCAGTGAGGCGAATATTCGTTCATTAGTCAGCAAAGAAGGCTCTCTTCCCCACATCTGAAGTAATTCTACGGAGCTCGCGGATCTCACCGATTTAAATCTCTTTCTCAGTTTTACTCGTCTGAGTCGTAAGGATCGCATTTCACCGGGCTTTCGATATCGCGTTTTTTTTTCAAAAACTCGACGTAGCGGTCGTGAATTTGAATTCGTCGTTGATAATTCGACGCGACGGTAGTGATTGTAAAGTTCTAATTGCGTAAGCGGCATTGCTTCTCGGAGTACTTCATGTGGCTATCTCTTTAGTTCCATGAAAATCTCTTCTATTGAACGGCGAAGCTCCGATTCTCACAGCGCGTTTTCGAGAAAATTTATAGAGTTCCCTCAGCGAATTCCGTGTCTTTCACCATACGATGTACCATTATTTTCTCGTAGGAATCGATGTCCTGAACGTAAAGAAGTATGAAGTAAAAATTTCCGAGGATAACGAAAAGAGTTTACAAATGTTTATAAAATTGAAGTTTCACGAGGTAATTCTTCTTAACATAGGAGCATAAGAGCACTCTCCAAATCCTGTACATCGTCGGTGAAAAACTTACATCTCGATACTGTCGTTCTTGAAATTCCCATTTTCCTCCAAATACAGGTGAGCAGAAGTGAAGTTTTCCGAGAAGTAACATTACAAAAAGCGGTGGACGATGAATGGATTGAATGGTTGACGCGCGAAACAGCGGATGCGTCGAGGGACGAAAACTACAGCTAACAAACGCACTGTAATTACTTAATTATAAAGTAATACGTTCGTCTATACTTGTCGAATTAGAGTGCATTCTAATTATAACGATCTTTCTCTCCATTCGCGTAGATGAAGGAACTCGATTACTCGAGTGATTCAAGGAATGGCTTGATTACCCGCTTGGAAAAAAAAAATGCGAAAGCCCCTCATTTTCACTTTACTTGCGCTACAATAGAACCTCTATTTTCTAAGTGCCTGCCGCGACTACATGTATTAAATTTCCCTCCCTCCCTCCCTCCAAGATATATCTACAGAGAGTTTCCTGTCAAAACTCTTTCCCCACCTCATCGACACTTCACAGCTGCGCTCGCCTCGTTCGTCGAAGAGGAGTGGAACCTCACCAGTTAATCGTCAATCGCGGTAAATTCTACCAATGCCGTTTCCTCTTTTCCCTAGTTCGAAAACTAGAGAGAAGTGATGTACCTAATATTTTCTTATCAGTCGGAAGAGCCGATGATTTCGGTGACTTTTACGATATTATCGGAGATATTAACGTAGCAATCGCGGCTCTTGGATGTCCAAATCTCCTTCTTTCTTTCTCTGGGTACATAAAACTATTTCGAATAGGTGCAATCAACTTGTGATTGGGTGTGATTGAAGCTAAGTGGTATCAACTACCGCAGTGTTATCATAGACCGACGGTCGAGAAGTGTACCGCCGAGTTCAGATAGAAAGTGAGTTGTTACTGTCGACTTTTTCGGACGGTTATCGTAATTTTGCCGCAGCGACGAAGTCGCGAAATTAAGGAGAGTGAAGACAGTGTTACCTTCTTCCACGCGTGTACTACGCGTACTTTGAGCAATTTCACCCGAACACCCCTTCCATTTGTCGCTGGAGACCGGCGACCCCCATAGGAATCGTCGTGATGTCGATATCGAGAACCATTGGCGGCGTGAGCGCCTTGCTGCGCAGGAAGCCGTTGATCTTCAACTCCCTGGTGTATGGCTTTCTATACACAGGTGCAGAGTTCGTCCAACAGACGATCAATAGAAAATCTCACGTGAGTTTTACTAGAATGAAGCGCGTATATTAATTATATCGGATCGAAGAAGATGGATTCCTGAACATATATTTGGCGTGTACCTTTACGGGAAAATACTACTATGATAGCATATAAATTATCAAAGTGGAACATTATTACTGATGATTGGCAATTAACGCCGAGGATTTGATGCGACAGATTTTGCGATAATACTTCTAGAATCCGAAGAATATCGTTACTAATAGCTACCAGTTACTATCCAAGGTAAACCGTTAAGCCTTTTGTTTACGCTTATCATAATCCAATCGCACGAATAACGGGTCATTCTCTCACCCTATCCTATCATAATCCTACTGATAGGATAGGATAACATATTAATAAGGTTACGAGTTCTACTAATCTACACAAAATTCTAAGCGTCCATCTTCTTCAATCGAACTAGACAATCCCCTGCGAGGGAGAAATTGATTAATTTTTCGAAAGAACGCCTCTCCCCTCGCAGGATTCTCGCGAATATCCCGCACGTTTGCCTTCGTACCGATTTTCTCTCTGCTCTCCGCAGTTGGAGGAGTCCGCGTCCAAGTTGGTGCCGACAGTGAGTGCCGACGAATCCGTTTTCAAGTGGGTTCGAAGATTCAACGAGACGCTGGGCTTGGACCAGGACTCCGCGACGCGTCCAGGCGATTATAACCTGGGACAGCTTAAGAGATACGCGATTTACGGCTGCTTCTTAGCGGGGCCGATACTGCACGGATGGTAGATGCTCGTCCAAGAATCGCCCCATCACCCTTTTTTTCGCGGTTAATCGTCATTCGCTTTCGTTTTGATATCGAGTTCTTTCGCGGCTCGATCATCTCCCTCCGATCTGTCGCTATTGGTAAACCACTTTGCTACTCCTGTCGCTTATCGCAAGTGTCGCGCACGTCTCTGGCAAAATCGCATACGTATAACATCGATAATCGGAAATGCCTCTCGCACCCGTCATTCTCCCAGTTTCGTTCGCATTGACTTTTAAGCGCGAGAATCGCGGAACGTGAACATTTCCGTTTACTGAACAAGGTACAAGTGGCTGGACGCGTTCTACCAAGGAACCTCGCAAAGGATTATTCTGAAGAAGCTCCTCGTGGACCAGTTTGTCCTGGTGCCGCCTTTGCTCGTCTTGTTTTTCGTCAGTTGGTATCTTTTCGCGTCACGCTCTTTACATTTATAATATTTTCGACTTATACGTACAATTACACGCAGTGCCCGCGATCGAAAGAATAATTTGCTCGAAAACCGCAGGTATGAGCCTGATGGAGGGTAAATCCGACGTTTTTGCTGAATGTCGAGCAAAGTTCGCGAGGACGTTCCAGGTAGGCTAATCCAACGCGCGTCTTTTCGACGACAAACACGATGGAATCTACATAAAGGCCAATTATTTCGCTCGAGCAGACTTCCTGCGTATTCTGGCTGCCAGTGCAGTTCGCCAATTTCTTATTGGTACCCTCAGCTTGGAGGGTACTGTACGTCGGAGTCGCGGCCTTTTGCTGGATTAACATTCTCTGCTACTTGAAGAGTACGCCTCTGCGGGAGGCGGAAGCGAAATGAACGAGCGGATTCGATCTCTCGCGTGTTCTTATCTATCATATCGTAAGGATTTCAACTGAACCGGCTTGTACTAATTTCGCAATCGTCGAGTCATTGAATCTCGAGCGAAATTAGCGAGCAATAGCAGAGATTGTTTTGCGTACTGACAATTTCGATCTCAAACATACTCGTAGTTCGTTTGGAACAAACGACGACGACAGCGACGTTTAGGTACTTCTGCGATCGCTTTATTGCTCTAACATGGTAATCGGTAAAAATAACAATTCTCTCGAAATACGGCCCGGCCGAAACACGCGCGTTTCACGAGGTTATTGCGATTAATGCGTGAGAAAAATCATGCGAGAAGTCGAAGGGCGACAACGATATCGGCGAATGGAACGTCAACGTGCGCTGATTCCGCGCGTAGCGTAAAACGTGAGAATAAACCGATGATACGATGACGATAGTTGCTTAGGCGGAGTAAGGGGTGATACGGGTATCGTATGCGCCACGCTTTCCGCCTAAATTATACGATTCAGAGTCGAAATCTTTGGTAAAACTCGGCTTCTTACGTTCGTTTCATTAACGTCGAATCCCCGCGCAGACGTCGCGCGCCTCATTCCAGGTTCGAGTGCGACGGACTTTGAAAATCGTACTACAACGATTGCACGTCGTGTCATATGTTTTCAAAAAACCGCGATTAATGTTGGTATCGCATTGTAGTAAGCGAATCTTACGGTCTGATAAAAGTGAGCGGTATCGATAAGTATTCGACGCTGAGTCGAGAATGTTCCGTCCTCTTCCTTTGGCAAACTATAAGATTCATTTTACCCCCTCCCGTATTCTATCGTAACGTTCGTTTCGCGCAGGAATTTCATCGCTTCGACGTCCGCGCAGCGCGACAGTTTCGAAAAGTTGTCTCCCTTTCGTAGTGTGGGACGCTCCATCGAATCGTTTCACACAAGTTCTCATAAATTTCGTGTTCTCTCTTCGAAGCGGTCTCGCGATAACGCATAGCTCTGTATTACTTCGTTAATTAAAAATGTATTGTATATATATACACGTCATAGTCTCGTTACTACTATCCTTAGTCTTAAATAATTATTTTAGTGTTTTGTATTAAACGTACATGGGACATTTAGGTAAATCGATCGACACGTTTGCGCGCGACGTACGATCGAATAAATTATTATTCGTAGCGCTCGAGTCGCGCCGTGAAAGCCGCGGGAAGAGCTTTCCCAGGTCGCTCCTCGTCTTCGGTGTGCATCGCGAGTCGTCGCGCGGACGACGCTGTATTATTGCTAAATGAAAATATCTCGTCGCGCGTCGGGCGCGTTCAAACGATATTGCTCCCTCCGGAGGAGCGAGCGATACCGAGGAAACGCGGCGCGTCGCCGATTTCGCCGACCAGTCTTACGGTTGCGTACGGCATCTCGTGAGCTACGTTGCAAAATAGGATTCTCTCTCTCACACTCTCACTTTCTCTCTCTCTCTCTCTCTCTCTCTCTCTCTCTCTCTTTCTTTCGTACGAAAACGAAAAACGTGCCGACCTGACGCATCTCCCGCTTCGGTAGTTGAAAATTGGTTCGTCTATAACTCGATGCTCTATATCGATGAAGATAGGCGCCTAAGGGGAATCCAGCCCTACCTTGCCGAGGAAAATATATTCATGGTACCGCTCGCCGTGCGCTTCCTCACGAGACGGGCCGCCACTGCAAACGTGCGAAGAGAAAGCCCGAGTTAGTCTCTCGAAATCGAACGACTCGGCGCAAAAAGAGGCTTTCGCGAAAGCATTCATCCAATCTCGCGGTCGAAATTCACGTACCCGAGATATCATGAGGTGTGAGCGGCTTATCCATTACTTTCTGAATGACGTTCATCCACTGCGTTCTATCGTCGTCGCTCTGGGCGGAAAGTAGGAAGCTCCTGTCGGGTGTCGTGAGGGTGAAGGAGAAACCCTGGTCCTTGGAGCCCGTAGGCACGCCGGCCTTCACTTTGAAGCCTTCCGAGCTGTGGCCTAGGAAGATCTCGCCTTTGGGATGCGCGTCCTGCGCATCGATTGACAAATTTTTAGTCGGCGATCGAGTTAAACTAACGTCGTGACGTGACGTGACGAAATCTCGCCGCCTGATTTGTAAGACTTGATTGTCGGAGTATCCCAGTAATTTCTGTGGGAACCCGAGCAATTCGGACCGCGAAAAAGAGAAAAAAGTCGGACCCCAACGTCAGCCGAGGTGAAAACTAACCATGGGATCGTCATGATACATCAGTTTGCGCCCGTCCAGAGTAAACCATCGCTTTTTGTAAGCGTCCGACGTCCGCGGACCGGTCTTCCACAGGTATCCCTCCCGCGGGAAGTCCCGCGTCAGCTGCGCGAGCAGCTCCGCCTCCGTCGCGCCCGGATACGCGACCTGCAGTCGGTGGAGCTTTGCGCACCTTATCGCCAGGTACCAATTCGTAATTATCTCGGAGTCCTCGTGGTAGACGTAAATGTGTCGCGTCGTACCGTCTTTCATGAACGAGATCTGCAGGCTCTTTTGCTTGCCGGTTTTGATCGGGGCGAAGGCGACGTTCAGCTCCGATATCCTGAGCACCGCTTTGGGCTCGCGATTCTCTTTGATGTAATACTTGAGGGTGTCCTCGTCCTCGCAGAGGACGAACTTGCGCGGGTGATAGCGCGCGTCCTCCTTGCCGCGCTTCATCAGGAAGCCTTCCATGAAGCCCGAAACGTACTGGTTCTGCCGCTCGGGATGGCAGAACTCCTCGCGCTCGTACTTTGCCCGTATCCACTGCTCCACCAGGACTCTATCCGTCGATGTACTCGGTGTACTTTACTCGAATACCTCTTTAGCCCTGTCGCCGCGCGCGCGCGCGCGCGTACACGCGTGCGACGAACAAAGAGAAATCATACAAGAGAGCGAGGACTTACTGCGGAGCGTCCTCGTTCGGCCTGCGATAGCAGGAAGGCACGCGCTCCTCGTAGCGGAGGCGCGCCGCGTTGTTGCCCACCTCCCTCACGCGATTCACCTGCGAGTCCTCCCACCTGTCCAGCTTGAGGTGCTTAATTTTCGAAATGTGCGCTCCCATCGAGCGGTGTATACCGGCGCACCTTGTACACACGAATATTCCTATATTGTACGACACCCACACCGGATCTAGAACGAAGGGCGCTCGTTACTCGCGTTACTCCCTATGACGCGCGCCCGAGCTAACCGTTCTTTCGCGGAAAGGGAACGCTCGCCTTCGGTCGTCGAGGCGGGGAGGAAAACCGCAAAATCTAACCAAAGACTGTGTAATCGCGCGCTTTTCGTTATGCCAAGTGCGGACTCAGAGTGCCTGCAAAAACTTGATTATAAAATTCCCGGACTATTTAGCTTCAAATTTTGCAGGTATTCCCTGAAATTTTGTTAACATTAGATTTGTATAATCAAATCGGTCAAAGCTATAAAGAATCATAATGCAAAAGCAGGAGGTTGTAAAAAAAAACCGTTTATACACTAAGAAAGTGATGTCGACGGTAGAAACTTTAATTTTAATTGATGGGACACAGGTGCGCCACTACTAGATATCTGAAGTAGCGGCGCAAACTCCATTGTAAAATGTCAATGGCAAAATTTCGATAAATTAACCCTGTGTTCTATTTATCATTTTCAGTATAAATCCAAAATTCCTTGACATTTCCCAGTTTTCCAAATCTGTAGCCACCCTGGGACTGCACGCAGCGAGCGCGCCAAGCGTCGAGCAGCAGCCAATGAAGGAAGAGATATTTTGTAAGCCACTCTGTTGATGCTTCCGGAATATTCAACAGTGTGGGATTCTGTGCAAGGAGTAGCTGAGGCAGCAGAATGAAGAAGCACAGTGGTGTGCTTCTACATCCACTAGTCGCATCTCTGTCCACAACAATGTTAGCCAGCAACAAACATTCACTGCTTGACGCTTGCTGCGTGCAGTCTGCACCAGGCATTGCTCTACTCCAATCGCCGTTCGATGCAAACGGAGAAAATTGCGATCGACGAGCTCGTTTCTCCGTCACGTGAATTCGGTTAATTTGAAAATGAAATTCAGGCTCGCGCGAACGATCAACGAAATGCTCGGATTCTCAAGCATCAAACGAGCTTTGACCGTAAAATCACATGCAAGGCGCGTGCATTGCTAGGGGGGGGGGGGGGGGGGATGCGAACGCGTTCAACGATGGATATAAATCCGGAGCATATCGAAGTTCTCGCGTTAACGAGGTTCGTTCGAATTCGACCGCTCCGTGACAGCGCGCCGCGAATGATTTTGCGCGGTGGAAACGTGCGTACTACGCGCGACGGTGTTACCCTGCCCCGAGAGACCAAGCGCGTGCGTTTGGAACGCTCCTCGGTGACGACCAACGGTTTCCTCGGTTCGTGAATTGCTCTATTCTACGCAAGGGGATTGTGGCTTCGCGAGAAAGGCGCTCACTCCTTGCTCCGCAGTCCGCACACGTGTTATTTCCAGGCTTTTTCAGCAGTTCCGCCAGTAACTTCTCGTTCGCGTCCGCCATCTTGAAACACTGGCGCGCACGCCACAGGCGCAACACTAGCGAGGCGCGGAGTATGCATGAACTTGGATGAATTCTAAGGCTGATTATCTGCGGCAATCTACTTTACCAACAGGTAGATAAATACCGTGGATTCTACCCGCGCAAATTCGAACTTTGAATTCTCAATAAATCTTCAATTTATTACTGGATGTTTCACAACTTGAGTTTAATTCCCAGAGAACACAATCCAAATAGGTAGTCATCTTGAAGTCATTCGTAGGCAGTTTAACGTCTGACTTTTTGTTAACATTTCATGTTATCCAAAAGATGACTGCTAGATAACTCGAAATTTACGTTATCAAAAAACGAGACATTAGACTGCCTACGCGGATAACTGAGACGGCTTCCTGGATCGTGCTATCTGAATTCTTAAACGGAGTTGAAGCCATCAGTTTAACCAATGAACGCTCGAAAATCCGTTCGAGAGTTAAATGCGAGTTGTGGAACTGGACTTAAAAAATAGAAACTCGTCCGTGGGCGGGAGATAATTCGCCGAAATGGGATATCTTTGAGAGAAACTCATTTAAATATAATACCGAACACATAAGAGTATACTTATTTTCTCGAATATCCAGAACTCTTCGGAAGAAGCGATTACGGGAAATCTAGAGAGAAATGCAAAAGGTAGTCGAGAACGTTCGACGATGTCGACGAACTACGGTTTAATTGTAGCTCGTTGGTCGTCGTACATATCCGAGTAGCGCCGTTAAAGAAGTTTATTCACAGCAGATCCTCCATCTCCTGCATGAACTGCATGTACGCGTCGTCTTTGGTCTTGGGCTGCGTGGTTCTCAGCGGTTGCGCCTCCGGCAGCCTCTCCACTATCCTCGGTATCGAGCTGGGCTTCTTCCGATCATCGCGTTTGACGCGCAACGACGTCGGCAGGAATCTGGTCACGTCGGCGGCCAGGTTCCTTATCTGCGGTTTGGCCTCTATCGTCGTGGCGCTCTTACCGTCCTTGTCCTTCCGGTTGATGAGCTGCGGCGCCGCCGAGAGAACGTTCGGCGTCTTCGACTGCGATGTCGCCGAGGCCTGCGTCTGGAGCTGGGAATTCGCCAGGTTCGTCATGCCCTGCATCTGCATCTGCGGTGGCGGTAGACGCGGCATACTCGGCGGACCGGGCCGCAGTAGTCTCGGCATGCCCGGTGGAGGACCTAAAGAAATGATCGAGCGTGTCATGTCGGACGATGGATCGGTAGATCCTATTCTTCCCTTCTCCAGCTTCAACGCTTGGAGTGCATAACGGCGCGACGCCTACGCATCCTTACCGGGAGGCAGTCTGAGTCCAATGCGCGGCGGCGGAGGCGGCGGCATTCTGAGGTGCATGGGCGGGGGCGGCGGTCGATAGAGGAGTGGCGGTGGTGGCAGGCCTATGGGAGGCATTGCATGCTGCGCGTGCTGCTGAAGTGGATGCGACGACGCATGCTGATTGTGTCCTGATGGATGATCGGACGCGCCGGGCGGCTCGAGCTCTTCCTCCTCCGATTTGCCGCTACCGCCGCTGCTGCCTTTGCCGCTGGCTTTGGAACCGGTCTCGGTGTCGGCTTCCAACTGCGAGAGTCGCGCGCTCAGGTCCTGAGCGCGTTCAGTCTCGCGCTTTTTGTGAACGACCTCCATCTCGCGCATAAACTGATCGATGTCCTGTCCGGCCATCGCCAGCATTTTCTGCTGCAACGTCGTCGGCTTCACTTTCGACAACTCCTTCTCCTTCTCCACTTCCTTCTCCTTCCTCTCAGACTCGTCTTTTCCGCCGTCCGCCTTGTCGTCGGCGAAGCGGATCGTGCGCGATTTCTGCGAGCCGTCTTTTGCCTGTGAATTCGAATCGTCGATCGGAGAATTTAACGAGTTTGTACGGCAACTTCGTCGAGCGAAGCTTAACGGATAAACTTGGATCGACCCGAAAGCCCGCGTATAGTTTATCGATCGTTCTATACCTTCTCGGCCAGTTCCTCCTCTTCGCTCGCGAGATCCGGCGGCGGGAACGGCGGGACCCCGGGCGGTTCTTTGTTGGGCGCCAGCGTGGCGATATTCGGTGATGCGGCATAGGCGCTGGTCTTCTTCAAGATGCTCGGCGGTATCGGAATGTTCATGAGCGGATGATGCTGCGGTATGAAGTGCGGATGGGGCGGGTATAAGTGCGACGGTGGTTGTGGCATGTCCGGGAGGGGGATTTGTGACGTCAATGATCCTGAAAGAACGTTTGCGCGTGATAAAGTAGCTTTAATAGGGAGCGGTACGTTTGAAATCAAAGATTTCCGCTGCACACGCACCAGAGTACATCCGTGAAATGTCGTTGGCGGCCGAGGGCAACGGAATTTCGTCCACCTGCACCTGCTGCGCGTGCCGCACCGCCTCGAAGTACGTCACCAGATCTATTCGTCTGCGCTCGTACTGAATCAGCTGTTCCTTCAGTTCTGTCCATTTCTCCTGGTCGTCCTTTGCCTGGATGCACATGGACACGCTAGCACGAGCGCCACGAAGCCCTTCGACGCGCGTACAACGTGTACTCGACGCATCTAAGCGCCGCGCGTGCAACTTACGGAGGAAAAATCTTGCAGTACTTACATACATTTTTAAGACGCGGTCCAGGGTCTCCTTAAGCTTCTTGCGCTTATCCTTCAGCACTTTCTCGTTCAGTGGCGGCGGCTGCATGACGTTGTACTCTGCGTGTGACGGAGGAATAAAATATTCTAGAACGCCGTTCGATAAGAGTTGCTATTCCACGTTGTAAAAATAAGTAAAACCGACCCATCTGATCTATTTTCTCCATCTCCTCGATGATCTGCGCGGGATCCTTGCCCTTCAGAACCGCGGCTCTTACTAATTGACGCTGCTTCTTGTTCTTCTTCAGTTCCTTTTTACGCGCCTCTTTTCCTAGAATTGATTAACGCAACGACTGACGCATTTTGGGAAGAAGAAAACGCTCGACGATACGTACGAACGAACGAAGGAACGACGATTTGTCGAAAAGTGCGATATTTAATAGTATTTCAATAAAGTCAGGTTATGCTCGGAATTGCTTACGTGCTTGATCGGTTGGGTTCATGTATTTCCCACTTTTAGTGGTGTTTATCGATCTTCGTCCCATCTTCGTACTGTGTTTCGAAGGAAGTAAACGACAGAAAATTGATCGAGAGAAATAATTATTTTATACGATTATATCTCGCGCACACTCGCCGCGTCTTTATTTACTGTCGCTCCAACTGAGGCGCGGCCATTTTGGCTTCATTCGCCATTGAAGCAATGGCTGCGTTCGCACAGCCGGGATATGCCGGATTTACACAGCATGAATTCCATGAGTGATCTACGTAGGTATGTGAACGACGCCTTTTAGGAAAGGACGACGGATTGTGTATGAGGCTATTTATGTACAATTCTCCGTTAAATCCAGATTTTCCAGAACTCTCCCGACTCCTAGAAACCACGCAAATTCGTGTTACACGCGGACACTTATTTAAATAACAGAAGAAACATTACCAAGTGTATGTACAAGAATAAAATAATAATATTTTCAAATGTGATCAAGTTCTTACGTCCACCTTAAAAAAAAAAAAAAAAACGAATACTCTAGAGGCAAAATGGTGTGAAAAATTATACTTTCGCTATCGCGTACACGATATATACATACACCAGGCAACAATACACACGCGGCTTTGATAATTCCTACCTACATAGATATCTATTTAGGTATTCACACATTACGTCTGTACTGCCGCTTCAGCCGATACCGCCACGCTTGCTTGAAGATCCTATTTATACAGCCGCTAAATTTAACGACCTTTCCGGAGAGTATTCGATTCACCAGATGGCAAAAGCTGTGCACGTGCAGCGAGATGAGAAGGTCGATCAAGCTCGCCTTTGCGAAGGACGCGTGCCGCGGACACCGCATCCATTCCATGTCCTCCATAATGTCCAAGTTCTGCCGCAACCCGCGGCGTAGCTCCTTGCGGAAACAAATCGCCGGTAGCATCCTGCGAAGGATCTCATCGCAATTGGCGAAGGTCCGCAGAAAGCCCACGCTCAAATAGTGAAACGTCGTGCTCGAGTCACGATCGCCGCCCTCCGAGTCGCAACGAGGGCCGATCACTCCGGCCAAGACGCACGACCTGCACGTCTCGCAATTGCGGATGATATTCAGCAGTTTGCAGGCCACGGCGTTCGCCGTGTAAACAGAGTCTGACCTGGAGTTGAACGTCCGCAGGATAAACTTCATGTCGGGGTCCGACATCGACGGCTGATCCTCAATAGCTTGCGCTCGACTTCTTCGCGGAAGCGATTTTTTCAGCACGTTGTCCAAGCTCAGCAGTGTGTCGCGCTCGTGAATTACGCAATTCGCGCGGCGCAACTGATACGTCTTACCCGTCTGCTTCTCGTCGTCGATCAGCAGGAGCTTATACGTCTCTGCGAATTGCTCGCACGACGGATCGCTTCGCGGCCGACAGTGATTGTGAACGGCATCGACGAACTTCCGCAGACCGTCGAGACTGACGATGCGCGGGTAGAAGCGTTCGAGCTTCTCCGTGACGAGGAGCCTCTCCCAGAGCAGCAGGAAACCCCTCAGCGTCTTCCGCCAATTCGCCAGACAGGGCACGTCCACCGGCTCTGCGCTATTTCTGTCGACGAAGCGCATACCCGAGAGTCTCTTGTCGGCCGACGTCCAGTACTGCCTGTGCCCAGAAGTCAGGGATACGGCGCAGCACCACTTTGCGGAATCGGAGTCCGAGGGATGGCCGTTCATCGAGTCGAACAGGTTACTGATGAAACTGAGCATCTTGCTGGTATCTTCGGCGTTTCGTGGCATTTTCACATCGCCCAGAGTGCATTCTACAAATGAAAAGTCACGTAATTCCGGTACGCATGGGAAGGCCGTCCACAATTCGCGTACCTTGCACCGCCAACGAAGCCAGAAACAGCGCGGTGTCCTCGTTAAAGATCTCCGCGGCTCGCCGTGCGTCGCGCTGGTCGACGCATCGTCGAATTACGTGGTGATGCGAGATCCTCGCCGCCTCCTCGGAGTTCTTGAACAGCCGCCCGAGCAGGTAGTAATACGTCTCGAGGTGCGACCACTTGGCGACGCGACGTTTCCCGTCGCGCACGCTTGGCTCGAACTCCAAGTGACTCGTCATCAGATTATTCCTCAGACTCTTGAGCAGGCAGCACGCATCGAAGAGCGGAATAATTCGTTCGCCGTGAATATCGATCAGGTAGTCGTCGTCGTCGTCGTCGTCGTCGTCACTCGGCGATCTTCGTCGTCCGGCTGCCGCCCTCAAAGTGCGGATAGCAGCGACGTTCGACGGCGTTTGGTCGCAGACCATGGCCACCACCGATATCCCCGCCCGCTGCAGCACCGCCACGTGATCCTCGAGGATTTCCGCCAGTCGCTGGTTCCTGGTGCACGACGCACAAAAGTGAAAGCTCAGCGGCCAGCTCCACTTGTCACGCACGCTGCGCACCACGAAAACAAGAGCGTAGTCAGCCAGGTTCGATGTCCTGCGCGAGTCGCAGTCCTCAAAGCCGATAATCTTATCGATCCTCGCGTCATAGCGCACGCCGGGGTTCAGGCTCATCGTGTCCCAACTGAGGATCGCCAGCCGGTCCCTGTGATCCACAAAGGCTTTCACCCTGTCGGCCAGTCGCTGGAACAGCGGCTCGTCAAGTCCCGTGTCCATGACGACGCTGCTCGACGCGTTCCTCAGGGCTCGTGCACTCGGCAACTGGAACACGGCTGCTAGTAGATGATAACCGCGACCTGCCGCCCTAAGCAAGGGAAAAGCCATCGCCAGTTCCTTGCCGTTGAAGTCTCGGTTCCTCACCGCAGCGCCTTTCGCGGCGACGGAGCGCAGCCGCAGCGCGAAAAGGCGCGCCCGCGCGGGTGTCAATCGATCGCGCAGCAGGAGATAGGCCTCGTTCTTCTCACGCAGAAATTCAAGTGCGCTCAAGAGTCGCTTCTCGAACGGCATCTTCCGATTTCTAACGGAAATCGCCCGCGCCTTAAGAGAGTGCATCTTCTGCCGATAATTCTTGATCCGCGGCATTGAAACGGCTCGACGCGTTTCGCTTGTAGAGATCTTGGTCTTCTTTGGCTGCTCGGGCGAGATCTGGTCGTCGACTTCCTCCGCAGAGTCGCAGCTCCGTTTAAAACCGAGAGGCAAATCGCCGCGATTCAACGTGTAGCGAGGGACCGGCGATATCTCGCCGCAGTCCCTGCCAAAATCCGTTGTCTTGGCCAGAACCACATCCTTCCTCGTCGGCGCGTAATTGCTGAATGTCGACTGCTTGTCACAGTCGATCAGATCTATGGACTTTCTATCGACTGGATTTGCATGCTCACCCTTGGGCGGCAGATTCAGGGTCGGCACTGCACCCTCCCTCAGGGTCGGCCTTGACGTGCGTACCAAATAATCCTCCGGCGTGAAATGCAGCGTGCACACGTGATACTTCTTATTCAGGAGAATGGAATCTATGTCGTCGATGTCCGGATTGTTGATGGCGCGTTTCCATCGCTCCGCTTTCAACGAGTTCTTCGGGAAACGGTGGCTCGTTATCTTTAGCCTGGAGGAGGAGCAGTTCGGCACGATACACTTCACGATCATTTCCCTTGTTGGTACCTATTGTCGTGGCGACTGCGAGAACGTGAAATCGCACGAATGTAAATTCAAGAGGGAACTACTAAAGTCGACAATAACCTATACGTTTGCATATGCGGTACCTCCGTAACATCGACGTGATTTACAGGCGAGCTAAATCACTCAAACACATCGCGACGGGATTAAATTTTAGACGGGATCTTCAAGAAATACGTCTTATTTCGCACTTGTTGACGCCGCCATCTTGCAAACTGCCAGTAGTTTCACGGAGTTGTGCATAGATGGCGATGGGAATTATCGCCGCCATCTTGTAAAGCACCAGTAGTTTCACGGAGTTTTGCATAGATGGCACCTTGATCAGCTGTCACTTTATTAACCTTATTAACGCATGGAAGAAGCACGTGTCTACGTAAAATTATGGTGAGTGTGACAGCGCAGGTTCCAAAAATATAAATGCTTCTCGATCATCACGTATTCGTCCAACAGGTATTTACACTCGCGGAAGAAACGCTCCCAACGGAGAGCCGCGAATCGGTAATCGACAACGCGTCCAACGAAAAGTCAGAGAAGAAGCACAAATGCCCGGAGCCGGGATGCGATTGCGCGTTCACGCGACCCTCAAAACTCGCCAGACACATTCGAGGCCACACCGGACAGGTGAATATCCTTGCTTTTTTATACCTATTGCGAACTGATCACTCTATTGTGACATCATTTTTCTCATTCGCAGAGGCCCTACAAATGCGAGCACAAGGGCTGCGACAAGGCCTACACGAATAGCTCGCACCTGAAACGCCACGCAGAGAGCCACAAAGCCATCAAGCTGACATACCAGTAAACGAATCGCCGTACGTACGCTTTGGACGCTTTTGACGGAATGTTGCTTCAGGTGCGGAGAGTGTTCCCTGCTGCTCAGCAATCGGCACAACTTGAAGCGCCACTACGAGCGGACTCACGGGGAGAAATGTCCATTACAATGCGAGGATTGCGGCTTGAAGTTCAAGAAGGAGCGGCTGTTTAAGGAACATAAGGAGAGTGGCCCTCTTTATAAATGCGATGAGTGCGACAGGCAGTTCAGGATGCTCAAGGAGTTCAAGAAGCACTCTCAGCAACACGGGAAGAGCTATCCGTGTCCTGTGGCGGAATGCTCTGAGATTTTTCAGAAGTGGTCGCTTCGTGTCGCCCATATGAAAAGCATGCACGAACGTTGTAAGTGAATTTTAGCTGTGTCACACACACAACACGTATAGGAATCACGAAGCACGATACATACAGCAGCGACTACAAGTTTAAGACAGCGTCTAAAACAATTCCTATTTTGAAAATCCGCGTCGAATTCTCTTGCCCAAAACTCAATAAACTTGCAGTTCATCGAAAAATATGAAAGCGTTTTTCCTTTGAATTAATGTAACTCTTAGTTAAGATGGTAAATCAGCCTTTCAAAGTTTACCGCTCGAAACAAACTTTGAAGCAATTAGACGCAATAAAAAACGGCTTAGTCTCTTAAGCCAAACAACTTTTATTTGCAAGTTTTTCCACTTTAAATAGAAGTTGATTAATTTCACAGAGAAAAATGTCGTATTTTTCGATAAACTTGAAATCCACCATGTTTCGTCAAATTCAGCAGCGTATTTGAAAGGCGGGAACTCCTATAGCGACCGCTAATAGCAGTGTATAGGTAGACGTCGAAGAGGAAAAATTTCGCGTTGCTCTAAAGCTTTTGCTAGATTCCCAAAGTGAAAGCGGGAAGATATCAATAACTTTCGCGTCGTACGTACAAACGCGGCGATAATCCTACCGAATAACATTTACACCTACTTCACACATACGATTCTTATTCTCTTCTCGATTTCAAGTGTACAAATGCAAGGATTGCGAGAAGTCCTTTGCCATCAAGCGCGACTTGAGGACCCATTCGGTGGTTCATCTGGAACACCGAGAAGTTCTCGAATGTCCTTACGAGAATTGTCCCCGCTCGTATTTCTTCAAGCGCAATCTGGACCATCACGTGCGAACGAGACACCTGGGAAAGAGAAAGTACACGTGCGACATATGCGGCGCGATGAGAGCCTCGAAGCGAAAGCTGGAAGAGCACATCGTCAAGATACACCAGTCCAAGAGGCGAAAACGGTCGCCCGGACGGATGCGAGCGAGGAGGAAAGACGCGGGAGTGCCGAAGCGGAGCATGGTGTCGAAATTGGTCGGACTCAATTTACCGGCGGCCGTGGAGAAGTGTTTGCTGCGGAGGGAGACTTCGATCGTCGTCGACAAAGAGTTTGAGCGGGAGACGCGTGATTCTTCAGCCGAACCGAAGGAAGTGACGAGGAGCGCGTGAGATATGCGAGGCGCACCTTGTACGCATCGCTCCGACTCTGTATAGGTACATATCGAGAAATCGAATAGTCTCGCGCTGAAAACTTAAAAAAAAAAAAAGAGCTTGCTCACCCCTGTTGTATATTTACTTCTCATTGATAGGGAAATACCTATAATATATACGTGGAATCGATGATTCTATCCATGACATTGAAATTACGCGTTATTTAGAGAAACTGTGTGAGTAGTTTGAATTTAAAATATACTTCGTTGTGGAAGAAATAGGTTGATGAAGCAGCGGGGTACAATTATCCCATTTCTCGGACTGTGAAGACATCGCGTAAAGAGTTGTACGAGTCAAATGTACACACGGAGTGCTGATAAGTACATTGCCGAATTTAATGTTCTATAAATCAAGTTCAAATAATCGTCCCCTCATCCCGCGCGTAAGTCATATCAGCGGCTATTGCGACCAATTACGAAGATTACTGTGGATCACTTTTCGCAATCCAGCCTGGCAGTAGTTGGAGATATCGCGTGTGACTCGGCAAGATAAGTGGCGTTCCTGTTATACATTTTTCGACGACAGACACTCGCGCGCGAGTACGAATTTTATTTCGTACGTGCATTAAAATTTTAAATCACCCCTTGGATCGATATACACAAAAAATCTAGATTCCACGATTAAAGTTTAACTCTAAATCTTCGTGGAACTCATGCGCGGGCGATTGCGATGCGATAACGCTATGATGATCCCGTCAAAAAGAGGAATCAGCAAGATCGTTATCGTATAGCGCTATCGATTGATATTACAATAAGTTCGACGCAATTAAAAAAAAAAGTGAGATGTCTAGACGAAAAGCTGTTGAGATATCGATTATTTACAGTTTACCGTGTTTATACCTACATGTGTACATACGTTCGAGATGTGTATGTATGTATGTATGTACACCCGGCGTCTCGGATTCTGTCATTGGTGACTTTTTTTTAAATGTTATTTTTAAACGTACTGACCAATGAACAATTAATTCTCATGCCCTCATTAGCTACGGTGTTGTCTACTCTCGTTAATGAAAGCATGAGGATTGATTAATCATTGGTCAGTACATTTGAAAATAACATTTAAAAAACGTCACCAGCGACAGAATCCGAGACACCGGGTGTACATACAAATCAAAACGTGGGATGCGCGGTCTTTGCTCTTTCGCTAACGACATTCCAATCCTATCGTATTTAATGAGACGCGAGGTCTCTGTATAAGCTTTTAATTTATTGCCTACTCCTTCAAGCGTTTCTCTTCCCTTCGAACCACCACCTTCAAAGAGATCATGGCTGCCATTGACATCAAATCGTTGAGCGACGAGAAGTTTGCGGATTTTCTCAATTCTTTTGACACGATTCTATCAGATTGCGATGGTAAGTAAATTCATTTTGGTCGCGAATATTCGTACAAACATTCAGAAAAAAAAAAAAAGTGTTTCTCCGAAGGAGTACTGTGGATCGATGCGAATCCGTTGCCCGGTTCCGCGGACGCGATGCAATGCTTTCGCGACCGGGGAAAGCGGATCTTCTACTTCACCAACAATTGCACTATGACCAAGGAGGATGTGGTGCGAAAATGCGAACGAATGAACTTGACCGCCACCACTGACGAAATTCTTTGCGCTGCGAATCTAATGGCGAACTACTTGCGTGATTTGGATTTCCGTAAAAAGGTTTACATGATCGGCTCTCAGGGTACGTGTTTCTCAGAGCTCCGCGAAATGAAATCGTAAACGGCTTATACGAGAAATTACGTTCTTTCTTCCGCGTCGCTTTGTAGGATTGGCAACAGAGCTCGAGCGGGTCGGCATAAAGCACTGCGGAATAGAGCGGGACGAATTCGTGAGTATCGAGAAGAGCACGAAGTTCGTGAAGGATCCTGACGTCGGCGCCGTGGTGATCGGCATCGACGTACACTTGAGTTATCCGAAAATGATCAAAGCGGCGACTTACCTGAACGACGAGAGCGTCCTCTTCCTCGGGACTCACGCGGACGTGAGATTTCCGAACGAGCGCGACGACGTCGTGATACCCGGTGAGCGATAATTCCCTCGTTTGACGCGTTAGCGAGGCTCCCGGGATCATTAGAAGGCAAGATAGATACAAGTCTTCGCCGCAGGTACAGGTGTGTTCATCCAAGGCCTGGAGACCTGCACCGGTAGGAAAGCCACGATAGTGGGAAAGCCAGAGACTTACGGAGTGGAGATGATCAAGCGTCGCTGCGTCGTGGATCCCGGCCGCACTCTGATGATCGGCGATCGCGCCAACACGGACGTCCTGCTGGGCACTCGCTGCGGCTTCAAGACGCTTCTCATCCTCTCCGGAATGACCACCCTGGAGGAGATCGCGAGGTGGAAGGCGTCGAGCCTGCAGGAGGAGAGGAACCTGGTCCCCGATTACTACATAGACTCATTGGGCGAACTTCTGCCGTATTTACGGAATTTCAATCGATGAGATTCCCGTGCGATGCGTGCCGCGTTTCACACGCTTCGATGGAGCGAGTTCCTCGCCTATACCTACATTTTATTATTCTGTTATGCGCGAATAAATGAAAAGCTATTTTCGTAATTCGATCCCAGTCTCCCATGTACGTTTATACCCATCGTCTTTATCAGGGTCATGAATATAGGTATAATCAGGATGGCTACAAAAACTTCATTACAGAATTCCCTGATTTTTCCCCAACTATCCCGACATTTTTGTTCATGTTAGGTATTTTGCATAATTAACAAAGCTATAAATTATCGCAATACAACGATACGAACTGGTAATAGCGTTTGGTTCAAATTCGTGTTTTCATGTTTACAGATCACGAATGCAGTGAGTGGCTGCAAAAAAAAAAGGTTTATACGCTAAGAAAGTACGACGTATCGTTGATGGAATACGTAACGCTGCTACTAGTCTGACGATGTTTCAACAATGAAACTTCGACAAATTAACTCCACTTTATTTATAATTTCTCGTAAAACTCGAAAATCCCTTGACTTTCCCCTGACATTTATCAGCTTTTCGTGGCTATCCTGATGATAACAGATAAGACGTAATCTGTAGGTATACCTATAGCTATGCTCCAGAAAGCGTGGGTCGCGTGGGTGCTGCGCACGTGCGCGCGAGCCCCGGTCGCCCCGGTACAGCGCGAAGCAAACCTAACCCGGACGGCGGGCGATCCTCGTGCAATTATGTTCGTGTTGAGAGCGATTCACGGTGTTTCCACAAAGGGAGTCCGAGGTAGGTATGCGCGGTGACGTCATTATTACGTAATCCTGGCAATTCGCAACCTTCGCAACCTTCGCGCCCCGCAACGAAGAGTTACGAATCATTCGCTCTCCGTTACGTAATTTTGCTCCTTTTCAAAACGTTCCTTTCGACAGTCAGACGCTAGTCAATCGCGGGCTCGTGGATCGCGATAACTAAACGTACTCGACTCGCCTCGTCTCATATTATGATGAGACTACACGTGACGCGTTCGTGACGCTTGCACGCTTTATCGTCGCACGCGTAGCGAGGAAGGTCGCCGTTTCGGGTGGGCCGTGGCGAGCCGGGGAGCCTACCGATCGACAGTCGTACACTGACGATCGCACGATGCCCAAGTACCTGAAGTCGCTGTCGAAGGAAGAGGTCCGCAAGTTCGTCGACTCCTTCGACGTGGTTCTGTCAGACTGCGACGGTGAGTAGTCGTCGAACAAGCTTTCCTTTCGATCACAAAGGATCTACACGCTTAATTTTCCGTACGCTTCAAACCAGGTGTTCTTTGGCTGGAGTCCGATGTGATATCCGGATCGCCCGAGGCCGTCCGCAGCTTGAAGAAGGCGGGGAAGAAGTTCTTCTACGTGACCAACAACAACGCGAAGACGAGGGTCGAATACGCGGAGAAGTGTCAAAAACTGAAATACGACGCGACGAAGGTGAGTGCCTATATCATATGCAGTTTGATGTTTTTCTTGGATGGTGAATGATTAATACGGCATATTGATCGTTGCAGGAAGAAATTGTATGCACCGCTTATTTGGCGGCGATGTATCTCAAAGAGAGGAAGTTCGATAGGAAAGTTTACATCGTCGGCAATGTCGGAATTTCGCAGGAATTGGATGCTGTTGGCATAAGACACATCGGAATCGGGGTACGTATCCTTCGTTCCTTTCTCCTGCCTACCCACAGATGTATTTGCAAAGATTTTCCCATCAAAGTACAGTAGCAGCCGTAAGTTGAAGAGACGGTCGCTAAAATAGTTGCAGTTTTTAAAATCCGCTGCTGAACCTGACGAAACTAGGTTGATTTAAAGTTCATCAAAAAATACGAGACCTTTCTTTGTGGGATTAACTTAATTTTTATTAAAAGTGCTTTTATCGTATTTCGCTTTGATTAGCGGTAATCTTTGGGGGGGGGGGGGGGGGGTTGATTTACAATCTCAAACTAAAGTTAAATTAATTCCACAAAAAGAGGTTTCGTATTTTTCGATAAATTTAAAACTTACCGAGTTTCCCCAAGTTTGACAGCGGATTGAATAGGAACTATTTTAGAGATCGTCTTGTATAGCCGCTACTATACGTAATTCGTTAGGAAAGCGAAATAGCCGCTATTAGGCGAGTAGTACGAGTGATTTTTATCTCTCTCTCCTAATTGCTGTAGTCAATTTTATTGCACTTACTTCTCGTCCGACAGCCCGATCCGATGGAGGGTGATCTGGATTGGTTGATAGAGAACTTCAAGCCAGATCCAGAAGTCGGGGCCGTGATAGTGGGCTTCGACGAGGAATTCAGCTACCCGAAACTCGCGAAAGCGGCCACCTATCTTCAGGATCCCAACGTCCTGTTCATCGGGACGAATGGCGACATAGACAGGCCCTCGCCGAATACCAATAAATGTCCAGGTATGCTTAGTCTCTTTATGCCGTTTCTGGAAATCTTTCCAAACGGAACTACAACAATGTTTCGTCGGATGGTCAAAAACTTGCCGTTCGAAAAGGATACGCGTCATATCGAAAACTTCCTCCTCCAATTCGGTACGTCAATAGAGGCTCTATTGCTCTCGACGAAAGAGAAGTTTTAACCCCTTGACCTAGGACAACGTGTGAGACTCGTGGTCCGATATTCGGGCGTAAACAGATTGTGAGTATCAAGATTCTGGTCCATGGTGCATCGGTCAGGCCAAATGAAAACATCACAGGCAAGGCGCGCTTTGTGGTAGATTCTCATTATCATTTTGTCTCACAATCAGTTATCTACATGTTATTATTGGCCACATTCGCCCAATAATAACATGTAGGTAAGTGATTGTGAGACAAAATGATAATGAGAATCTACCACGAGCCTTGCCTGTGATGTTTACATTTGGCCCGACCGATGCACCATGGACCAGACTCTTGATACTCACAATCTGTTTACGCCCGAATACCTGACCACCAATCTCACACGTTGTCGTAGGTCAAGGGGTTAAAACTGTTGTTTCGTCGCGTCGAGAGCAATAGAGCCTCTTGTGACGTACCGAATTGGAGGAGGAAGTTTTCGATATCACGTATCCAAACAACGTAGAAGTGCAAGAGATGAAAAGTTCCATTACATGTATCAGTATGTTTCGAACGATGTCACACCATTGAAGATTATTAATTTGTTTTTGTCGATTTTTGTAAAAGCGCTAATTGTGTGTGAAATGTAAATTTATTTAGAAATTGGAATTGATTTATTATTTATTTCAAGATAATAACCCCCCCCCCCCCCCCCCTTTTGTGTGGTATATCTACCACAATTATTATATAACTCAATTATTACATCAGTTTATAATTATTTATCAAATATCTCACAAAATTAAACCAATTGTATCTCTTACACATGTACTTACATTCCGTAAGTCGTGTGCGATTGGTACAACTTAGGATTGATTTGCCGAATCGTGGCCGAATGGTTCGAAGGCTGGGCGATCTTGTTTACGTTTCGGGCCCATGCTGTTGGAACTCAAATCGTAGATTAAGGGGTTAAGAGCGAATCAAGTTCTATTCCATGCCTTTCGTCGTCCCCCAGGCACCGGAGTCTTCGTGAAAGTGGTGGAAATTGCTAGCAAGCGAAAAGCAACGATCGTCGGAAAGCCGGAACCGTACATCAGTCAATACCTCATCTCCCAGTACGGCTTGAATCCGTCACGCACGCTGATGATAGGCGATAAGTAAGCACGAGAGAGAGTTTACGTATCGGTATTCTCCAAGTTTTCCATTTCACACGGAAGCGAAACGAATCGTTCGATGACACGTCGCTTGTATTTCTCGTTGCAGTCGAACTACCGATATCCTCGTCGGGAAGCGATGCGGTTTTACGACGCTACTCGTGCTGACGGGGGTGACGACTGCCGCTAACATAAACGGTTCGAACGAGAACGAAAATAATGAAGAGCTTGCCGTTCCAGACTATTACACCGATCGACTGTCGGATATAATTAATATATTGTCATGATTATAGGCTAATGAGAGATTGTTTGATATTATCGTGTATTTAGAGTTAATAGAATTAAATTATTTCTATAGATAATCTCGATTGCGCACACAACTCGGTGTGATGGCTGAAATTCTTTGCCACAATTTCTTTGTTTTGGGATCTTTCTAATCGAGTTGTTTGTGAATTTTCTAGACAAAAATAGTTCATTTTTCTGTGAATTTTGAAAACAATAATTTGATGTAATCGTGATGAATTTTGCAAAAGAAAATCACTCTTTAGTCATTGTGGTATGCTTGAGGCACAAAGGCCAAACTAGTTTAGTCGCTTGGTCTGTATGTGTGGCTAGCTCGCAAAGGATTTCTACGTTTTCGAGAACTTACCGTGATAAGGACGTCTTTGATGTTGCTGTAAATTTACACATGCTGTAAGGAAACGTACAATACAGAGCTTTTTCGTTGGCAAAATCTCTAAAAGCACGGCGAGTTTGGGAGCTGAAAACAAGCATTTCTTTCTTTAACAATCCAACCCGATGATATAACGATAAGAGCTGCGAGGAAATGTGACGTAGGATAACGAATACAGTCTCATCGCGATAAATCTTTATCTCTTTGCACAATGACTATACACCCGTCACACCCTAATCGTTTCGAATCCACAATTCTCACTTTAATCGTCGCCTCCGCTCGTAACGCGAACGCACGTCCTCGTAATCAAACGATAACCCAGAAAATTAGTTACCTATTTCACAGGCGGATTTTTATCGTGAAAAATAGTCCCCACTCCAATCATTACGCCGTATAAACGTCCGCTCTCTCGTGTCCATCTCGAACCGCCAACGGCGCACGAATTCCAAGACTAGTTCGGCGAGTTGATTCGCTCGCTCCTCGATAGGTACGCGTACCAGTAGAAGACATTGATGGCCAGGAAGAAAAGCGGGAAGACCACACGACTCGCCCTGTCGATCTTCGACACGGAATTGTATCGCGGTTGTCTTCGCGCTCGTCTTCCTCTCGCGGTGTCCCTGCAGGGCGGTGGTGCTCGCGGAGCCGGCGGGCTGCAGGGTATGCAGGACAGGTGCCACTGCTGCCCGGCGTCGTGATCTCTGCCCGGCTCGGGCAGCGCCGACAACGTTATCACTTCTATCGATCGCTCGCCGTTGGCCGTCACGTTGCGGGTGCTTCGATTGCGCGCCGCGGTTCGGTTTCTCTGAAACAAACGGACGCAATAGACATTGAAATGTACTTTGCAGAGGATTTCCCTTGGAAATGAGGCGCGCAGTGATGAATTCGTAGTAGTCGTTCATCTCATCGAACTACATTTGCAATTGGACACTCGGGACAATCGCGATGTCGTTTTCACCCTCGTTACGGCGGAAGAGACGAAGGAAACTGACCGTTTCTCGTCTCCGCAACCAGGATTCACCATCCTCGTCGCTGGAACTGTCCGTGTCGCTGAGGTCAGAGCTGAAATAGCACTCGCCGGAGCCGTACTTGGTGAAGTAATGCACCACGGCGAACTGTATGATGGTTGCGAAGATGAAGGCGAACGACAGGAACACGAAGAAGTCCAGCGCGGTGGGATAGGGAACTTTCGGCAAATCCGTCCTGGCTTCCAGTCCCAAGAAAGTCATTGTCAATACGGTCGTTATACCTGTCCGACGTCGGATAAATATATGTACATTGGGACGCGCTAACGTAATACTCGACACATATCCGAAGTTTACGTTTACTTTTATACGCGCAATACCTATGCCCGAGATTCAATCACTTACCGAGTGAGACGCGATCAGCGGTTGCTTCTCTGTTCAACCAGAACGATACCCACGAGAGGACGACTAGCAGAATGCAAGGACCGTACACCTGTATGAGAAAGTTTCCCATGTGACGCTGCAGGTGGAAGGACACCAGGAGCATGGAATACTCTTCTGAAACGGTACCAACTCCTTGTAAACACGTATATTCCGAAAGGAGAGGTTGCGTTTATCGAGACAACGGTGGTAATGATCTTAATTACTATAGTATACGATATTACAGACTGAGTATTGCACAACTATATTACAAGTATATGTATACAATACGTACGTTACGGTGATCGAGACGCAATTAGTTTCTCGGTGTCGGAAAAACGGCTTCCGTTAAATCACTAACTATCCGCGACGTAAATTACTTCCGGCTCTTATCTTCCATCAAGAACTCGTTAAGCGCGATCGCTTCGCTACCTTCGATTTTTTAACAATCTCTCGTTCAATTTCAAAATCTTTGTCCTCTGACTCTCGGGAATAAATTCCGCATCGAAGACTTCGAATCGAGAATCTACGGATAAACTTTTTCCTTTTATGTGTGGATACAAGATATACCCGGGGTATCTCGCGTTTTTACTTCCACTCGTCGGGAGGAAGACCTTCGCCTACAGCGCGCGGGGCAATCGATGCAAATTTAATTCGGGGCGAGATCGCGATCGAGCAAAAAGCTCCGGCGCTGGGTCGCTTTTTGGCTCGGCGAATCGAACAACGCCGGGAAAGTTAAAATCGCTCTGCTGCGGGAAGCTGTGTAATTAGTCGTCCGTTAAGTTCTATGCTCGCGTAAGCTTCTTCGTCGGGGTTAAAAAACCCTTATTTAACGTCTTGTGGAAAGCGAGAGCTACCAGGGAAACTTTTGCCCTCCTTGCATCCACCACCACCACCACCACCACCATCGGCTACATCATCACGGCGTGTTACCTTCCCGAAGCGAGACGTTCCAAAGTTATCCGCGTATTCATCTTCACATTTGCCGGCGACTCCTAGGTCTCGACAAAAAGTTCAGTCTACTCAATTACCGCCGACGACCCGCTCGCGTGTAGCTTCTCGCACTCCCGACGCCAATCTCGAGCCGGATATTAGATTCCCGAGAACTCTGTCCGTGTACCGATGAATGCCCCTATCTCGGGGTGCCCCGCAACTGCGAAGCCGGTAGTAATTTCTGTATTGGCACACCGAACCCCACGTCGTTTCGTCGCATATCGAGAGGTGCGGATTGCATCTCGTCTTCGACGAGTAGTAGGTACTTCTTTCGTAGCGAAGGATCGAGTTTTCTATACAATCATCCCCTTATGCCGCAATAGCTTTCTTATCAACTAACTTTAAACCCCGCCGCGAATTGACAAGTATTCGACCCGTCAGAATTCGTACGAGTTATAACATATCGGATCATCCCACCGAGCAAACTTACTGTGCGAAAGCGACGGTTCCAACGACTGATTGGCAGTAGGATTCGCCACCAGATCAAACTGCGATAATTTCATGTCTTCGGCTATGGCGACCTGCCTCGCGTTATTCCACTTGTAAATCACGTCCCTCTTGGTATATCCGACTGTAAAGCGGAGACGATTTTAATTTGTCACTACGCTGTGAGAAATTGTTATAGAATTTTTGTGTGTGCTATTCACTCGTTGTATTAATAAATTCGCGTCTTTCGATTAGGGGTTGCTGGTTTTTTTACGAATTTTACATGTCTTCCTTCAATGTTATCAGCGGCCTATTCTTTTGATACGATTTGTATTATATAATAAGGATCTTAAAAGGTTTTGGTCTGTTGGATAGGAAGTGATTTTTGAGACTGAAAGAGATCTATCATCAACGATAAGTAGGAATCTTCTCGAGTGAAAGTGTACTGCGTATTTAATATCCAATTATTTAATAGAATTTAATTAGAGCATTCCTCCAGTAAAAAGAAATAAAAGAAACGATATAATAGATACGATAGTAATTCTACCCAGACAGTAATTAATTATCGCAGCGATGCCGCACAGATATCGGGCATGACATAATATTCAATGTCTGTTCGATATCTAAAAATATATCCACGCGATATCTCTATAGATATCGTACAGATAAATCATCACTGCGCAATATAATCAAATAAATATCAGTCAGACACATGGAATAGATATCTTTGCGAGATATTTTCGGAATTTCTCAGCAATATCTCTGTGAGATGTTTATAATTATTTTACACATAATTTGATTGAAAACATTCCTACGTAATTCAATATTTGAAATAAAACATGTATATCCTAAGAATGGGGATTGCACCCTAAGAGGTAAAGCTCTCCAGCAATGTTAAAAAAATGTCGGAAACTGTATCTGTACCTATAAATACACGAAGAAAAGTAGATTGCTGTGTGTAGCATTATTTTTAGGGGGTGGCTGCAAAAACTTCATTATAAAATTCCCTGATTTATTTAATTAATATGTAATAGAATTTTGTAAGTATTCCCTGATTAATTTTGTTACAGCATTACGAGTTTCGTATAATCAGATCACAACGAAGCTATAAATAGCTGTAATACAAGATCACGAGCTTGTAACAATATTTATACGCTAAGAAAGTAACGTTGATGATAGAGATCTTCATTTTAGTCGATGATTATTTATACATCATTATGCCGTGTACGATCCAAAATGTTAATAAGTAAAAAAATAATATGAACATGAAAAGTATATCTAAAATATTTAACTTGGCCAAACAAATATTGGCGAATGATTTTTTTCTACTCAAAACGCAATTTTCATTAGGAATTTCTGATTTTTCATAAGAAATTCTACATATATCTGAGATATTTTATAGCTATCTCTACGAACGATACTTGACTTGCAAAATACATGAGATGATTATCTTGACATATCGCTGCCATCACCAGACATTTCACGATATCGGTACGATATAGCACGATATTTCCCGCTGCTGCGTAATACCATCAATAACACACATGCAAAATTTCAGGCAAAACGCTTCACACAACAATTCTTTAAATAATAGTCGAATATATCGACGACTCGTTCAATGCGGTTGTTGAATTTATTGATGGAATACCGTGCCTCATTTCTTGGCCGGAAATCACACGGGGAATAAATTCAGTGTCTCTGTCGTTGATTTCAGGAAGCGATCCTCCTTTTTGCGGAGGTCTAATCAGGACACGCGCGCGCGCGACGCAGGATGTACCTATAGGACTCCGGGGAGCGAGGTCGCGCGATAAAGTCCCGATCATTCCTCCTCGTCGACAGGACCCCTCGAGGGTGAATTTAAATTCGATCCTCCTTCGATTCGCAGCTCTTCTTGCGCGGTTCAAATGCTCGGCAAAACTATGCGTTTTTACGTAGTAACGATGAATAAGGTGAAAAAAAAAAAAAAAAAACAACTTAGACGGTGGATTATTACAAATCTAACGACAAGGAAGGAGTACATTTGGTATCCAATTTGTTAAGCGATTGACATTCTCCAGAATTTCGAGAAGTTTCGCAATTATTTTTCGGAAGACAGAGGCACCGAGGAAAATGGCTCAAGGGTCGTAGGACCGCGCCGAGGGACCGTGTGAAAATGTATACGTATGCTTTTAGAGCTCGCCTTGGGAGTCCTTGTAGACTAATCCCTACGTATATACTGCACTAATATGTCAGGACATACGTATCACCATTTCCTCGCGAGTTTCAAGAGAGAAGCGGAGAAAGGAGAGAAGCGAAAGATTAGTTAGGAGAGAAATTCTCGAAGAAAAATACCTACAGCTGCCAAATTTGAGCGGGCATCGTTGGGTGTCCATCGGGAAGTCCTCGAGGTTCATCGGACAACCGGCTTTGATCGTCAATCTGTAACAGAAAATTAATGGGAAATGAAATATCGGAATTATGCTTTCTTCATTTTTTGTTTGATAATAAAATGCACGTTTTATCGTGGAGACGAAATCTTATCGATTGGCTATCCAGAGTGAAAACTGTGTTATCGCTATTATCTCGCTACCTATGAAATTTTCGGCTATACTGGTGTAATAGTTTTATCGAAGCTTATATTTTTATCTCCAATAAAGTCCTGTATCGATGTAGCATAAAAATGAACGGATAACGAGATAATAGCGATTCAAAGTATATAAGACAGTCTAGCCCCACTGTCGAACATTCTTCGATACGCCGCGAACATTTCAGGAGCGAGAAGAAAAATCGCAAATCACACAATGATGACTTTGTGGTTCCCGGAGGAGCGAGACACGCAAATTCGAATCTCACCACAGCGGGTAAAGTATCGCCCACGCGGATCGGCTCCAAGTCACGTTAACGGCTTCATTCCTCATTGAAAATCGACTCGATTTGTTCGAAAATAGCGCGCACCGTCTCCACGGAAGCCTCCCCCGCCAATTACCCCGGTCATTTTCGGTCGCATTGTCCTCGCGGTGCTCTTTAAAGCCCGTCGCATTCTCTAAGCTTCTCATTCGAAAACACTCACAGATTATTTCTGCAACGATATTCGCGGACTTCTGAGATTCTGTTGTCGTCTCTCTCTCTCTCTCTCTTCGGTATAATATAATTCCACGACGGCTCCGCCAATTTGTAAATTTGAACGCGAATGCGTCGAAGCGAAGAATGCGTACGCGAAAGCGGAAGGAGGAAATAGGGGCGAGAAACGAAGCGCGAAAAGAGACGTAGGTACGGAATCGTCGCGCTGGCAAGCAGCCACGAGCTGATAGAAGTTCAAAGAGAGTTCTTGCGATTTCTAACTAAATTTTCCGTGCAAAACGCCGAGACACTTTGCGCGACGCTGATTAGTCGGCAATTTTAGTCGTCGAGCGCGTGGCCGGAACGAGTTGAGAGAAGCTCGGTTTAATTGCTTCCGGAGGCTGGATGGAGAATGCCGTGTCCGTAAAGAAAAAGCGTCGTGGAGGATTCTTTCGCAGAACTCGCGAACGCGAAAGTCGTCTACCGCAGCTCCCACATCTGACGGTCTTTTACACAACAATTACTTTTTAACTGTGATTGTCTCGATGCCGTTGGTTCTTTATTCTATATACCGACTGGATCGTTTCGCGATTAGTACTTTGTGCGATTTTAATTGCGTTTCTCTGGCGGACATTGGTGTACTGTATGTTTAATTTGTCTTATATTCTTCGTATTTATAATGCGAGTTCCCAATATCCTTAAAATTCCAATTTATATAACGATTTCATAATTACTTAACAAATTTCCGAAGAGTTCAGTAGTCTAAATTAATCTAAAATTGAACTCGAAGCTTTATAAGAAATTTCAATTACGTCCAACGTGCAAATGTAACGCGCAGTCGTCGTTCTGTCAGTCGATTTCGTGGCGTGCCATATCGCGCCGCAGACGTCGACGGGGTGAGCCAAAATGAATTTTCGATTAATTGCAAGCTCGACGATTCCGATATTACGACCGCCGGTACCACGACGCTCAATTTACGGTGAATGGAAGCATTATAAACAATAATGGACAACGATCTTTCACCTAATATTGATATTATATAAGCTGCCGGTTTGTACTTCTTGTGAATACGAATTTTGATTTCAGTTTACGTCAGCTTTATGTGAGGTCGACGTGAAAAATTGTTCCGAATTCATATTTGGAACGTCACCCGCTAACATTTAGATATATACTCCTTAGTCCTCTCGTGATTTACAGTAGACCCAGCAGCAATCTCCCGATCCTCGATACCATAAAAAAATAAGCCTTTCGACCATATAAAACAAGCGCAAGGCATAAAAGCGCCACTTGTGAGTCAAATCGGCGGTCGTACGTCTTTCTTAATAAGCAATGCCACGTTCCAGACGGTGGAAGAGGAGTACGAGTCATTTCCTGAGGGATGATCTCGAAATGCGCGCGCCATCAGTCAACGGTAATCCCCGGGGGTCGAGAGCGGGGACTCCCCCGGTGGCGTCTCGTTCCCACCAAACGCCCGCGATTTCGAATTCTCGATACGTTTGTGAAGATCGAGGGTTGCGGGCGAGGGCGAAAAAAGGACGAAGGCGAATTGGCCGGCGGATCTAACGTTCGAATTGGAGCTTCTCGCGCGGAATCGACGCCACTTATCGTCTATAGAACGCGAGTGGGCGCGATATTCGCCACGGGGGTTTCCCCGCGAGAACGTCCTCCTCTCGCGTCGCTGAAGTTGCAGCGGTGAGCAGACGGAAAAGTTTGCAAAGGGCGAACGAGAGTGTGCGACCGCCGGGATGCTTGCGATGGGGGACTCGTGTTTTGTGGTCGGCCTTCTCGTTCGTGCTCGCATGCTCCCTACGGATTACAAGAGGAAATTCACTCGGTACACACCTACTCGAGAGAGTGTCCGATTCCAAAGCGCCCTATCGTTTGGCATCATTGGTGTTTGAGACTTTCGTTCGAGATTGGGTGTTATTCTCTAGTAATGTCTAATAGCACGCAACGTCCATGATGAGAATATTATTGTCGGTCCGATTCCGGGAAAAAGGTCAAACATGCTCTTGGATAATTTTTGTAAGATATTTTTAAGAGGAATTTTTTCTCTATAATGTGTGACGGGGCATGTCGTATGACGATACGGCAATAATTGTACTCGTATGTGCATTGTATCAGACTCTCTTCGGAATAAAATTGTTCGCGGTAACGCAACTGCGGAATGAACATTCAGTGTTACGTAGATATCTACATTTTGCTAAATTTTTAGAAATAAAACATGAAACGACGTTTCAATTAATGGACAGTAATTTTTTTTAGAAATATTACGGAGAATTATGATTCTATTTGATAATACGGACGAATTATTTTGGATTATTTGGATAGATAATGTGGATAAATTGATTGAAAATTTACCCAAATAATTAAATATGGAAACAATAGCGAAATTTACGTATGTATACGTATAATATCGCGTTCTCGCATCTCAATGGGTTTATTCGATTTGCAAACTTCTCAGGATCCGATCAACTGCAGCCCCGAGGCTAGATAAACCCGCGCAGTAACGAGCAAATAAATCTCTCGTCTCGCACTCTGCTTCCCGTTTACGCGCTACTTGGCGCTGACACGGTTTGCGTATTCGCGCCGAGGATCAGATAGACGAGAGGCTGAATTTCGTAGGACCGTTTCACCTATGTATACATGCATATCTGTATACATATGTGTACGAGGTGAGTCACCTGTAACTTACTGTCTACTTTTCATTTCTAACGAAACTCCGGGGAAAATATATCTGTGTAAATTTTTCTGAAAAACTCCAAAAGTCTACCTGAAAATGATTTACCGGATTTATCAGATACTTTCGGAGTTTTACATAATTGTTTCTAATTTTAAAGAGAATTTCGGATAATTCGAGAAATCGGCGAAATGAGCTTTCTCTAGAATTCTTTGCAAATCTGTAAAATTCACTGGAGATTGGGACATTTATCTATTTAATTGAGGGAAATCTATATTAATTGAGGTGATCGCGGAGATGGAAAAACTTGATTCCAAGTTTACAAAGATATTATAAATCTTCTAATATTAGCAGTAGCTCCCAGCGTTACTCAAGGTCGAAGCTTTTCTAGCGAATATCACCCTGTTTTCTCGTGCATAAGTACCTATGTATGTACGTAGCCAGTTCTTCCTAGAGCGTGAAACGTCGCTCGAATATCGGAACCGCGCGCGAGTCTGAATTTATGTCTGCTTCGCGCGCGAAGAAGAGGAGAGGAAAGGAAAGGTCGGCTCCCCTGGGTAGCAAATGATGAACCTTCCATATCTACCGGAGAGCAAAGGTATCATCCCCTTCGTTTTTCTCGAATAGGTGTCTCTAACGGCACATTACACGAGACTCGCCATTCACTGAGAATTAACGGCTGCAAATACTCGTCTTGCGAGAATAAAGAAACGCGAAAAGAGTGCAGAAGCAGATATTCTCTATAGCAAACGCAAGTCACGTATACGCAAAGAATCAAAATCCTTGGAATATATGAGCTATATTCAATGAACCTGTAGCACCGATAACTGCCGCTGTGAAAATAAATACACGCGTCTGTGTCGCGACCGATAATAAGCAATAGCATACGCGGTCGGTCCATCTCGAGTATACGCGCTCCTTTTCCAGCCCCCCTTCCAACAGGACTTACCTCGAGCTATAAAGCACCCTGCCATCCTGATAAAGTCTAACGAACTTGTTGGGGCTGGTAATGGTGTGGAGATAGCTCTGCTTTCCGTTGTAAAAGTACGTATCGGGCTTCCAGATTCTCGCGAGCATCGAGATGCTCAGTGCCAGGGTCTCCTTGCCACCTCGAAAAGCCAAACGTCTATCGACCCACGATTGCCTGAAGTAACAGTCCATCGAGTATGTCTATGAAATGATAAAGACAGACTGGGTCATTGTCAAGGACATTTTCCGAGGGAGACTTTTCATCGTTCTCGCGAAGCAAAGGCGTGTGCGATATCTCACCATGTCCACCTCCGAGATGGGCCCCATGCTCCGCACCATAATGTCGACTTCGACCGTCGCGGGTGGCCCGCCGAAATCCGGTCTCACGCTGTTGTCGTAACCCCGCAGTAGATTGTCCAAGAGCTCGGAAATGTTGCCGTGGTTGTTGCTCTGCGCTCGCTGCTGTCTCGTTGATGGTTTGGAACCTGTTGCGGCTCTGTAACCCCATGGATCGAATAATTCGAGCGTTTTCCATTTCACACTGACTTCTTGTTCGAGATAATGGCGATTCAAGGTTTTACTCTTGCCGAGTGAGTTTGAAATCATACGACTTTTTACTCTGATGTTATAGAGCGACGAAGCGATAATAAATAGCGAGCAGAGTTGCAGCGGCGTGCAGAATCTAATGTTGCTCGGTACACGTAACTATGTTATTTGTATAATAGTAGTGTGTGTGTGTGTGTGTGTGTGTGTGTGTGTGTGTATGTGTGTGTGTCGCAGTTGGACGTTTTCTGATAAATTAGCAGAATTTGCGAGTCTTGACTGACGAGTAACTATATTTGGGTTACTTCGACTAAGCAATAATTTTACGTAAGATTTGATTTCAAACTTACTCGCCAGGAAAGAAAATGTGGAATTGCTAAAGAAACTCGGTCACATCTGACTAAATCTATTGTCACGAGAACTCGTTAGCATTACACATTATTTTTTCTGCATTTCTGACGACGCAGCAGTTTGCGCCACAGCTCAGTCCGACGAGTGGAACAAATCCCATCCGATTTCAAACCTACTCGCCAGGAAAGAAACTCGAAGAGCGTTATTATTTCGCGTCATCCGTAAACTTTTTCCCTACATTTTGATACACAACTTCATTGCAGATAGAAGTACAATTTTCAAATAAAGTATTATACAAAAGTAGGCGAAGAGTTCATCGTCAGCGAGATAACATCGGTTCGAGTTTTCGCTCCGACGCGTACGTTTCAAATCGTATGCTCCACATATTCGCGCGAGCCGAGGTGAAGCGGTCTCACACTCGATAGGTACTACCCACATATGTACACACAGTTATCGCGCAAGAAGCTGGTCGCGATACCACGATAAATACGAGCAGAGAGATTCGACGGCCTGGAACACCGCGATATGCGGTGGACGTTGCGTTCCGGGTGTATTCCCAACGTGTGCATATGAAATAACGTATAATGTACCACATACGAATCGGGGATACGCGTAGATACACGCTTATACGAGCGGTGGAACGTGACACGTGGCTTATATAGATATACGGAGCGCGCGAGAGGATGTAGTCGCTGGAACGTTAGAGAGCGCGATAGGGTGTGATTTCTGCTGACGGGCCGCCGCGCGGTCTCTTGGAGATGGAAGGATCGAAACGTGTGTCCCGAATATTCGGATGGGTGAGGATAGAGTTGAGCGCGCGCCACGAGGATCAACGTGTGTACGCTATGGAAGTTGCGGATTATTTCCGCGTCAGGAAATGCAATCCTGGATGAACATCGCCCGGCGGGATCGGAGATTTTGACTGATAAATTCGCAGGTATATCGCCCAGGACATGTGTATCGTTCAGTCTCTCGTGATTGTATATCGTTACCGATAATTATCTGTATATTTTTGCAAAGTTCTTTTTAAAGGGTCGCGCAAAAGACGACGGTTTTATTAACGTGTCGTAGAAATTTGCTGGCAGGGTGTAACACTTGCCGCTGTATCAGTGGGCGTGACAGCACCCAAATAATACCATGTGGTTATTGTTACATTCTGCTGCGTTGTGCGAATACGTTGCCAACGTACTTGTTTCTTGAAACGCTAGAAAACGCTGCCTCACTACGGACATTTTGTAATGTTAATGCACACATGTTCTGAACATAATACACCATGTATATGCAATTGCATCTGTGTGTCACAATTTATCATCATTTTACGGTAAGATCAACATTTTCATCTGTGTGCAGGACGAATATCCATCGAGTATCCATCCACCTAGTGTGTACGTCATTTGATCTGGTTGTATAATGGTAAAAAAAAATCTCCATGAGACGTTATAAAACCACCCGTCATTAGATAACAGATGATACCTCAATGAATACGTCATTAAAATGTTACGAATAATTGAGAAATGAACAAATTCATTTATAAAACCTATCTTGTTTCATACGTCTCTATTAAAAGGACTCTAATTAATCGATTGGTGGAGTCTTTATCCTTTGAGAGATATGAGGAGAAGTATCGCCGGTAAAAGTCCTAAAACAAATATAACACGGAAAATTAATCGTAAACTATCTCTTTTGTTCGCCGCCCTATTATTTAATTATTTCGTCGATTTTTATGGAGTCCTGTACCCTCCACACACGCCACGTCTATTTATCTATTGACATAACAAAGTATCGTCGACTGACTGCACTTCCCGGGGATCCCTCCCCTGCTGCACTTCAAGCGCCAGTGGTTGCAAACACGATTAGCCGCTGAGGGGGATCGGATTGTACAAATTCCCGCGATTTGTGGAATATTGTTACTATCCAACTTGCCGCGCGGTCCTTGAAATTCAACCGAGATGCAACGCACGGAGGTCACTGTTGCACACACATACGGACGGTATATTTCGACAAAAATTGGATACAACCGGTTTCTCGATGACCTCGCGTGTACCTTGCATAGGGACCGCACTATTTATGGTCTGTGAGAGGATGCACCCGCGACCCCCTTGTTTTCTTTTTTCCGTTCACGGACACATAATTCATAAAGTTCTTTGTCAATTTTCTCGTCGTCCCATTGATCTGACATTTTATATTATACGAATATTAGGCGTACAAATAAGTTTTACGACACTTTCATTTCCTTTTCATAAAACTAAATTCTAGAAACATTTTTTAAATGATAAAAAAAAGTTCTTTATCCAAATATGCCTCCAATTAGAAATTGTTTGAGATGTACTAAAGTTGCCAAGCACTAAAGAATTAATTGATCCTTTGTTCGTGGAAGGTTCAGAAACGTCGAGACGTTTAACATTCAGATGCGCGCGAGAAGCCGCGTGTTGATCCAGCCTATATCGTTTGGTATGCACAGATGCACAAGAGTCAGGTACTATTTTCCACACGTCACGCGTACACACCATTAGAATCGCATGCTACTTTTATGCGTAATAATAATGGTATAGGTAGGCGCTGTGTATTGCGTATAAATGCGTTACTGTGGAATCCCCGCTTTATTCTCAAGAAACTGGTTCGAGCAACTTATCGTATAATAGCTGAGAAGGGCGAGGGGATTCCCACGTTGTGCAATTATCAAGTGATACGTAGAGACAATGCATAAAATTATACGCAGATCAGGTGGATTGAGAAATACAAGCTAGGCAGGGTTAGAGTTAAGCGAGGTCCCACTATATGAACATACTTGAAATGGCAGGTATTCGTACATTAATAGAAACAATTACGAGTCGCAACGGATTTTTTCGAAGATGGCACAGCAAGCTGGCCCCCCGCTACCGTTGCTTTCCACGGCAACGAGGAGCCAACTTTCTGCTCCCGTTCTTCCCAATATTTAAACTCAATATATCTGCGAAGGAAAATAAAGAACAAAATGACATTTATTCGTTATTTTCGCTACCTGCCTTCGAAACGTGTCTAACTTTTGGCCATCTAAAAATGTCTCTGATGCTTTAACTATTGCATCATGAACATTACGAATTGCACTTTATGGACCTAAAATATTTAATGACTCTTCCTTTTCTCACGAATAAGATATTCGCAGCAACTACATTGCGTACTGTATTGATGAACTTCAGAAAACAGCCAAACAACAAAATGCCTGTTATATTGACGTAGATTTGGAAATAGCGATCAATAAGTAGTGATAAACAGGAAAGCAAGGAGAATTCGGCAATAACCGTTTAATTGCCGTTATCGACAGTCAACAACGTTGTGCTGCAATAAGCAAATCATTCTCTCCCCTCTTGAATTTTACTATAATTCGTAGATGTTGACGAATCTTGAGCAACTTGTGCACGAGCGATGCTCGTTCGCGCATAATAAACTAACATCGATGACGTAGCGAGTTTTTGGCACGCCATTGAAAGAGCATAAAATAGAAGTCGATAACAGGGCAATACAATTACAACAAGCGTAATGAAAACGAGTGCGTAAAAAATATTCGACTCTGCTTCTTCTTAATCAAGCATTATTGGCTATTTCTCTCGTGAAATATCGAACCACGTACACAATGTTAATGACCTGCCTCAAGAAGAATTTCCGCGTAGATCCTTTACAGATATCCATGAACATTCTCGCTCAACGAATCAAAGATGCCTCTATTGATTTATCAATTCAAAATCGACCGTGAATGATAATGACCCCCCAGAATCATATCCGTGGCGACCTTCCGCGATTCGAGTATCACCGATGCGCAGGTTCCTCGTACCATAGTTCATTTTAATGGTTCAGTTGTGAGTCATCCGCATTTTCTCGTTCAACTCGAAACTACGGCGAAAGGATTGGTTGCTCGAATATATTATAATAAATCATTACATTTTCCTGCTTCATCCTACGGCATAGCCTCCGGTCAATGGGTAGTCATTGACGCATATATACCTGTACCTATACACATGTATATAGGTACTTATTTTACAGCGCAACACTGGTGCATTGTTTACGCTCGTGAGCTAGGGGAATCACTTTACATCCGCTCGAAAGCGTATGTGTATCCGCGTTCGCGTCTGGACCTTAAATGCGGTACTGTGGGGAAGACGCGTATAAAAGCTCATCGGGTTGATGTGAGATTCAGTCACTCGACATGTTTCGACGAATCCAACTAGTAAGTGCGCGAGCATCCGTATACGTCGGCTATAATTATTGTACTACATACATTTAGATTATACTCGATAATTGCAAAAATGAAATAGCTTCTCTCTATATTTAAATATATCGGTAATATCCGACGCGTAGTAAAGTCGTGCGGTTTCCCAAAATACGAGACACAAAGCTAGTGTACCTGCTTGCTCGTCTCTCGTTTCACCTTATGGCTCGTACGTCTTTTACAAAATATTGACTCGCGAGCACTTAGTGGCGAGAAGTATCGTTAAATCGTTATACATACGTGCTTGAAAAATGAATCATTGGGATTTTGCCAAGTATCTCATGAAATTCTAAATGTTTCTCAACGTTTTCGTATGGAAATTTGTTTTTATCCAGGAGTACGTGTATACAAATTATATTGTATGATCATATATGTATAATCATGTATGATTATGTTACGTCATATCTGATTATACATATAGCACATTACATATAATTTTAATTTATACACAATTTTTCTTTATTTCATTGAGAGAAATAAAATATTTTTTTCTCCCAGATGGAGAGAAATTTACAATCTGGTTATATCCAATTAGAAATGGAATTTCTATTGGTCGATTTTATAGTAGCTTTTGGATCATGAAATCATTGCACACATCAAAGGGAATAATAATAAACGCGAGTTTCTGTTGCAGTTGTTACTGCTTCTCGTAGTGGTGTGCGTCGCGGCAGCGCCGTCGCCAGACGTTGATGAGTTGACTAATGAAAATATAGTTAAAGTGGAGCCGAAAGCACCGGAAGCACCAGAATCTGATCTACAGACGGATGCCTCGTCTTGGGGGTAAATATAATTTGGTCACCTTTCCGGTTATAGAATTTGAATTATACGTACATTATAGACGGCAAATGAGTTGAGTGAATAATATATTCGAAAAGTTTAATTGTCCTACTAATTGTGTAAATGCCTCAGGACGCGCAAAGAATCAGCCATTTAGAATAATATCAGCAGTGGCCGGTTGCCAAGGTCCACATTAAAAGAGAAAATTGAGAGAACTACTTTTATGTTTAATCATTTAATGCAGCGTGAGCATTGCCAAAACATTTTGGATACCTAGATTCATTTATAGAAAGCTTCTGTTACTAGTTGAAGAAAATTATAATATTCCAAGCAAAAGTAATCTCGCTTCAGAATAAATATGATATCAATAATTATTCCTTTCCCCTTCTAGAGATTAATCAATTATAAGATGTGACATTCCAACTCGAATCATTGAACTTGTCGACAAATTTTGACAGATTTCTAAAGAAGGAAAGAAAGTTATGTTCAATATTATAAATATGACTTTACATATGATATTTGATTATCACAGATACCGTCCAAGGTACGGCGGGTGGGGTGGCCGAGGTTGGGGCGGCCGAAACTGGGGTGGATATGGCGGTTGGGGTGGCTATGGCGGATGGGGTGGCTATGGCGGATGGGGAGGCTATGGCGGGTGGGGTGGCCGAATTTGGGGAGGCAGAGGCTGGGGTGGTTACGGAGGAAGTTACTGAGAGAGGATAAGTAATTAGTTGACAATGAAAGACGAGTTGGTCTTTTCAACATCGTCACCTCGTTTCATCATCTCTCCGTAAGAGCTCTGGCAAAACCAGTGAAATCGTCGTGATTTGTACTTCTCAGTTCTGAATGTTCATATCAAGAATTTCCATGTAAGAAACGTATGTTTAAATACACAAGTTGGAGTGAATAAATTTACATTTTCTACGAATCTACGTAATCTTATAGGCATTCCTTTGCCTTCTACCTGTCCCAACATTTCATGAGTTCGGATTTGATTCATGATACATGACGTGTTTGATACATCTTATTTCGATCTAATTTCCTCCAAATATAATCTATCAATAAACGGGTCTCTTCGGGTTATTTGCAACACATCTGCACTGAGCACTGCATATCGATCAGGATACTCTGAAGAGAGAAAGCACGAGAGAAGTGGTACACTGCATCGAATTAACAGTTTCCCTCAACTGCAACTGCACTTTACCGGACATCGCTCGCACCGCGAAGCTTCCGACGTGGAGAAACTGTGATGAGCAAAGGGTGCAGAGGAAGGAGGAAATTCGCAAGTGAGTATGTACCTATACGCGTGCAGAGTGTACATATTCTCTATCGGATTATACGTACATGTATAACCGAGAGTTCACGCGAGGTCTGCGTAGGCGGAGAATAAATCCCATGTACGCGTTATGGTACACCTCCAAGGACATACGTAGGTAAAACCGTCGATATACTCACAGGAAAGAGGCGTAAGAAGTGATCAGATTGGCGAAAGCAAGCAGGACTCGCTGCTTCATGATGTGCCGGCGAGAATCTTCGCTGCGATCCAATCGTCAATTCGATTTCGTCGAATTCCTCCACACGATTTCCTGCAACGCCAAGGAAATCAAAGTTTTTTAATTCACCGTAACGAGCTTGTTCATGTGTAGGTATATGGGTCATTCCGCGCTATTTCAATCACTCGAATAACGCGGAATGACTCTGATATTTCAGACATTCGATACCTCACTACCGTTGCGAAACCCCATCGAGTTTCTACCTATTAAATGTATTATTTCGTTGATATATCGATACGACGATTTTCCCATTTTCTTTTTTATAAAGACACTATCTCCTCAAACACACACACACACGATTGGGAGTTCCACATGATGTAACTTTACATAAAATGTTCCTTCAACCCATCGAATTTGAAAGAAAAGATCAAAGTATTTACCTACCGTAAGCAGAGCTTGACCCCTTACTTCAAAAATAATTATGACTAACGTGTCACCGGAATCAAATTGGGGGGGTGGAGAGCCTAAAATGCACCCGTTCTCGGTTTACCGTGAGACATTCGATACCTCACTAGCGTTGCGAAACTCCGCACCAAAGAGTCTACCTATTAAATGTATTATTCCGTCGACATCGATACGACGATTTTCCCGTTTTCTTTTCTTTTTTTAAGACACTGTATCTCTTTATACAGATTTCGGTGGAGTTCCGCAACGGTAGTGAGGTATCAAATGTCTCACGGTAAACCGAACGTATTCGATTGATTTCTTTCTTTAATGGATATTCGATAGTAATACGTAGACTACTCTGGTAAATCTGAAATTTACGTATTCAGCCATATTTAAGAATGGAAATTAATTTCCAGTAACTTCTGCGGGTGCGCCAATCGATAGGAAGAATCAATTCCTCGGTTCGAAAAAACACTCCATTTTGGCGAAGAGAGTAGAAAAAGAAGACACGCCCGAAATCAAGGGATCTCTCAAAGACAAAAGAAGTACCAGGCAACGTTCGTTTACTGTTAACTTTAATAGTTTTTCGGCTCGAGATGATTTGATTAAATTTCGGTTCGGTAGAGTCGCTTGCAATCTCTACTCCTTCGTCTGATATCGCGTCGAAAGAGTCGTGAATTCACCCCTTCAGAAAAACTATTAGGTAAGAGAAAGGAGGAAAAATGTGAAATGTCACATTCTAGGTATAAACTCTTCCTGCGCTACTTTTTTAGTGACACACGCAAACCTGTCTTCTTTTCGTTCAGCTCATACAGCCGAGATATGTCGAAGGACGACTGCAGCGTCAATCAGGCTTGAAAGTGTTGCGAGCGAATTCAGCGTCGAGCAACTCGCGTTGCCAGGATGGTTCGCGCTTCGAATCCGCGGCTGATGGCCCGCGTCCTCGACGCCATAGCGCACCTTGGCGACGGTAAGGGATCCTCCCCTCGTGATATCCTCGGCCTCATCAGGACGAAATCTGGCGCGCCGCCTAGGAACCTCACTACGCAGGTATTTCCACAAATACAGCTTTCCTCGATTATATTCGTAAAATAGGCAAAAGAGTGGAACGCGTTCGCAGATCTGCTGCGAAAGTGTGTGGCAACGGCACTCTGCCGAATGCACGGACCACGTCCATTCTCAAAGCACATCCACCAACAGTCAATATATAGTTGCAATATACTATAGTTATACCGTGTGATGTGTTTGTTACAGCTACACATGCTCTCTCCCTCCCTTTCTTGTTGAAAAGAAATATTCAAGAGTATCCACATCGAAATCTCTTTTCTCCTTCCCCTCTCGTTATCCTAGGTATATCGTGCACTGAAACACGCGGTGAACGCGGGCCTACTGCGACGCAGAAGCGGTCGGTACAGGACGCTCGTCGCGCTGAAACCAGTCAACAGGAAACTCGATGCAAATAACTGCGTAACCGACGACGGTACCAGCGACTTGAGGGCGACGAAGGGAGCGACTCAGGATCGCTCTAGGTGACGTATAACTTACTCAAACTATCGCGTTTGGGAGCTGATTCAATAAGAAGAAAAACGATTATCCGACAGACAATCCCGGTCGAGGCGAAGACGCCGCAAGAGTCGACGTCGACGTCGACGGCGCAGCGCCAAGCGTCGTGCCGATTTCTACAAGGGTGGGCGTCGTCAGCGCGAGCGCAAGGAGCAGACACCCGAACAAAAAGCCAGGAAGATGCGGAGGGCGAGGCGCAAGGGCGAGACGGAAGCGTACGACGAGAAAGAGCGTCGCAGGGAGACGACAGCGAGGAAGCGGTGCGAGGATGATCCGAATGCCAAGGAGAATCTACGCTTGGGGTCCAAATTCTCGGACGTTTCTATCGTCAGCGATTACGAGTCGCCGAGGCGCGGCCAGAGGACCAATCATAGTTGTTTCGGTAGGCTGCGCGCGTTCGATGTAACGATATCCTTAAACAGTTGTCAAAAGAAGTCGTCTAACTGTACTTTTTCAAACGAAAAGGAGGCCAACGCATTTTTCGTATATCTTAGATATCCCGAGGAAAATTGAAGCTTTAAACTTTCTTCCTTTTTTCCCCAGTTTTCCAAGATCTGGAACGAAAGGAGCTTTGGGTCTTAAAAAGCTCACTCTGTATATAACAGTCTAGAAAAGGGAAACAATAAAATAAAGCAAAAATGACAAGAAAAATAACTAATCAACCATCTATCTCCTCGGCAGAAAGGACAGGGTCTTCGAGAGCAACGCGCAAGAGTAGAGAGAGACGCAAAAGATCGACGAAGCGATCGGTTTCACGTCAGCGCAGCCAGCAACGTCAGTCGCAAGAACGGCGAGTACCTCTCAATGATGAGCGCAACGACGCGATGGAGTACAACGACGGACCCGACGAATCGGTCCGGAACGGTCATCCGCTCGAGGAGGAAATTGGCACTCGCGCGCGAGAGCTGAAGAACAACGCCAGCGACTCTAGCATTTAGAGCAATTCCTTGTTTCCCTATCGTGATGTAATCGTTTTTACATTTCGTCGTCGGATGAATATCGTGCGTTCTAAATCCTTAGTCCTGTATTACGAATTCAATCCAAACTGTAATATTACGAATCATAGAATTTACACTCACGAAATGTTCTTACTGTGTCTACATATATTTATATCAAGCATTTTCACGGATTTGCCGGAACTATTTGAGCCATAGAGAGAGTTGTTCTAATAATTTATTTTCTGATACATTCGTGGCAAAAAGTCAATATTTGCATTCCCGATAAATAAATTCCAGCAACGCCGGGAATAACTCTAGATTTTAATTACAAGGGTCACATTTTCGTTTTAAATTGAAAGAGACGTTCTCATATCAAATCCAGAAAGGAAAAAGAAAGCAATTGTATATTTTGACGTAAGGTTCCATTCATTTCTTGTTTCTCTATAACTAAATATTGCTGCATTATAAGCAAAAAGAGGGTAACTGATATATACCTTCGAAAAACGTTCAGAAGTATGTTTTGTAAAATGTGGTCAAGATAAAATATCTAAGAAATTCGATCACATGCACTCGTACCACGGCTAAGGAGATATCAAAAGCAGGAAATCGGGGAATCGACTCGCGAGGAAATTTCAAGGCCCGAGTTCCCCGGTTGACGATAAATATCGGGCAAATGGGAATCCATAAAGTTCTAGTGGTTCGGGGGGCTTCGAAATTGAAACGAAACACGAGATACTATGTAAATTCACGTATTTGTATACGTATACATACGCGTTTTCGATGACTCCAAATACATATTCTATAGATAGAAGTTTTACTCTCATTATATATGTAAGAGTGGGCACCGCGTTCTCTTTTCCTTTCTTTTCCAAAATTATTAAAGTCGTTAAATGGATTCGTCGACACACGAATGAAGGCAAAAGCTTTCTCTGCCGACCTAGAATGGAAGGGGAAACAAATTGAAAAAGAATAATAGACCGACCGCGTTTGCCAAATAAGGTGATCGGATAATTATTAGAACTGGTACAAGTGGCCCGCTCTTCAATGTCTGGATGAAAAATGGTCAGTTCTCCCGATTACTCGCGACGCTTCGTTCCCTCGTTTTCACTTCGCGGGAAGCTCAACGCAAGGTGTACGGGTTCGCCGTTTCGGCAAAACAAGATAGACTCGCGTCACCGTGGTAAGAATGAAATTTCCCCGTTTCGCGTGTCTCACCTCGCTCGTTATCTCCTCCCCTTCGCAGCCCATATTTTCTTGCTCCGCTTTTTCGCTCGCTTCAGAGTCGAGGAGTTTTGCCGTGTCTCTCCTCCGAACCCGAAATAACAACGACTGATCAAAATGTTTTATCGCGACTTAATTGAAAGATGAGAAAACCAGGAAGACGTTCAGAGTTTAGATCGTACGGGGGAAGATTATAGACCGATATTATATAACGTGATTTTTTCACATAATTCTCATTTTTTCACTCGTCGTTGAAATTTTTCTTTCGATTTCTACGATGACAACTCGAGCGAAAGTGTAATGGTTTCTTCTTCGAGATATTAACTAAACGATCGTGTATTCTGAACGACCGACATCCCGAAAGAATAGGGAGACCCCTAAGAACCTGGCAACGACGCTCAAATGGCGAAGAAACCCTACGGGAAGAGATTAAAGCCGCAGGGATCGTTATTAGAGGGGACACGAACAATACCTTTACCCTTTTTCCCAGTGACAAAAATATGTCACCCCTTCCCCTGACATAGGTCAAAAGAGTTGCGGGCCGAGGTCGCCAAGGCTCGTCGTCTTCTTCAAAGAGGTGAAAATACAAATTGCGAGTTTGCTGCTACCACGTGTGCCGCGATACGCGCGAACGACACTGGGAGGAAGTAGCGAACAGGAAGAGAAGTCTTTTAACGAGTCATCCAAGCGCGCTCTTTCGTTTCTCTCGAAACTTCATACCTTTTGACGCGTAGTTGAGATAAATATGCCTCTGTACGAATCTGAATAGATATGCCGTTGCATCTTTTACTTCAAGACTGTAAACATTCGATTCTAAATAGAAAGGATAACTGATTTTCTCGCCGTAAACAAGGTGAAATATTGCGAGAGTTTCGCTCGAAGATAGGCAGTAAAAATTCACAATCCTGAAGGGTTTGTGGGGCTAAAAAAAAATGAAAAGGTGGAATAAACATCATTATTCCATTGTAAGCGTGTGTTCATAGTCGATTATCTCGAGAACGATTAGAAATATTGAAAGAAAGCTGAAATAAAAAATCATCGTCTATGCTTTTACTATAAAAAAAACTGCTTTTGATTTTTCACGTATCTCCATTGCATCTTGAGATAATCGCGTTCGAACCTAAACAGAAGCCGAATTGTTTATTCCACTTTTACCCTAGAAATTGGAGATGCGTACCGAGCAACTTCCCAATGAAAACTAATTGATATCGTGTACATTATGTACCCATGGAAGTGCAAGACGTTTGTCGTATTCAAAAATGTCCATCCATGTCGTACACCAATTCCACAATAAACGCTTTCTCTCTTTAATGAATAAAAGAAAAACGTTATGTACCGACGTTTATTCTGTCAATTGGTGTTCCGAAAAAAACGTTAATTCTGCGAAATTATATGAATCTACACCATATTCATATAAATATATTCTCATTAACTCGCGCGATGACTCAAAGCCAGCCTAACCCTTCCCCAAAATACTTTTAATTATTCACAATTCCTTCCCTCCAAATTTTGACGTGTGATTTCTCACACTTCCAAAGACAAATCCCCGCCAACGGCATTTTTTAATAAATGAAAACACCAGACCCTATTTTCCCATGCAAAGACTCTCTAAAAGACTCACCGATCGAAAGCCAATATCTCCGACGATTCTAGGAACAAGTGGCACCATCGACGATTCGATTTAACGATTAACGCGAACGTTCAAAAGCCGTTTGTCGAACCGCGGCGCATGACACGGTGGATTCTAGGTACAATCATCGAGAGCGCTAAAACTTGGTGATGGTCACCGGAATACCGATTTCCGCGCGAAGAAGAAGAGCGACGCGCGCGTTTTCTTGATTCGAAACCTACCCCCGTCCGGTCCGTCGTTCTCCCATGCCGATCCCGTTACAGCGCGTCTCGCCGCACATCGGGACCATAACTTCGCGCTTCTCTCCGGTCGCGTTGGGTGCCGAAGAAGAGCTTCGAGAAGCACGTGGCGGCGCCACGACGCGCACTGACGCTCGACTGGTCCGGTCGGACAGCTGACGAGAGAGATCCTCCCCCTTTCCACCCTCAAACTCTCACTCTCTCTCTCTCTCTCTCTCTCTGTTCGCCACCCTTCCCAGTAGATTTTCCCACACCCTCTTCGATGCTCGATCGCTGTAGAAATACGTGAAGAGATGTCGAGGGAAGGATTATCGCAAAAAGTGGTCCTCCTGAAATATTAACGCACGTCGTATCGAGAAATAATTAATTTTTTTCTCGTGTAATTGTTATACGATACTCGTCACGAGCGGAACTCTACTACCTGATTGAACCAAATTGCTTTTGCTAATTTAATTAATTCCCCGTCGTGTCCCTCGTGTCCCCTCAATTTGTTACGTGAATTTTTGCGAGCTTTATCAGTCGATCCGATTATTTTTATAAGAAAGTGTCTCAGAGACGTGTGAGTCCAAAATTGTAAAAAAAATTCATGTTAAATTTAATGTAACTGTACCTACTGTATTCGTATAAACTTCAATATTCTGACATTTGTCGTTGGGAATTTTCGCCAAGGACACCCCATTAACAGAAGGTTCGCTAAGAGTGGGATGCTTGAAGAATTTAGATTGACAGTGAATTGCGCGATGTTTGTTAAAGGATTTGTCCTTAAACGAAAATCGCTTACTCTTTGCTCTAACTCAAAGCCGAAGGAGGTAACCGATGTGATTACCATAATACGACAAAGCATCTTACCCCCATATCCATCATCGTTCGATGAAGAGGGCCGCCTATCTCGACGGCCCTCTCCCGGCGTAGATCGACGAAGTCTGCCTCTTTCGCAAGTATTTTTTAATTAAAATAATCGGCTTTTCCGTCCAGAGAGAAGAAGCCTTATCGCTGGCACCCGGCGAGTATAGAGAATTTGATCGCCTTGATTGGCCAAGTCTTCGAAGCTACGTTATAATTAAAAGGGTCACGCCAATTCTGAGAAATTATATCATCAACGCGCGCGCGCGCCGATTTCTGCTATGCTATACGGTGTCAGAGCTGCTGACACCCGTTTTACTCGAAAGGAGTGTAAGAGAAATACTTTGGAGCGAGAAAATGACCGAAGAGTGATTAAATACTGGCCGAAAAATTATCGATCAAGTAAAAAGAAGCCTTTCCCTTTAAATAAAAATATGAATGTAACATTTGCGATATTTCGAAGCTTTCATCAAAACGCTGTTCCGCGTGGATATACATATTACGCCACGTTGAACCTTCGATAAAACCGATTACACCCGTTCCCGATAATCTCTTCAGCTCACGCAAATGCGATCAACCCATGGGCTCATCGGGATAGTTGGCGGGAAATTTTGGCCGACCGCTCGACGGTCTTCAAATTCGATTTTAAGCGGCGATTAACACAGTCCCTTATGATATAGCGATATTCCGATACAGGGAGAAATCTACCCTCTCGCCCTTCGTCTTCTACCATCTCTGCCCTCTACATATATCTTGGGGTCGATACATCGACGTCGGAACGGCCCGATCGTACCTACACGCGTCGATGAGAATCTCGCTGAACTGTTCCCGATAACGCGTGTGCCTAGCCCGGGTTCGTCTGCTTGTTAACAATCATTTCCTGAGGTTAAACTGCGAGATAACGAGAAAGTGGGTCGAAGCGCGCGTCATTTTCATGACTTAAGTACCTGTGTGCATTCCATATGATAATTGCTTTCTTCAAGTTCATATCCCAAATATTTGTTGAACTACATTTTTAATCGATTTCTCGGTGGTTCATCGCGTTTATTATACACTAGAAATGTATTACCCTCCCTATCATTTAACTTTACGACGTTCTCGACGTTAACTATAATGCATTTTTGAACTATGAAGAAAATCAACGAGGTCGTGTCTCTTCTGTACATATGCGTGTAAATAAGAGAGCATAATATTAACATGTGATATTAAAGTAATACTTAAAATAATACTAAGAACTTCGAAATAGGAACCTCTCGTTCTACATTCACTGATCAAATGGCACAGCTGCCACTTATGCTTTGTAAAACGAAACTTCTATTTCGAACTTCTTAGCCATTACACCTTGAACGATACATTGCGATAAATACACACGTACATATATCCGTGATCTCTGACTCGGTCTGTCTAAAATATAGGTGAGCAACTAGTAGGTACAGAGGTGAGCACAGTTGGATAAGTACGCGTGGAATATCACGGAAATAGAATTTACGTCGATCGCGCGCGCGCGAACTGTCAAAATGTGATGCGCGAGAGATCGAGTAGGTACTCGTTGATTTGAATGCGATGTCCACGGGGTCAAATGTGGAAACTTGACGCAGAATTAGAATTATTGTGAGATTGACAAGAAAATATCCCCGTTCCAAGTTGTGAATTTATTTTCAATTATATTCATAAAACTTGGACTCCCCAATCGCAAACACGTAAAGACTGTTTCAAATATAGGATATAATCAATGGACCGAGCATGGGTCAACAGTTTTATAATTCTAAGTGATCTAAAAGGATCTCTTTTGAAAAACTCTTGAACGCGTTAAATGAATAAATATAATACTTTGTCATATACATGAGCAGTAATTGGGATAAAAAGAAATGTTAGAGTTCAAGACATCGAGACCACAGATAAATGAAAATTATTGGTCTGTATATTCGCAAATCATAAATCCAGTTAAACACATTTTAACTTTAAACGAATATTGCGACCCTGTAACGAAGTCTTGTGTAAACGATATGTATCTATTGCAAGCGATATTACGAAATACAATGACAGTAGTAAAATAAACTCCTCAAACACCTGACGTGGCACTTTATAACGGGATTTTCGCAAGAACGCGTCGTGGAGTCGGCTGGTCCCTGGAGGGAACGCCGTAGGAAAGTTCGCGTAATACGATCACGTCCATAGAGAGGATCAGAATTTCTCCGCGGAGATTAGTCTTCGCGACGAGAGGAACTGCCCCCGATTCCATCCCATTTTCTCGCATTTGCATACGTGTCGACCGGCAATCCGGTCAAAGGATACGCGGAGGAAGTTAATTATTTTCCTCGTTCGCGTTCATGGATGTCAATGTGAAATTTGAAATCTCAAAAGACTACGACGTCTGAGCAACTATATCCTGTATCTATTAGATACTCTATAGGATTAACTCTTTTTCTCACGATAAATACAAAGTGTTTAAATATCGGATAATTGACGATGATGGTCAATAATCACTTGGTTCATACGCGATGCAGTAACACGCGGGGATATAAGTTCCTTGTGTGCTTTCTCCACATCTGTAGATAAACGTCAACGGAACTTCCGCAGTCAAATATACAAGTTAATATAAACTCTTTAAATCTGAATTACCGTATAGTCACTGAGTCTCGCTCGAAACTAGATATAACTTTCCACTGATAATAATCGATAGCGGAAGAGAAAAAGCTACCATAATCACGATTCTATCAGAGTTATGATTGCCGTATAATAATTCTAAAATATATCGATTACTTCTACCGACATGACAAATAATCACGTCATGACATCACGCGTCGAGGACAAATCGCAGCCCCCTGATCTCTCGCCCCCTCTCTAATAACGAGCCGCCCCACGGAGCTCCACGACAACGAGCGAAAGCTTCATTGTTTGGAACTAATTGGTTTCGTTTCAACCTTTCATCGACCGGTGTCGAAGTACGCGCGACAGTAAACCAGGCCAACGCATCGCGAGACAATTAGTCACTTACATTTCCACGGAAATATAGATTTATAGACGATTTCTCTCATTAGAACTCTCGAAAACGAACGAGCAAGAAACGAAGAGCGTCGTTTTCCTTAATTTTCTGACAGATTGAGGTCTCCGAGGAAGAGGGGTGATCGCTTCTTTAAAATGTGGATTATACGGGGCTGATCGCGAGAGATTTATGACGCTTTTTTTTTTCTCACTAAATTCAGAAGCATCAACGCGGCGACTTTTTGCTTCCTCGACTTTTCCGCGTCGCGATGGCAGCTCTGTGGTTGGAAAAATACCTCAGCTCTCGGATAAGGATATTATCCCGGAGAAGAGCGAAGATAAAACGATAGCGTTCGATTGATTTTAACAAGTTTTGTTACGAGCATAAATGGCTCGACATTTTCAGAAACATCATCGAGAGAAAAGCTTATTTCGAATGAATATGAACCCGCTAGAAAATTTGTTAGTTGCAAATAATGATTTATTCGCATCCAACAAGAGTCTGTTTGGACCAAACAAATGTTTCGCGAGCATTTTTTTGCTTCAAATTTCTTTGGTCATATTCTAAATAAATTCATATTCCTATAAATGTTACGCGTAAACACCGATATCGTAGATATAGGTACAGTCATTTTTCACGAATAATTACCGAGTTTCTGCTGATTACCGACTCCAAAGCCAATTGACGCGGTTAAGTTTCTAACTAATCATAAGTACTTGAAATCACTTACGTTCTTCCTTAAGCGGACCTTAAATATCCGCGAGGGGAACTGTCTGTTTGAAGGAAACTGAAAGAAACCGAGAGCGGAAAACAGCGTTTGGCGCGTCCATTATTCCAAATCATCTCCCAACCCGGCATATTTCAATCCACCCTCGCCGCGGTTGGATTCCGAAAGGCTTTTCCGCTCGTCGTTCCACCGGAGAATAGACGGCACCTCTCGGCGTGATTGGCGAGTGCAGTACGAGGAAACGAGGAATGTCGCCCCGAAGATCCTCGAGTACATCAAGGAAATCGAAGCATCGATCCGGTGGCGGCAGGCCTCTGCTCGCAATTTCCTCCCGCGCCTGGAAGGAGAAAGAATTAGTCGCGAACTCGCCGGAAGACGTCGGCCGTCGAAAGCACGTCTCGCGTCGAATCGCACACAAGTCCGAATCGACGTCTCACCCGCGTCCTCGTTTCTCTCGTCGTTTCCTCATTTTCGAAAGTTTCCAGGTACATCCGCGCTCGAAGTAAAAGTCGTCGGGGAAACTTTTCCGTCCCCGCGCGGGAGTAGGTGTGTCCCGCGGAGCGTTCGAAACTCGACGCGGAAGTCCAGCCCGTAGGACGCCCGCGCCTTTCAACTTGGGCCAACAATGCCAATCTCGGTCGGATGAGATGGTAATGTAAGCAGCGCGAGGGATAAATGCCGTCGCCGCCGTTGCCGCCCGGTCGAACGCGGATTATTATTTGGGACACCCATTCACGATCGCATTGAATCGCGCGGTAACGAATCCCGTCGGCGAAAACTAAAGACGCGCGTCTTTTGATGGCAGCTGCGAGAGAACAATGAGCGGCGCGTCTCGTCCGTTTCTCTCGACCCTCCAAGGAAGATCTCGGCTCGATCTTTGGAAGGTGATCGCGCTCGTCGTAAGCTTTACTGCCGTGGCTTTTGATTCGAAATTGTACGAGGTGCATCGATAGGAGGGTCAAAAGAGGAAGATCACGCAGGACGTAATGTTTTTCAGGCGTGACTTGTCGCTCTTCTCCTTCCGGACGATCCTCGAATAGCTCGACTTGCCAGCAAGTCCGAGTCACACATTCCGGAGAATGTTCCCTTTAAATCCCGATCGCTTTACAGAAGTGCGGGCCTTGAATGTGGGTCATTGAGCGAGTCGTAGCTCGGCCGATACGAGGGCTCAACGGGGTAAAGGTAGGCGACGAGGGGAGAGGAACGAGTGGAGGTTGTGAATATTGCTGATGATGCCGTCGTCGAGTGTTCTTCACTGCCGAGTTTCTCTATCTAACCTCAGCCCTCTCCCACTTTCTTTACTCCCTTTGCCACCCCTTCTTCTCGTTCCGCTTTTTCCCACTCCATTCGACTTCGCGGTTCTCGCCTTTTCGTCAGGATCGACTCATCTCTTGCCCCTGGAAGTTCGAAATTGCTCGGATCGATACCGATTAAATTTGCTTATCGCGGATCCGCATTGAAACGTGGATGGAAACTATGAAAACGTTGACTACATTTACTGAAACGCAAAAGAGACTCTTTGTCCGATAATAAGTAAATATCTACCTTTTGTACGTTACCAGCTAAAATCTACTCTTGATCCGGATGAAATTCGGTGAATGGGAAATTTATCAAGAAATGAGAGAGCTCTATTTTTCACAGCTGTATACATAGGTTTGACGAATCAGACCTTTAAAGTTTCACCCCTCCGAGACATCTCCCAAGCCAGACGAGACGCGATAAAAGCCCTCGTGTAAAAGTTGCTTAATTTTTAAGACCAAGCAACTTTTGTCCAAGGCTTCTTTTTCTATCTTACTTCGTTTACGATATAATCGATTTCCTAAACTTGACCCAATTAAGGCTATATCTTTTAAAGGAAACGAGATGCGATAAATACTTTCGTACAAAAGTCGTTCATATTTTAAAATCGAGAAAGTTTCGTCCGAGATATTTTACCGTATCTCTCTCTCTCTCGTTTCGTTTGATAGATAACTTCGAATGGATCGTTTTAGGGAAATCGATTCGGCCAAATTTAAGTATTAACGTACATTTTAGGACGACCCGATATTTTTTAGTTACTGGACTTTTAGTTACTCTAGTGTTTAGTTAAAATCTCATTAAATGGTACCGCTTTCGGAATTGGAACGCTAGATAGACGTGTTCCCGCTATGAAATGTTTGCCCGATTGAAATACACCGAAGGGGTTTATCCGTTATATACGGTCAAACGTACATACATATCAGTTCAGTCCATAACTTCGTGCGCATTAATAGCATGCATGGGATTCACAAATGCGCACGAACTTTGGACTCACCTGATACTTTGCCCTCCAATTTGCCCTGTTCCCTGTGAAAAGCCGTCAAGGCGAGTTGCCTGTGACGAGTATTGTCATAATATCGAGAGTGGAAATGCATCGTTCGGCAGAGAAAGTGGCTATCGCGATGGATGCAAAATTATCACTGCGTCTCTCCAACCGGCCTTTCGAGAGACCACGAGAACCCGAAAACGCTGTCACCGAAATTGAAAAATAGGACGGGTGTTCGCGTTCCAATAAACTGCGATTTCACGAATGAAAATATTCTGAAAGCCCTCCTCTGGCTCTACGAAGAATCGAGTAGTTCGGTCATTCTAGTAAACAATGCAGCTGCTGAAGCGGCGCATTATGTAACGAAGCAAGACAAATACCTCGATCACAGTCGTACCTATTTCCCTTCCTAAGACCAAATTGAATTTTATTAAAAAAATAATTACTGCAGCTAAAACATAAACTGATGTGTTACGAGCACTTAAAAATCCTTATACCTTATTTTTATCTTACTTTTTTTTATATCGCCTTTTGGCTTTTAACGTACCTGCACAGGTACTCCATCTGCATCCCTTATACCTCCAGCTGTCGCGGCCGATTTTTATAACGAAAAAACTTGAAAAAATTTACACGATCACTTGGCATTAGTTAAAAAATCCATACACCTAGGTACCTCGCGCGTGCTTCTCTTTAATTCCTTATCGTGGAGCGAGTTTCAGTTCAGTCGCTGCGCCCACGTCGCAATATCTCATCTGTTCTCCAACTCTGCTTCATTCTCTGCATTTCCAGGATCAGTGGTGGGAGCCTGATAATCGTCGAATTAGCATTTCAACATCATCACAGAGAACTATTAGATATCCTACGACGTAACTGTACATAAGTACATACATATATGAGATACTCGTTCGATGCACGAAGAGAAGCGTATGATATGTGCGTAAATTACTAAGCAGATATTCCGAGGAGTCGAGGAGGAGTCCGGTGCAATCGCGTATATATATGATGCTCGGCAAAAATCGCTACGCACAGTCGAACGTTTGACACCGAGAAAGATGGATCGTTGGGCGGGGAAAGTAGCGATAGTGACGGGTGCGAGCGGTGGCATAGGCGAGTCCATCGCCGTGGCCCTGGTCGAGGCCGGACTCAAGGTTGTCGGTCTGGCCAGGCGGCTGGATAAGCTGCAGGACCTGGCGAAGCAGTTGCAGCACGCCAAGGGGTGTCTGCACGCGATACAGTGCGACCTGAGAAAGGAGGAGGACATCCTCAAGGCGTTCGAGTGGACGGCGAAGAACCTGGGCGGCGCGGACGTCTTGATTAACAACGCCGGGCTTGGATTTAGGGAGACAATCATCGGTGAGGACTCTTGTCCCTCGTCGTACGCGACCTGCATGGGGATTTTCGTAAAATATCATTTGATTCTCTCGTAGACGGCACGACTGAGCATTATCGCCACATTATCGATGTCAACGTCATCGCGGTGGCGATTTGTACGAGGGAAGCTGTGCGATCCATGAGGGCTCGCAACGTCCACGGCCATATTATCAACATAAACAGGTAATCGCTCGTTTGAAATGTTCTTCAGTTTCTGCAAATCCGTGCTCGATTCATCGGATGATGACTGCACAAAAGTTGAATTCGAATGACTCTATAAGAGAGAAGCTGGATTTTCATTGCTTCTGCTGTTGTACGTTACAAGCCTATTGAGAATTTCAGCATTTGAACTCGTGAAATCACTAGTCTCACCTATTTAAGGGGACTCGTGTAGGGAGAGACGATCGATTTAACGCTTGTTTAAGTATTAATTCGTTTAACAAATGTAATTTATCGAGTGATCAAGTAACGCGTAATCATAGAAGGCGCTCCTTTCATCTCTTGCTCCTTCAATGACTCGCTGTTATTCTCGATCGATGGCGTAGAAAAATAACTCGGACGTCGCAACGAAATTCCGATAACGCGCGCTATATTTACGGGATAGCTACAGAGATCACTTTAATTTCTTATTTTTTTTTCTTTTTAAAATTAACCTCGATATGAAGATTACTCCTAGGGTTCCCAACTCGAGAATTGTCAATAAAGAAGCGATTTACTCTTCGACTAGGTACTCCAATCCTGTACCTGTCGCGCGCGTTAATTTTATATTCGCTTCACAGCGTGTTAGGTCACAACGCGAACATGAAATTTCCCGTTAGCGTGTACCCGGCCAGTAAATTTGCGGTGACGGCTATGACAACGACGGTTCGCAACGAACTCACCGCAGCTAAAGTCAACGTCAAAATCACGGTAATTTTGCTTTCGTTAGAGACAACGTATCATTCGTTATACCGGCTGAAACCGGTATTGCGGAAGAGTGACGAACTTGCGACTATCGATATTTCTAGAGCATCAGTCCGGGAGCCGTAACGACGGACTTTGCCGAAAATGCAAAGTTTCCCATGGAGGAGTTCAAACATATTCCTTTTCTGGCGGCAAAGGACGTCACCGGCGCGGTGATCTATGCCCTGGGAACTCCTCCGAATGTTCAGGTAGTCGTACTTTCCACGTTTCGTGCGCAACCGATAAGGGGGAGGGTCCGATCGTTTTATCGAATCGTTTCTTTTCCCAGGTTAACGAGTTAATAATCACTCCGTTGTGGGAATCTTGGTGATGTAATTACCGCTCCAAGGCCGAACGTCTTCTTTTTTACTTAATCTTCTCGCGTGCTTCTAAACCTGCAACTAATGTTTCAAGCTATGATTATAATGCGTCGTTAATCGACGTTGAATTGTATAGTCCTGCGCACTTCTGTTCAAATAGATGGGTTTGATTAATTGTTGTATTGTTGAATAAAGAAAATTGGTTGCACCGTAATAATCAAACACTACCTAGAAACGATTCCGACGAATCTTGGGGCGAAATGTTTCTTTACACGCAGTCTCGCGTAGGCTCGCACAATTCCTTGCACATATTGCCATATTATATTCCACGCAATTTCGTAACCCAAACGATTCGACGTTTACTTGCGATGACTCGTAACAAGTACTATAATTGCCTCTCAAGGTCACTCGTGTCAAGAAGATACGCCCCGCGGTTTGCGAAAACATTAATTATAGTTCTCGGTTCAACGTTCGTTCGTTCGTCCGTCCGTGAACCAATAATAATCATGGGATAGTGCAAGATGCGCACGAGATAACTGGTATCTAATCTCGCTTGACGAGCTGAAGAGGTGATTCCACGCGATTATAAATGTAACACACCTTGTGGCGAATCGTCGTGCTGTGGAACACTCATTGCGAAGAAAGATGGACCGTTGGATGGGGAAAGTAGCAATCGTGACAGGTGCGAGCGGTGGCATAGGCGAGTCCATCGCCGTGGCTCTGGTCGAGGCTGGACTCGAGGTCGTCGGTCTGGACAGGCGGCTGGATAAGCTGCAGGCCCTGGCGAAGCGGTTGAAGCACGCCAAAGGGAGTCTGCACGCGATACAGTGCGACCTGCGAAAGGAGGAGGACATCCTCAAGGCGTTCGAGTGGACGGCGAAGAACCTGGGCGGCGCCGACGTCCTGGTTAACAACGCCGGGCTTGGATTTATGGAGACAATCATCGGTGAGGAGTTATTCGCCTTACGCGACCTGTATGGAGTTTCGTAAAGTATCATTTTCATTTTGGCTAGACGGCACGACCGAGCATTACCGCAATATTATGGAGGTGAACGTCATCGCGGTGGCGATTTGCACGAGGGAAGCTGTGCGATCCATGAGGGCTCGCAACGTCCACGGCCATATCGTCAATATAAACAGGTAATCGCTTGCTGGAAAAAATGCTAGTCTCTGCAAGAGCTCATCTCCTTCTTTACTGCTGGAGATACAGGATAAGTTACCGTTTGGATTTCTTCGTGAAAGTATTGATCGTCCTCCTTAAATCGCACATACTTCTCTGTACTCCCTGCTCGGGTCTCTCGTGACCCGTCCCTTCCATTCCTATTTGGATACTCCAAAGTGGAATGATTTACTTGCATTCGAACCCGTCGCGTCGCTTCCACTGATTTCTGCCCCTAGCGCTAATTCTCTTATTCGCTTCACAGCAAACACGGTCACAACGCCGACATAAAGGTCTCTCTGAGCCTGTATCCGGCCAGTAAGTTTGCGTTGAAGGCCATGACGACGACGGTTCGCAACGAGCTGACATTAGCCAAAGCCAACATCAAAATTACGGTAAGTTCGATTCCGCTGGAAAATGAAAAATTACGACGGCGCGTCGCCCTCGTTTCGAAAGAGTTACGAATCTGCATGACTTACTTTTCCAGAGTATCAGTCCGGGACTCGTAAGGACGGAATTTACCGACAACGCAAATTTCCCCAAAGAGATGCTCAAAAATATGCCCGCTCTGGCATCGAAGGACATCGCCGACGCGGTGATCTACGCCCTGGGAACTCCTCCGAATGTTCAGGTAGCCGTACTCTCCATGTCGACTTCGTGTGCAACCGATAAGAGGGAGAGTCCGATCGTTTTACCGAGTCGTTTCTTCTTTTCCCAGGTCAACGAGTTAATAATCACTCCGTCGTAGGAATCTTTGTGGTGGGATTAATGTTGTAATGCCGGAAACTCCTCCGAAAGTTCAGGTACGAGATGCTTTCCGTATCGATTTCCACGCACGGTTAATAAGAGTCTATGTATTATAGATTGCAAGTGTCTCGTGACTCGACCGTGAATCTCGTCCATTCGTACGAAGCGATTGGAGCGACTGCACCTGTGATTGCACGAAAAAGATTATAAAATGAGTTGTTGCGAGTACAAAATAATCGATCAAAGAAAATGTACAGAGTGTACCTCTTGACCTCGCGATACATCGTGAGTTTGAAGTTGGTTATTTTGTTTTATCGTGAGATTTTTTTTTTTTCTAACTCCCATTATCGGTCTTCGCGGGGGTGAGAGCAGTCTATTTTTTAAACTAGATGCCGACACGTCGCTCTTAATGCAAGTCACGAGTGGCCGTGATTGTCAGAGCGATTTCCTCAAGTCATCACGGCCGAGCGTCGTATCGTGCAGTGATGCGATAACGCGTAATATTATGATATAAACTCGTATGAATTAGTTTCGAAATAATGAGTAAACTGTTGAAAATATGCAATTGGATGCGGCATTTTTGGAAACTGGAATGTAATTAATTACATAATGAATAAAAGCACTTATACACACGTGATATCTTTTTCAATATAAATAATCAGTTGATATTTGATATTTCTCGCACTCGGTGGAAATTTCTATCAACTTTCACTCTTTTAAATTTGAGTAAGGGATACTCCCCTGGTACCGGCTTCTACACTTTGTTGGCTTCTACCTACTATTTATTTATAGTTCTCGATGAAATAAAAGAATTTCTAATACGAACGCGCGCACCTTTACCTTAACTTAACCACCACCGCGATCGACTCGCTCTTTTTACACGATAAAAACGACCGGTCTCCTTTGTTCTTCGCCGTTAGCCTCGGCAATTCGTCGACGGAAGAAATGTATCGCCGCTTAAATTCCACGTGAAGATGTCCGTCGTAGCGTCGCCGCGTTAATCCAGAGGGGTCTCTCCCACGCAGCCTCTCGGAGATGGCTGCGAGGCCGGCGTCGGATCACTTCCGGATGACCAACTTCGCGAACAAGTAACCTTCAGCTCCCGCTAGGTTCATCGGATATGAAATCAGCAGTTTCTAACGGCGATGTAGATCGCGTTACACGTAGAAATGATTTATAACAAATCGATATATCCGACATTATAAAGCCTCTGAAATGAAAAGCCCCTTTTTTAACGAGGTACATATCCTAAAATCTCTATATGTAGCTTCGTTTCTAGACACTTTCCATGGAGAAAGTAAATTCAAAAATGATAATTTACTTCGAGCGCGTTTTTGATAACAGACATTCAATTGCAATCTCATCGAAGGTGCACCCCGGGCGCCTCGGTGGACCCCCGCCAGGTCCGGCCGGCGCAAATGGATACGCCGCCACCGCGACTTTACGTCGACGCCTACGCCAGCGACTACGACTCCAAGCCGTCCGTGAACCAGGATTCGGAGGCGTCGACGACGGCGGCGGACACGGACGCTCGTCATCCCCCCAATTTCATTGATTTCCACCGCGACCGACCCGAGCCCTCCCGGGGCAGCCGATCCCCGCGCGCCAGTCGCTACCCCTTCTCCGCGCATTTCGCCAAGCCATGCCGCGACGATCCACCGGCCCTCTTCTCGCCGTCGTGTCCGAAACAACCCTCCCCCCGCCGGGAAAACGAGCATTACCCCGCGTCGAACGTCACCCTGCAGCGTTACAGCCAACGCGGCCTGCAAGCGTGCGCCGCGGCGCACGTTGACGTCCCACAGGCGCTGACGGCTTTGCGAAAGTTGCAGAGACTGAAGGAGCTGCAGCGACGGTGCGACCTGACCGAGCGTTACTACAGCCTGGAGATGAGAAAGTTGATCGGCGACGGTTACGACTACGTCGCGAGGCCCGCGGCCGGATTGCCGCGGCTCGAAGCCGCGTCGACGACGCCGAGCAGCGGAGAACCGCTCTGCAGCATTCGTCACCAAGTTTGCGAGTCGCGGCACGATGCGAGGATTGACTGGATCGAAAGGAAGAGCGCGGCCAAGGGGGCGAGCGCCGCTCTCCTCAGGGCTCTGGAACCTTGCGGCACCATGACGACGATAACGCGGCTCGACTGCGGCTGCGTCCAGAAGACGATGCGACCGATCTTCACCACGTCTCGTGGCCGCGTGCAGAAGCGTAATTGTCAGCGGACCGACGAGCCGTTCGTCGCTACCACCTCCTCCTCTCAGCGTCTGCGCTCCACGGCGGATCCCACCGTCGTCGGGATATTTCGCGCCCCCAAACGGCGCTTCGCCGTGAACGCCGGGAATTGCGGGAAGATCCTCGAGGTCACGGAGAAACGGGAAGGCGAGGATGAGGACGCCGCCGATCGACGCTCGCCACCGCGCAAGTCGGGCGATACGTCCTCCGATTGAGGATCGAAGCGCTAATGGATCTTCGGCCGTCGCTCTTTCCGCTAGCCATTCATTCTTGTAATCGTTAATAAATCGTGTCGCGTGTATCCGGTGTACATTTGGTGCATTTCCAGCATTTCCTCATTATTCCAATATCGCGTATTTAACAGTACGTCGATAGCCAGTCTAACGAACAATGGGAATGGTTAATTTGGTTGTGGCCCTCGATATATACTCCAAGTTAATTAAGAATCGACGATTACTCGAAACAAAGACCCTAACAATCGTCATCCAGCGCAAGATTGATCGCTCCGTCGTACAACGTGAAAACAAATGAAATCCATACTCACGTCAATTGACAGCTCCTCTTTCATCCCACAAATTCCCAATTCCACACCCTTTCCTCGCTAATATAGGGGGGTATACCGTATTTACAATACTGCAGCCACAACGTCAGTTCTCCATCGAGATATCCAGCTGGATTCGCGGGCCGAGAAGGAAGACATTCGTCCCGCGAACCTCGACAATCCGCGACACCTAAAATCATCAGAATGGCGTTAGATTCGACTCTGGAGCGCGTAGGCACGACCTTCCTCAACTGCGTGATGCACTACGCGCTGTACCGAGTCGTCATGGTTATCATGCTGCTGGCGAGGAAAGCGACGCGTTGGTCCATCCAAAAATTCTTTGGTACGTCCGAGGCCAAGTCTTCGGTACACCCGTTGAAGTCGCCCCTGTCGGACACCGCTTAGAGGATGTTTCATCGGCCAAATTCCCGGTGAGCAATGTCAAATTCGTGTCTCTCTCGTTTGGATTCAGTTTCCCGAAGGAAACTGCGTCTCTTTCACCTCGTCGCGTTGGGAGAAATCGTTCTAGCGATTAGCGACGAACGTGAAATATGTATCGCGACTTTTCTTCATCTCGTTTCATCATCTCCTTGTACGCTTTCAGTTTCAGTGGTCCCGCGCGGTGCTCGAAATTCGAGTTTCCCCGGTCAAAATTACCCAGTCAGACATGTCGAACCTCGCGGAAACCTTCGCCACGGTGACCCACCGAGACTTTGCGTGGCCCTACCCGAAGCCGCTGCTGTCGAAGCCGACCCAACCGCCGTTGGACGGCGGTGCGCACCGCTACCTGCCGAGACCCGATCCCGACGATTGTCGCTGCGACGCCCATGGCTTTCGTAGTGACATGAACAGGTGCGTACATATTACCTTCCATTGACCGATAATGCCGAGAGTCCGATGTTCTCTTCAGGTACAAGCGACTGGCCGACAAGGAGCGGCGTCTCCACGACAATATCATCGCGGTGAATCGCGAGATGACGAACCTCGTGGCCACAATCTTGGAGGGCGTTTGCGAGATGGGGGAGGAGACGATGAAGAGCGTCTACCAGACGGACTACGAGAAGAGAGGTGAACTTTTTCTTTGTTTTCCCTCCACGCGCGAGATGCGATGCTGTAGCCGCTGAAAAGCGAATTACATCGTTTGTATTATATTAATCGTTTAACGCGATAAAGGACTATTCGATAAATACGAAGAAATTCTCGCGCGTTTCACAGGATTACCGATAGCAAACTACAGGCGTATGATGGCCGCCGTTGACTCGCCCATAGGAGCCCCCATTAATCCCGTGGTCACAGATTTGAGAGACGGTTACAGAGACCCCACAGCGTTCAGATACAGCGCCATAGAGAGACCCGCGATTCAACCGGCCAAAACTATCGATTTCCGTACCGGTGAGTCTTGCTACCGAATATTTCAACTTCTCAACATCTCGCACCCCAATTCTCCGCGTTCGTTATTACGCTGACTTTCAGTACCGGAAACCTTTACGATGTGGAATGAGCCGTTTACCGGGAGATCCGAATACATGGAAGTAATCAGCAAGTTTGGACTGAGCAATATCAAGAGTCGTCAACAATACCTGGAGCCGACGCCGTCCTCGAGAAGGAGGTTCGGCGATTGCAAGCTCTGATGACTCCAAAAGGCGAGAATTTCGCCGCGGTATGAGAATTTTCCGTTTCAATTTCCGCGTGATACACTGCAGATCTACAAAGCCTTACGAGAGAACAGTCGTCTATTAATTTTATGGAAATTGCTACCACCGTAGTTAAAACCACGTAGATTCCGATGAAGCGGTCCTTCCAGCAAGAGCGGTTCGTCTATTCATCCCCGTTTTACAAAACTGCGACGCGAGATCGCACGATTCCATTTACATGACAGTGAAATATAGCCCCAAGGATGCGCTTGAAATTGATGTAAACGCGCGTATCGTTCAATCTCTCGTGGACGTACTACGTACGTCTGCCGTCTTGCCCGATTTTCTAGCGATATGTCGCGTTTCCCATGACTCAAATAAGTTAAATTCCTCCCATATACATATGTGTGTGAACACTCTATATTTCTTCCCGATCGGTGACAGCCCGCATACCTATATTACGGAACGCACACCAGTCTTATCGGAGCGCCGGACGATAAATCGACGCCGCAGGATGCGTAGATGGTAGCCGAACGCTCACGAGATTCCCCCCGGAGAGAGAAGAGCGAATAGGTACCGCGCGCCGATCGTCGGACAGTCCGTCGTCCGCCACGAACGAGGATGGATCGTTGGGTGGGCAGAGTGGCGATAGTGACCGGCGCGAGCACCGGAATCGGCGAGGCGGTTTCCGATGCTCTCGTGCGACTGGGTCTCAAGGTTGTGGGCGTCGCGAGGCGAGTGAACAAGCTGAAGGATCTGGCGAGTCGTCTGAAAGGGGCAAAGGGAGCGTTCTATCCACTCCAGTGCGATCTGATGAAGGAAGACGACATCCTCGAAGCGTTTCGATGGACCGAGGAGACCCTGGGTGGCGTGGACGTCCTCGTGAATAACGCGGGGACCGCCCACATGGAACCTATATTCGGTAACGAGAAGAGTTTACCTAGCGATTTCTTCATTCTCGAACGAAAAAAAAAAAAAAAAAAAAAAAAAAACGATTTGCCAAATCGCGCATAACTCTACGAAACACGATCGTTCGTCCGTGAATCGTCGAAATAACTTTCGCAGACTGCTCTACCGAGGTGTATCGCGATATTCTGGGTCTGAACGTTCTCGCCGCAGCGATTTGTACGAGGGAGGCTGTGCGATCCATGAAGAAGCGCGGTGCGCAGGGACATATCATCAACATAAATAGGTCTTGACGAGCTGACTAAATACGCAAAGTAATCTATGAAGGGAGACAATCGTCGATTATCTATCCTATCCTCATCTCTTGTCATTCGATTTGTAGCATGGTCGGACTGAACGCCGAAATCGTCAAAAGTCCGATAAGCCTTTACGGAGCCAGCAAATATGCGATGACCGGAATGGCCGAATCGCTGAGGAACGATATCGAAGCCGCTGAAATCGATATTAAAGTTACGGTGAGCAGGACCTATCATATTTCGTTTAATCACCCGTCTCGCCATTTCTACCGCATACTTAAATTACTACCTGTGTGTGTGTGTAGGCGATTTAAAGAGATTTCAACGACTCCTTTCTTTTATAGAGCATCCATCCGGGATTAACGAAGACACCGATGTTTGAAGGAACACCCCTTGCGAACATATTCGATTACGCGCCGTTCCTCCTGCCCGAGGACATAGTCAGCAGCGTCGTCTACGTTCTGAGCACACCGCCTCACGTTCGGGTAACGTTTTAACGTCAGGCGCTTTTTTAGTCATCCTTATCGTTCCTGGACAATGATTTACTTCGACCTGCAAATTAGAAGGTTCAGTTGCTTCTTTCATAAATTGACGCTCTCTGATTGGATACGCCGATTAATCTTGATTTGTAAAATGAAAGCACTCTTATTGGAACATCTACGCGAACTGCAGCATCAACGAAACTAATAGTTCACGGATGTGATAATAGTCCGAAATCTTTCCCAATACCTATGACTGTGCTGAGTTTTATCATATTAAAAAAAATAGAACAAGTCGATCTACAATGTTTCAAAATTTTCGTAATTATCTTTCCATCTCCGTTCGCGCTCCTCTGTGTTCCGATAAAAACAAACTGTATTAACCCTCGTTCACGCTTCGTACGTTGCAGGTGAACACGCTCGCTATCACGGCGCATCAAACCTTCAAGCAACGCCCGCCGAAAGAGGACAATTAGAGAAAATGAAAGGTCAATTCGCGCGGAAAGTTATTGCTAGATCCTGTTGTAAATGTGTCGACAGTGGCTCAGTAGCGCACAAGTTGAACACCCGTGGTTCGCTCGAGAGTGATAACTGCGCGTAGCACGAAACAGGTAGAATAATCAAACTACGCGTACAGTAAAAAAAGTGCCATTAAAACAGCAATATTACAAACATCGTAATTAGGTGTAGGAAAAATTGACATCAAGTTTTATCAAGTATCAAACCAAATAATCTATATCGTCCGAACATTTTTAACTAACCGAGTGTAACGCAATAAAGTATCAATGTTAATTTTACGTGGCTCTGCATAATTTTTAGATATCCTTGGGTAAATTGGTTACGAATTGCATGCGATTATATTTTCGAGGAAAGTAACGAGTGGAGAAAAAGTGAAGGGGCGACGGGTTTTCCTGAATTTTCATCGAAATGTGATTATGGAGAGCTTCGCCGGTGAAAGTCGTGAAAGCAAACGAAAGTGCCGAGGGTACAAATTCTACAAGTTTCACTTTTTACGTTTCATTTTTAATCGATCCAACTGAATATGTGAATTTTTAATGATCTCTCCCCTTCTCCGTTCCTTTCCACACTAACCGGGGACCCTGTCTCCCGTATAGAAACGTCCACGTCGAATATATGGATAACGTTTATCGATAGGGAACCAAGCGCCAATTGCGCTTATACGATAATAACTTAAATAATAATAATTACGAGATATATCGGCTAAGCGATAAAATCTAGAAAATTCATGCCCCCCCCCCCCCCCCCTCCCCACGTGTTCGAGACATTTGCAAAATCAATATTCTCGCGCGCGTATCGCGTGAAACTCAAGTACAAACGAGTGGCGAATCCATTCGAGCGAATCCCTCTCGAGGAACCTTGCGTCGAACATTTTACACGCCGCGAGCTGACTAACCCGGACGTTGAAAAAAAGTCATTAAATACGCCGGACCTTCGTCCATCGGCTATTGTGACACTCTTCTCGTACGTCCGGCTGTGTTTGATCGTAATCTTCCGCGAAATGCGTCAACGTGAATTATCAAATGTTCATCAGTTACCGGCCTTCCAAGACATCGTTCCCGCGACAATTTCGAATATCGACTTGTCGCTATATTATTCGCGTGAATTAAGATCCGTTGAGAAATCCTCCTCGTTATTGCAGAAGCATTTTCAACATTTTCTAAAACGAATTTGTCGAGCACTTCGATGGAAGGAAAGCTAACGGATGCGATTATCTGTCTCGAAAGGGCATAATCGCTACAACTGATAACCAGATTTTTCTCCCAATTAGCCACGACACGCGTTACGCTCGACGGTCGTTCTTTACGCGATGGAAAGTCGGTTCGATGCCTGCAATCATTACGCTTTCCTCATCTTTCCGTTCTGCGTGGACGGCAGAGTCATTGCCGTGAATGAATTTCGGATGCCAAGGTCGCTTTTAGCCGCCAGATATCATTTTCTGTTCGGGAATGAGGCCCGGTCGCGAGTGCGAAAGGGGGATCGTGGTCGGTAAAAAGTAGCGACAAAAACTGAATAGTTCCAACGTCGAGACGCATTTACGGAAAAAAATCGAACCGTTCGCGGGTAATCGTTGGTGTAATGTAACGTCTGATAATATGCGTCTCTCGTTGTGGCACATATTGGTAATACTTTTTTTTCCTTCTCGATACCGCACACACAATAGTAGTAATTATATTCCTGGGGTTTCGGCGGACCTTTGCTCGCTTGTTTCGGCTCTGTGGAAGGATTAAAAATGCACCGGTATTTTTGCCTCCTATCTTCCTAGAAACATGTGTATTGCAGAAAAGATGACGATGTTAATCTACAATAGATTTGCTTCATACGTTGGAAAAATGATGTCTTCTGTGTACATGTCGATAAATATTAGTCTCTCAAAGATATATTTTATCTTTTCATCAATTGGGAAAGTTCGTCTGATGGAACGCGAATGAGAAAACATCGTTACGCTGTTTCCCTGTCGTGAACTAAATAATTAGCAAAACCTTGTTGGAATATTTGCGAATGGAGTAGTGCCTTATGAAAAAGTCACGTTTGCAATATTTTCAACACATTTCTTCGAGTATTTTATAAAACCGATGCTATATAATTAAAAAGTAATCTTTCGCCAATGTATTACACACACATAGAACATATTCTTCTTTCCTTTTGAACAAATCTCATATCCGTCAAGATTTAGAACGAAATCCACATTACACGTAACAATCTTAAAAATAAAACTTCAAATCAGTAGCCCCAAAGTTCCAATTCTTGACGTGAAAATTCCAGAATCTCAAGAAAAAAAAGTCCTCAAAATGTCTTTCCCTCGCGAGTGTGTGTGCCGATTTTGCGGGGGATGCGCGAAACAAACCCAAGTTACCAAAGATTAGCACGCGAGGTACGCAAGACTTAGAAGCGGGAACACTGGAAAGTCTCAAACGCGCGCGAGTCCCCACTTACAAATCTCTTTCCTGCGAGATGTCGACGTGAGAAAAGGCAACCGGGAGGCTGTCGTCAAATTCCCACCGAGCGTGAAACTTGGCAGTCGCTCGCGGGCTGCTGCAAACGACGCTGTATCCTTCGGTGAGTTTTGAGTCTCGCGTAACGCGTACCTTGGTAAATTTCGCGGTGATTTACCCGTGAAATATATATATATTTTAAAATCAATTTTTCGGTATCCTTCCTACAATTTCACGATACGATTCTCTGCGTTGGGTACTTCGTAAAAATGCACACGTCGAGAGAGAATGAGGATAAACTTACTCACCAGGAAAGAAACTTCAATCACTATTTTATTTCGTTGCTTACGAACTTTTGGCCTGCATTGATAAGACACTTTGTTGTAGATAAAAATATAATCTTCAAAAAAGTATCATACAAACATGAGCCAATAGCTCATAGATATGGAGATTCAAGTTTCTTTCCTGGCGAGTAAGTTTCGGCTTATATGAGAAATCTTCATTTACCGTCGAATATAGTTCCTACACATAAACGAAACGTTAACTTTTCGTTATATTTATTAACGATTTTCAATGAAATGCTCGTTTAAAATTCTGCTTCTGCTAAAAATACTCGCGTCCTGTGGTTTCGATAAAAGTTACTACCTACCCAGAATGTGTTGAGCTCTTCAATTCATCCTACCAGTGTTCTCGCGTAAAAACATAATTGACTTTATCCGCGTGCTTCCGATCCTATAAAGCTTAGCAATTTCTGCTTTTTAGTCCCTCGCCACTGTTAGCATTACGATAAACGTTTATTGCCACGAGAATTGCTACTCCCGGCTTCCGGGTAATAGCCACGTCCGTTTTGCCAAACGACGTTGCTTTCACCGCGGAAGCCAATGCCAGCAAAAAAAATCGGTTATTTCCAATAATCGTCAACTAATATTTGTACCGCTTAGTTCTTTTCCTCCTACTATAAGTTCCAATTCGATCGAGATCTGCACTTGACGAATTTCTCTAAATTTTCCTCGAGTTCGACTCGCGGCAATCGACTCGGGATAGAACGCTCGGTACGTTCCCCGGGTCCGATCGAATTGCCGAATCGTGGGTGCTGCTTTTTATCGGCTCACCGTAGACGCGCGTTTCGCGTTCGTTTCAATGCCACGTCGGACGACGACCTCCGGTCGCTCGCGGGAGAGCCGATATATCACCGACGCCCGACTCGCACGATTAGGAAATAACGCGCGCACCCCTCAATGATACGAAAACACCGAATGACGCCCGTATTCCGTGCGAAATTCGCTGGAGCGATGGACGTAACCGTCCGTGAAACGATTCGGGCGTGTCGAATTATTCCCTTCAGCTGGATGCATTTTCTTCTAGATCTCTGCTGTGCGCAAAAGAAATCTGCAATTTAATTTTTCCCTCTTTCGGACTTCCGCCTGCTGTTGATAAGAACCACTGGGACGAGCGCATAGAGTAAAGAAATAGATATCGTTCTACACACACAAGACCGTATCTTCATCTCCGCGAAATTTCTTTAACTAAAAGACAAGAAGAAATGAACATTCTAACGTTCCGTATAATGGCAGTATTATTTTCAACGCTCATAAATACCAATTTCGTCGCGTCCACGCGCCCAAGGTGTACGCGAGCGTTTATCGTTCAATCTATTTTTTGTCTTCCACAAGCCTTCTTCGGAGGAGGGAAACCGTAATTGGAGTAAATACGTCGTACCTCTCGGGTGAATGTCAAGACTTCCATCAAACTACTACCGCGCCTACGAAGGAGAGATATGCAAACGCGTAAAAGGGAATACGAGCAACCTTGGTCGAGTAATTCGTAAATTCTCAAGAGAATAGAGCGAGGAGTGTCAACTTCCCATTGCAACGTGTGCCGCTCCGTAGTCGAATATATCATTTCTCTAGCCGCGAGAAAAAGCTTCGTATAAATATGTGATACCACAGCCGCGTAAATATCATCCGCGTTATATCCACATGTCATACACTGGGAACCTTCGCCTCCTAGCTGCTCGATTTGGCGCTATGCTCCAGGATGCGCGTCGCCGATAAGAGATTCCATAATAAATCGCAGAAATTTCCTTGAAGGTGCCTCGCAGAGCCTTATCTCTCGACGCGGATGTCGTCAACCCGCGACAAGGTACTCCCTGAACACCAAGGACGTTCATCAGGCTCGAAATATCTCGCGTTAGCCTCCGGAAAAGTCGGACGAAGCGATCGACGCAGATCCGCACCTGAGAAATTTCACGTTAAAACCACGATGATCCACGCACAATCGCGAGTTAAAATTTTGTCCTCTTTTCAGACACCGCCGGAATGGGTGGCTCGTGGTTACGGCTCGCCGCGGTGCTGGCCGTATTTTCTCTGCTCGGTGCGAGGCGCGGTGGACTGGCGTCGCCGTCGCCCACCAGGAAGACTGGAACCCGCAACGACGCTGGCCGAAGCGAGAAGCCGAACATCGTCGTAATCCTGGCCGATGATTTGGTGAGAAAGAAACTCCGCGGGAGGCTACAAATTCTTGGTTCCTTCGCGAAAGGTGCGCACAACTTCTTCGTCCCGTTCTCCAGGGCTGGAACGATGTCAGCTTCCACGGATCGAACCAAATTCCCACGCCGAATATCGACGCGCTGGCTTACAACGGAATCATCCTGAACAGTCACTACGTACCGGCCCTCTGCACACCCAGCAGAGCCGCTCTGATGACCGGCAAGTATCCGATCCACACGGGTATGCAGCACTCGGTGATCCTGGAGCCGGAACCGCGGGGACTTCCGCTCGGCGAGAAGCTGATGCCCGAGGTACGTCGCCGTATCCACGTTGCGCGGCGAATTCGCCTGTGCTTTTAAGCGTCTTCCGACGATCCTTCTCGTCTTCAGTATCTGAGGGAAGGCGGCTACAGGACTCACGCCATTGGCAAGTGGCACCTCGGCTTCTACCGGCGCGAATTCACGCCGACGTATCGCGGCTTCGACTCGCACTTCGGCTACTGGAACGGGCTTCAGGATTATTACTCGCACGAAGTGGAGGCCACGGTGAGTCGGTCTTCTTCTCTGGGATAGAATGCGGAGAAACTCGTGTTATTTAATCGCGCTGACGTCGCAGTTCGCCGACTACCGGGGCTTCGATATGAGGCGAAACATGAGCGTCGCTTGGGACACCGCAGGCAAGTATTCGACGGACCTCTTTACGGAGGAGGCGGTACGGCTGATCGACGCTCACGACAAACGGCAGCCGATGTTCATGTACCTCGCTCACTTGGCGCCGCACACCGGCAATCAGGATCAGCCGTTCCAGGCGCCCGACGAGGAGATAGCCAAGTTCGCGTACATTCAGGATCCCGAGAGGAGGATATACGCCGGTTGGTGATTTTCCGCTTTTCCGCATTGTTTATACTTTTCAAGACAGTCGAAGAGTGTAATTTCTAATTAGTCCAAGTGCCAAAAAGCTAAAGTTGAGAAAATCGACAAAAGCAGGCAGTGGCTTCAAAGGAATATAGTCGAGCGTGTCTTGCAGATTTTTGAGTTTTAAGCCTCTACGTATGCTTTTGCACATAGATCCTCTTCAGATGCATTGGGGTTTGCACTTACGACCGTTTTCAAGCAAAAAATAACTATTTTGCAAATATGGCACACAGACTATTATTAAAAGTTACACTCTTCAATCGATCTCGAGTTCTCGAACTCTTACCCTAATCGATTGCTCGGTAGAAGCGAAGACAAGTGAAACGATAGAGAGTACACATTTAGCCGATACCTTTTTCTCACAATCCACAGCCATGGTCTCTAAATTGGATCAAAGTGTCGGCGAAGTGATAGCCGCTTTGCGACGCAACGGAATGCTCGAAAACAGTATAGTGCTATTCGCTTCGGATAACGGGGCTCCCACCATGGGCATCCACAGCAACAGAGGCAGCAACTATCCTTTACGCGGTGTCGGTATCCGTCTCGATTATACACATACGAGCTATAATTATATTAGAGCTCGTAAGCGATAAATTGACTCCTGAAAAAAACTTCATTTTTGCATCGTCTTTCATCTCCGATCCAGATCAAGGATAGTCCCTGGGAGGGTGGAGTTCGCGGAGTCGCTGCTGTCTGGAGTCCCCTCATCAAAAAGTCGAGGAGGGTGTCCAATCAATTAATGTACATTGCCGATTGGTTACCGACTTTCCTCTCCGCCGCAGGTTTGTCCTCTATTTCACACAACTGTGATGCACCTAAAATATATTGATACCGCACTCTGCTACGAGAAATAATTCATAGTAAACACGCGCAGCCGAACATTTCCGACGTTCGGCATTTCTATTACGCATACAATGTATAAATCGTTACGACTCGTCTTTCTTCAAGGGCTGGATACCAGAGACCTCGGCAACATCGACGGCGTCGACATGTGGCCGGCTCTGGTGAACGACAGGACCAGTCCGCGCTCCGAGATCCTCGTCAACATCGACGACATCGATAACTACGCGTCCATCCGGCGCGGCGACTTCAAGTACGTGATCGGCACAACGCGCAACGGGGAGGAATGGTACGGTGAGACCGGTAGGGGCGGCGATCGGGAGGAGAGCGAGGGCGCGCCGCCGGCGTACGAACCGGAACGGGCGCTCGGGAGCAAGGCCGGCGTATCGCTATCGGGAGTGATCACGGCCCAGCAGGTGGCGGCAATCAGGAAGCTGCGCGAGAGCAAAGTCAAAGATGGCGCGAAGACGCTCCTCGGCGCGAAGCTGCTCACCGCCCGCGACGTTATCGCACTGCGCACCGAGGCCGAAGTCAAGTGCGAGGTGGAGGAGCGAGACAGGGTCGGTACACGTCTGCTGCTCGGAGGCGATAATTCGGCTCCGTTGAGCCGAACGTCTGTACTAATTGACGTTTTCAGGTGGCCTGTAATCCGCTGGAGACTCCGTGCGTCTTCAACGTGAAGGAGGATCCCTGCGAGATGGTGAACCTCGCCAAGTCGCGGCCCTTCATCCTCGCCACCATGGAGGAGGCGCTGATGAGGTACCGCGTGACCGCGCTGCCGGCGAGCAACGTCGACGCCGACCCTGCGGCCGATCCCGCCCGCTGGAACGGCACCTGGGTCAATTGGCGAGACCCCAAGCCCATGGAATTTCTCCTGTCGAACAGCGGCGGCAAACGACCCGACAGAATATCGGGACCGGAAATTGCTGTAATAGCAATTTTACTGGGCCTCCTGATAATCGGCGCGATAATACTAATCACGGTGAAATTTAAAGGTGTCGACAACGCGAAAGCCAATCCGGAGCACGGCGCGTTTCACAAGGTACCGAACCGCGGCGCGGACGCCGGTGACGACGAGGGCCAGATATCGGAAATATCTCGCAGGCTGCACGGCTTCGAAAAGTTGTCGTCCCTCAAAGACGTGGCGAGGAACATCGATTGACGGGAGCTTCCGAGGTGCGCGAGATCCGGCCCCGTATCGCTCAGTGTCACCATCAGTTACGCGCGTCGCGCGAGCGACGCGGAGCGCCGGCTCCCGTTCCCGCGCGGTACGACGGTCCAGCGGAGTGCGGGAACGGGAGGAATCGCGTTACCTCGCAATCGGGAGCGTCTCCCGAGGCTACAGGCAACGTATAGCCTCGATGAAGCGTACGAAGCTCCCCTCTCGTAGACGTTTCGGTAAGGCCCACTTGCCAGACAAGTGTTGACTCCGCGCCTTTCCCCCGACGTCCGAGACTACGCGTGTCCTGCAAATAGGTATACATCTTCCACGAAGCATTACGAATAACACCTTCCTGCATCGCGATATTGTCATCCGCACTGATGTAAATTTAATAAACGCATCCTCGCTCTCCCTCTCTCTTTTTACACAATAATACCTCACTTTGGTCGACGATGCGCGAATCACGACGTTATTTGCGTGAACCGTCGACTGTCTAGTGCGAAAGACCGATCGCGCCGCAGTTTTACACGCAATTTACGAGTGCCGACGTAAATTGCGAAAAATTGCGCGCTCCTTCGAACCGTTAGAAAATCACCGAACCTCTGAAAACATCCGCGTATACCGAAGACCGTAACGTATATATAACAACTTCCAAGGCATCCTTACATAAATACATTTCTTATCGTACAATATTCATCCACTACATCCTCACGTATAGTACAAGTTGAACAGTCCCTCCGATGGTCCTGGCTCTTCGTGCTTCCTTCGCGACTTTTTTCGTCGTCGCCGCGTCCCGATCCTCGACGAGTCGCGCGCGACAGCCAGATCGCCCCCGCGATCTCGCGGTTCGTCGCGAGTAATCGGTCCCACTCGGATTACGGCTACTTTCTACCGAACGAAACGCATCCGGACGGTTGGCTTCGTTCGCGTTAGGAATGTGTCCACCGGGCAAGACGCGCGTGCGAGTCAGGGTCGTTCGTCCATCACATGTGCATTACCTTTGGTGTGCTTTGAAACGGAGAAAAGGAACGCGATTATTGCCATCGCGTCGCATTGCGTCTCAGTGTCGCTCGATATCGCTTCGATTATTATCGCTCACCTCTTGCCCCACAGCCAGTTCATCAGGACGCTCGATTGACTCTGAACATCTCGCGCTGCGAACAAAAATTCCGAACGAAAGATCAACGCCTGCCCGGCTCTGTCTCTTCTCGGGGGAAAATCATTTTCCCTGAGGTGTGGGTCGAGATTTAGACAAAACAAATTAATTAAGGAGACGTACAGAGCGTATAATTAGCATTGACGAGCCTGGCGGCAGCTTCCGGTGGTAGTGACTTTAAAACGTCCTTGTGGGCGAGCAAGGACATTTGCTGATTGTGCCTCATCTCGCGGTCGTCCCTCAGCGTCACGTCCCGCGACTGGTCCACCCTGTGCAACTGCGACAGCCTACGGGGGAAACTAGCTTACGTCGCGTTCGGTAGACTACGCTTTGGCGCGCGTTTCCTCTTTTTCGAGAGTGAACATATGATGGAAGCGTAATCGCGCGAACGCGTTTCGAATACAAAGCAGCGAGGCAGCAGTATATTTCTACAGATACACTCGTTGCGCCAGTTGTACAAGAGTGAGAAGATGCAATGTCGAACGTACTTTTTCGAGATAGCGACCAAGTCTTCCGCGAATGCAAGTTTCTCAAGACGAAGTGCCGCTTCATCGACCCAGTCCATATGTCGATGCTTTGAAGGGATTATCGGAAGGGGCAGGATGGAGCGACTCGAGGTAGGACAAGCAGATTTATGTAAAACCCGATGAAGCGAAACGTATTTCGAATATCAAAACTTACTTGTGTGCGAGAGCGTCCTCGCCGAGCGTGGAATCCATGGCTTCCTTGGCTATCTCGACCGGTCCGACGACCTTGGACGGAGACGGCTGCTCCACTATCGGCAGATCCGTCGAATCCACCGCTGGTGGATCGAACTCTGCGCTCAAGCCGGAGAATTTCATTCTTCGTAGCTCCTCGTTCACACGAATCGCGTTCGACAGACGCAGCTGCAGCGTGTCTCGCTCCTCCAGCAACTGGAGTTTGAGTGTGGAATGATGATTAATACTCCTTTTTTTCACTCCATACTGAAAATGCACGCGCATTATCCTAAGCCCCACCTGCATCAGTTCCAGAGTCAACTCCTCGCACCTGACGTCCCTCTGGTGTAGCATGTAAAGGGCAAGATCCAATTCGTTCGAAGTAGTCGGATCTGCATCGTCAGCAGTCGTTGCTGCTACCGTTGTTCCAGATTCCGCGTCTCGAGCTTCCTCGGAAGCTCTACTCCGATCGTTCGTGCTCAAAGTTCGTTGAATCGTTTCGTTTTCCTCCTCGACTTTGTCGACCGGGCGCGTCTTCAAGTCGTTAATCTCTCGTTCCTTTGCCTCCAAAATCCGCCTCAACTCCTCGAGCTGTCTCTCCTCTTCTCCGGTCAAAGCTAAAAGCTCCTCGATCCGAACGTCCCTCTCGTGAATTTGAACCTTCAAATTGTGGATCTCCGCGTCTTTGGTGATGCTCAACTCGGCCAGCCTCCGGTCCTTCTCGGCGGAATCACTCCTGGCGAACGACAGCTCCTCGTCGCGCTGCCGCAACATTTTGGCGTTATCGTCGTCGCGCTCCTGCAGCTGTATCAGCAGGTTCTCTATGTCCTTGTCCTTCTGCCCGATACTGTCCAGGAATCGTTGACCCTCACTCGTCAAACGTTGCTTGATGGCGTCGATCTCCGCTTCCTTCTCGCCGAGCTTCGCCTCGGCTTCCGCTCTGATCTGCTCCTTCTCCGAGGCGAGCCTATTGATCGTGTCCTTGTCCTCCTTCGAGAGGCTCTCCAGCTTCGTCAACCGCGCGATCTCTCGCTCCTTCTCGGCGATCATCTGGCCCAACCCTTCGATCTCGTGGCGCGCCGCGCGCAACTCGCCGTTCAACCGCTCGATCGTTTCCTGGAGCTCGAAGTCGTCCGACTGAGAGCCGAGGCTCGCTTGGAAGGCGAGCTGCGAGTCCTTCTGCGTGATGACGTAACGCAGCTCGTTGATCTCTTGCTCCTTCTCGTGCGCATCGTTCTGCAATCGCGCTATCTCCTCGCGATCGCCGGTCACCACGACCACGGCACGCTGCGCGCTCGCTTGCTGTCGCCTCGTGTTCTCCAATTCGTTCCTCAAGTCCTGTATTTCCGCCTGCATCGAGCGCTCCACGCTCTCCTTCTCGTTGTACGCGTCGTTGATGTTGTCCTGAAGCTGTTGGATAATTTTGGGGTACGTGTCTTCATCGAGGATGTACTTCAGATGCTCGATCTCCGATTTTTTCGCTTCGAGCTCCGCCTTTAGGTTCTCGATCGCGCTGCGAAGCTCGCCGTCGTCACCGCCGCCGCCGCCACCTTCCATTCTGAACACGGGAAAACTGTCGGCTGCTTTGATCGGTTCTTCCTCAACGATTTCTTTTCGCAATTCCTTCGAAACGTCATCCCGTAATTTCGCGGTCAACGCTTCGACTCTCGCGGTTTCGTCCTTCAGTTGATTCTTCAACGCTTCGCACTCTCGCTCGTAATTACCGAGTTGCGCGTTCAGTCGGTCGATCTCGAGTTTCTTGCTTTCCAAGAGAGACGTGAGCTCGGTCACTTGCGAAGCGTACTTCTCTCGCTCCTGGGAACGATCTCGCAATTCTGCTTCGTATCGCGCCAACGTTGACTCCTTCGCAGCGAGCTCTTCCTTTCTGGATTCCGCTTCGCATCGAATCTTGAATTCGTACTCCGCGATCGACGATTCCAGCTGATTCACCTTCTCGTTGAGAACCCGCGCTTCCTTCTCCGTCTCCTCCGCGTTCTTTCCCGCCAATTCTTCGATCTCGCGCTGCAAAAGTTCCGCTTCCTGCTGCCGGCTTCTCGCCTCTCGCGAAAGCTCCTCGATCGTCTCTCGCAAGCCGTTCTCCATCTGCATCCGGTCAGCGAACTGCCGCTGCAACTCCTGCTTCAGCTCGGCCACTTCCTGCACTCGAGCGTTGAGAAGCTCGATGACCTCCGTCACCGATACGCTGACCGACGAGGTTTCTTCCAAAGATTTCGAGTCGTCCCGCCGCACGACGGTCTGCAGTTGCTCCCGCAGCTGATCGAAGACGACGTTACACGCGTTCGCGTCGCTCAAAAGCATCCGCGTCTTTTCCAACTCGGCCGTTTTCATCGCCAGTTCGTTTCCGAGGGCGTCGCAATTTCGCCGCGTCACCGCCACTTGATCGTTCGCGTCCATGAGGCTCTGCTCGTATTGCTTCCTGAGCAGCTCGTACTCCTCTTTAGCTCGATCCAGATTGGAGCGTAATTCCTCGTTCCTACGTGACATTTCCCGGATCTCATTGGCACGATCCGCGTTGCCGGTCGATAAATTGGACTCGAGTGTCAATCTCGCGGTACGCTGCCCCTCCAAAAGTTGCTGCAACTGATCGTTCTCCGCCGCCAGGGCCTCTAGTTCCGCGCGGAGGTCGTCGAGCTCCGTCTTGTATCCGACACTCGTCTCCGCATCGGTCGACGCGCCGGAATCGACTTTAACCTCGATCGTCGGACGATCCTCGGTGTCGACATTCTGCGAGACCTCTTGCAACTTCCATTCCAGAGCCTGCATCTTGTTGGTCAATTCCTTGTTGCGAATTTGCAACACCTCGACGTCCATGTCCTGCCGTTCCTTCATCTCCGCGAATCTCTCGTTCGCCGCGAGCAGCACGTCGACGCGTTTCAGCAGATTCTCCTTCTCGTTGGCGAGCTTCTTCAGCTCCTCCCTGCTCTCGCTCGCCGCCCTCTCCAGAGCGCCGATCTGCGACTTGAGCTCCTCCTCGATCGCCGAGTCCAAATCGCAGAAGCCGCCGACGGACTTTTGACTCGCGAGCTGTCGCTCCAGGCTATCGTTGCGCGCCTTGTACTCCTTCAGTTTCTTCGTCAACTTACCGCTCCGCGCTTGCATCGCGCGACTCTCCTCACTGAGTTTATCTCGCTCCGCTTCGAGATCGTCGATTCTGTCCTGCAGCTCGGCCACTTTCACCTGCAATTGTATCTCCACGCTCGGCACCAGAGGCGCGATCGGGGCGTGCTGCTGCTCCGCCTCGTCGGCATTCCAGCCCCAGCCTTCCTCCTCCTCCTCCTCCTCCTCCTCTTCGCCGGCAATCGCGTCGTTCTCCTGCTGCCAACCGGACGCAAGATCCGAACGACGCACCTCGACCGCTTTCGTCTCCTCGATGGTCGACTCTTTCGCGCGCTCCAACGAGAACGTCAGATCGTTAACCTGCAGCTGCAGCAGATCTCGCTCGCGGACTATCTCGCCGGCTCGCTCCTCCAATTCCTGAATCCGGGCGCCACTCTCGACCGACTCTCGCTGCAGTTCGGCGATTCGACTCTCGCACGTCTCCACTGTGACGCGCAACTCGTCCCTCTCGCGTTTCAGCGCGTCCAGCTCCGCCAAGATTTCGGTGAGCCTCAGCTCGACGCCGTCCAGTCCTTTTCCAGCGACAGCGGACGTCGGCGGCTCCCCCTCGGTCGTTTCACGAATGTTATTAACGCGTTCCTCGGCGACCGAGATGATATGATTCACCAGCTTCTCGGCTTCCAGCTTCTCCAACTTCAGGTCGTCCAGCTGCGTGAGGAAGTTGTTCCTTTCGCTCTCCAGTTGTTCGATCGTGGCGTCGCGCTCGCGCAGCTCGTCCGTCACTCGCTCGACGGTCGTCGTGGCAGCCTCGAGCCGCGCGTCGAGCTCCCGAATCGCCGCGTCCTTCGTCGCGACGGACTCGTCGCACGCGATCAGCTGGCTCTCCAACTGCGACTGCAGCTGCACACCGACGTTGTTCAGCTCCACGTTCAGCGAGTCCACCTGCCTGCGCCGCTCGTCAAAGTCGCGTTCCGTCCGCGCCAACTCGTCGCGCAGCTCCGCGAGCTCAGCGTCTCGCCGCGTCAATTCCTCCGTCGAGAGACGATTCGCGCGATCGAGCTGCGCCTCCTTTTCCGCCAAGAGGTGCCGCAATTTCGCGACCTCTTCCCGCGACGAGGACTCGGCGGCGTCCGGCTGTATGCCGAACGCTTTAAAGGCGTCGAAGAGCTGCGGACCGTCGGACGATGCGGCGCTGTCCTGCAGCTTCTCGGGCTCGGCCTTCGCTTCGATCGTGGACTCCAGCGCTATAATTTTCTGCCGACACTCGTCGACTTCGCTCTCCAGTCGACTCGCGCGCAGAGTCGCCTCAGTCTCGCTACCGGACGACAATTCCCCCTCCACGGAACGAATTCTCTCCTGCAGAGCAGCGTTCAGCCCCTGCAAGCTTTCGATCTTCTCGGTGAGTTCCTCGTTCTCCTTGGCCGTCCTGTCGAGTCGCTCTTTGATGCCCTCGTTATCCGTCGCCAAGGCGTTGTACCGCAACAGCAAGTCGTCGTAGAGCTCCTCCTGCGTTCGATCCTGGTCGCTCGACTCGTTCAGCAATCTATGTCGCACGGCCTCGCCCATCTGCACGAAGTTCCTGATAGAGTTGGCGAGTTCGTTGTGCAAATTCTCGATCTCGGCGTCGCGCTCCTGCAGCCTGGCCTCGAGAGCCTGCACCAGGAGCTGGCACTGGTCGCAGTGGTCACAGTGGTGCGACGCGACGGTTCTCGATGCGCCCTCCTCGACGCCACTCGCCGGCGCACGAGCCACCTCGCGCTCGTCGATGGCGCGCGCCTTCTCCCTCTCGGATTCCTCGTAGGCTCGCGTGCGTTCCTCCAACTCCTTCTCCACGTTCTCGAGTCGCTCGTTTATCTGCGTCTTGCCGGAGGACAGCAAGCCGTTCTCCGCTTTGAGCTTCTGTATGAGGCCGAGCTGCTCAACGTACTCCGTCTCCATCACTTGCATCCTGACGCTGAGTTCACGCGCGCTCTCCTTCGCCTCGTCCAGAGCGTACTGCTGCTTCTCGTTATTCGCCAGCACCTCCCGCTTGTAGGACTCGTACTCCGCGAGAACGCTCTGCCGCTCCAGTTGTTGCGTCTCGATTTTCGACCCCTTCAACTCGACTTCGGCTCGCAATCGCTCGATCTCCTCACCCATCTCGGTCATCTGCTCGAGGAGGGACGACACCTTGTCTCGGGAGGCACTCACTTCGTTGGCGAGCGCCTCGGCTCGCGTCAGCTTTTCCTCCAATTTAGCGACTACATCATCCCTGTCGTGCAGTATCACTTCCAGCTCTCGTATCTTATCGTTCGCCATTTCCTTCTCCAGTTTCTCCGTAGTCCATTTCTCCTCGGTTTCCGACAATTTCTTCTCGAGATCCTGGCACTGCGCGACCCGCTTCTTCAGATTGGCGGCGATCTTCTTCATCTTCTCCAGCTGCGCGTCCTGCGCGTGCCGCGCGATAGCCTCGGCCTCCACGAATCGCCTTTCACAACCCTCCAACTTCGCCTCCAAAGCGGCTCTCGTAGCGTCCGCCTCGCTCAGCTCGACGAGTTTCCTCTTCCCCTCCTCCAACTCCGCCTTCAAGTTCTCGTTCTCCTGGGACTTGTGACTCGACTCTTCGAGCACGTCCTCCAATCGACGGTTCTGCATCTCTATGTCCGCCGTGTGCTTGGCTTTGAGGAGCTCCAACTTTTTGTACGCGCTGTTCAGCTCTTCCACGAGCTCGTACGCGTACGTTTTGTCCTTTTGCGCGGTGTCTTGGAGCTCCAGCAATCGCGCGTCCGCTTCCGACTTGGCAGTCGCGACTTCCCTCAATTGTTCCTCCAATCGTACCTTCAAAGTCGCCAACTTCGTCATTTCCTCGTCCTTTTGATTTAATTCGGTACGAACGTTTTCCAAATGTTGCGTCAGACTGTTAATTTGATCGTACAATCCAGCATTCTCGTTCATCAGCTCGTCGATCTTGCGTTGCGTACTAATTAAAATCGACTCCTTATCGCGCAGCTGCTCGACCAACACCGCGAACTCCTCCGGAGCGCGAGACTGCCGCAGCCGTTCCCGCAATTGTTCAATTTCCTTTCTCGCGGAGGCCAGCTCTTCGTCGCTGGCCCTCGACGCGGCGTGTAAACTTTGAATTTCTTCCCCCAGCGATACTATCGCGGCTTCGTTCTCGCGGAGCTGAGCTTTTGAGGCGTTCAAGCTTTGAATTTCTTCTCCCAGCGATGCCATCGCGGCTTCTCTCTCCTGAAGCTCGATCCTAGAAGCGTTCAATTCCTCTTGCAGGGTGTCTATCGTGATCATCTCCCTTTGCAGCTGTTCGCACTTGTCGCGAAGCTCATCGCCGTTCCTGGCCAATGCCTCCTTCAACGCCGCTATTTCGTCGTCCTTCGCGGCAGCGAATTTCGCCTCGTCTCGAAGCCTCGCCTCCAAGTTGGCGATCGTATCGTTCGATTCGCTCGCTTTCGCGTCCTTCCCCTCGGACTGCTCGATCAAGTACTGGTTTTCCGCCTGCAACGCTTTCAGTCCCTCCTCGATGGATGCTTTCTCCCCTTCCAAGGCTTCCACTCTCCGCTGCATCTCGAGACTTGTCAGTCTCCACTCCTCGATCGCGCCCGAACTCTCGCGTCGCAGCTCTTCGACGTCGCATCCGGCGGATTCGAGCTTCTTCTCCGTCTCGGCCAATTTGAATCGCAAGTCATCGAGAAGCTCGCTCTGTTCCGCGATGACTCTTCCGCGAGCCTCGATCTCGCTCTCCAATGACGCCACGGTGACGGCCTCCCGCCGCTCCCCGACGCCCGAGTCCGTGACATCACGCTTTGGTGCGTCCGACGCTTCGTCCTTTGCCGGTTTCTGCAGGAGCGTACTGATCTCCTCGTGCAATTCCAATCTCTCCTGCGTCACCGATTCCTTCTCGCGATTGAGCTTCTCCAGCTTCTCGATAAGCTCCAGTCGCTCCCTGGCGAAGGCGTCGCTCGTGAACTGATCGATTTTCGAGGTGAGCTCGTCGTTTCTGAGATTGGCGCGTTCCAGCTCGATCTTCGAGCCTTCGTACTCCGTCTCGACTCTGGCAAGCTTCGCGGCCAACTCGGCGTTTTCTCGCGTCAAAGCGTCGACTCTTTCCGCAAGGCGATCGTATCGTTCAGATTTCGTCGCGTCACCCTTCTCCGTCCCAAGCTCCGCCGATCGTTCCCCCGACTCGCGCGTTTCCACGACCCGTTCCAATTTCTCCTTCAACTTTGTCAGTTCTATCGCGAGCTCGGAGTTCTCCCGAGTGAGGTTCTCCACGCGTCGCTGCAAATCGGACGACGCCTCGGCCGGAAGAACCGGCGACGAACCGTCCTCGACCATCGCCAGCTTCTCTTCCAGTTTGACGAGCTTAATGACGAGATCGTTGTTCTCCCGTGTGAGATTGTCGATCCTCGACGACGCGTCGGTCTGCTCCGGGATGCGTTCGAACGAGCCCGTCGATCCCGTGTCGGAGGATCCCTTCTCCTCCATTTTATTCAGTTTGATCAAGAGTTCGTTGTTCTCTTGCGTCAGCAGATCGATCTTCTTCAGTAGCTCGCTCTTGTCCGCGTCGTTGATGGTTTCGAATGACTCCGTGGAGCCAACGTTCGAGCCGGCTCTGTCCTCGAGTTTGCCCAGCTTCCGCATCAGATCGTTATTGTGCTGCGTCAGCACTTCGATCTTCCTCAACAACTCGTTCCTGTCCGCCTCTTGGAGAGTCTCGAAGGACTCTGTGGATCCGGCGTCGGACGTGCCCTTCTCTTCCAGTTTCGTCAACTTGACGACCAGCTCACTGTTCTCCCGTGTCAACGCGTCTATCCGCCGACGGAGTTCGTCGCGTTCCGACTCGAACGTCGCGTCGATTTCTCGATTGACGCGTTGCGCGGATTTGTGCAACGACTCCAGTTGTTCTTCCAACTCGACGACCTTCATCTCCGCGGTAACTCGAAGATTCTCGGATTCCGCGTTCTCCGCTTCCAGTGCGGAGATCTCCCGCTTCGCGGTGTGAAGCTCTAGAAATATTCGATTTCTCCTTCACATTCGCGACTCGCTCTTACCCGATCTTCACCTCGGTGTGTGAACTGGGTGAAATACTCTTCGAAATAATCAATTTTTCCGAATCGCGTCCGATCGACGAGGGATATAAATAACTAGGGGTATTTCGAAGAATATCTCGACGAAAGTAGTAACCACGGAAAACTAGATCCGCGAGCGTACCTTGTATGAAATCCAGTTTCTGATTCTCGAGGGTAGCGATGGCGACGACGTGCGACTCAATCTCGCTCGCCTGAGCGGAGACCTTACTCTCGAGATCAGCGATTCGCTCTTGCCAATCGCTCGCGGAAGCTGCGCAAACCGTATAACACCCCAGAGTGTGGTTTATAGAGAGCGTGATTATATAAATACAACATAAAACAGCGCGACGACCGGCGTACGATTAGGCGAGAGACAACGCTCATTTACAAACGACTACGACACGTTTAGATCGTACAAAATCAGAGCGACGCTCGTCATTCGTCGGCTTTAAAAATAAAAGTACATCGGATGTGTGCGTACTCGAAGGCAATTCTCGATGCCCTCCTCCGTCGCACCAAGGACGCGGGGATGCACCGCCGAGACCTAGACCTATACCTACGTCTACGAATCCGAGCGCAGCAAACTTTGACAAGTAATAAAGTAGGTACCATTGTGTCGCATCTAAATAAGGGGGCGAAAAGATACTCCTGGGTTTGTGTGAATTAGGCGTATATGTACAATGCGATCGAACAAGGAGAATGACCATCACCGATATGCAATGATAAGCGTGATCCGATATTCCGTATGTAAGTATGTATGATTGCCAATTTCGCTTCGGCTTTTCCGCGCGTCTAGGTATACGTATAGTATACGCGTACAACGATTTCCTCGACCTGAAATAAGACTTTCTCGACGGAATTCACCGCCATTCGGTACACCTTAAACGACAATCGAGTCCGATTAAACGTTCCAATAAAACAGTGCGAATTACGTTAATCGCGATCGAACCGATTAAACGAAGCATACGCGCGAATCGCAAGTCGCGAGTAACGCTATAAAGTAACGCTCAACGATGGCGCGAGAATATTCTGTCCTGGTTCCTACCTTTAAGCTCGTCAAAGTCTACCAGACTCAGCTGAAGGTTACCTTTCTCCTCCTCCAGCAGCGCCACTTGATTCCCCAGCTTCACCAACTCCGCGTTCGCGTCCGACACCTGCGGCGCGTCGATGAGAACGGTTAAGAGATCGTGCTCGCGACGCGAGCCGTCGCTTGTTTCGACGGCGGTGAGCATTACCTTCTTGAAGTTCTCCAGCTGTCTCTGCAAGTTCTTCACTTTGCTCCTGTGCTGCGCCTTCAGCTTGATCATGCTCTTGTTCGACTCGTCCAGCTCCTTGGCGAGTCGCGCCATCCGCGACTTCTCCTCCTTCCCCTCGTCGATCTCGGCCGGCAGTTGCTCCGCCAGCTTGTTCCGCTCCGTCTCGAGGTCGTGCGCGATTCTCTCCAGATCGCCGATCCGATTCGAGCTCTCCTCGTTTCGCGACGCAAGCTCGGCCAGCTGCTTCTGCAACTCCGCCTTCGACTCCTCCTCCAACAGCTGATTCGATCGACGGAGCTCCTCGATCAGATTCTCCAGCTCGGCGATCCTGTTATCCTTCTCGGCTATGAGTCCGTTGCCGACCGCGGACTCCGTCGCGAGGATCCTCTCCTGCAGCCGCGCGACGTCCTTCTGCAGCTCGTACTTGTCGTCGAGCAGCTGACGATTGCTCCGCTCCGCGCGATCCAGCCTGTCGCGAAGCTCGTCGTCCGCCCCGCTCGCCGTCTCGCGCTCCTCGAGCTGCCGCAGCAGGTGATCATTCTTCGACTTGAGGGACGACTCCACCAGAACAAAGTTCTCCTGCATCGACTTCATCGCGTCCTTCGCGTCGATCAGGGCCGATTCCGCCTGCCGCTGCTTCTCGTGCTGTCGCTCGAACCTGAGGAGGTGGAAGCGTTCCGTAGGCGATCGCCCTGCATCCTCCTCCGGTCCCGTTACTCAATACCTATCTTACGAAATCATTTCGCGCGCAAAACTCGTCCGTTTTATCGGGGAGGAGATAAGGTGGTGACGTCGTTACAGTTACGTCGAGGTCAGCCAACGAGTATCGTGTCGCGACTGTGTACTTAATATTGACTAATTACGAATCCCCTATTCGCTTTAATCGCATTACGCGTCGATTTCCTTGAAAATATTACCTATTATTTACCGCCGAAATCCTTCTGTATTTCACCTGTCCTAACCGACGAATGAAATTCTCGGCTTTCTCCGTTTATTCGCAAAAATGAAAAAACGATAACGTTTCGTCCGTTTTTTTTTCCTTTTCCGAAAAATAACTCACCCATCGACCGCCTCCTCCAGCTCTGCTATCCTGTCGTTCCTCTCCCGCAGCTGCTCGAGTAGATTGTCATTCTTGGCCTTCAGCGACGACTCCAACAGTACGAAATTCGCCTGCATTGCTCGCATCTCATCCTTGGTGTCCTCGAGGGTATCCAGCGTGGTCTTGCCCCTCCTCGACAAATCTGCCGACATCAGCGTGATCGCCTTCGTCTTGGCGTCTATCACCGAGTCCTTCTCCCGCAGATTCTCCCGTAGATCGACGACGGTCGCCTCTAGCTCGAGAACGCGATTGCCGAGCTCGGCGATCTTGTTGTCCTTGTCCTGAAGATGACCGAGCTGAACGGCCGGCGCGGCGACCGTCATCGGCCTGACGGGCGACGCTTCCGCGACCGTCGAGTCTCTCTCATCGAGTTGCTGTCTGATGGCCTCCACCTTCTCCTCCACCAATCTCTTGCTCTCGGTCATCTCCTTGCTTCGCCTCTCGAAGATCTTGCGATTCTCGGCGAGCTTCCTCTGCAGCAGCGAGGATTTGGCCTTCGGTGTCGTCGCCTGGCCGATATCGTCGCCGAGCGCCGAGGCCTCCGACGTCTCGACGTCGGGTCTGGCGGTTGCTTCGGCGGACGACGAAGCCGCGTCCTTGCCGCGACGCGACATCTTCGCCCTGGATTTGATCTTGGAAAGCTTCCTGGCGTATTCCTGAACCTCCTCCTCCTTCTTCTTCAAACTCTGCTTGTTCTGAAGCATGATCTCCTTGAGCGACTCTACCCGACTCTTGTTCTGCTCGCAGGTGTCCGTCGCCTCCGTCATTCCCTTGGACGTATCGGCCTCCGTCGCGCCAGGAGGTTCCCCCGACGCACCCCACATCGCGAACTGTGCGAACAGGAAAAGCGCGAACCACTTCATTGGCGTTTTATCGGATTAATCTCGTTGGCGAAAATAATGTTTCAACGATTCATTGGCAGTGAATGTGGTCATCGAGGCGGCCAGACGACGGTCTCGCCTACTGCTCTCATTTTTCGCTGGCTAATTGGATAGGAACGAGACTGGGGTAAACTAATTCCATTAGCTATTGCATAGATTGCGTGTGCCCTTGCCTTCCTCCCGCGCGAACTGTAAACTGCATTTATTTGCAGGTCTCGCTGGGCGAACGGAGGGCGAGTCTCCGCTTCGCCGTTGGCGGTCGAGCGGAGGGAAATCGTTGTCGAAGAGCATTCCTCGACGATTTTATTGCGCGGAGTGGCGACGAGGAAGATTGTCGAGTGAGCTAATTTCTTTTAACTTTCTCCCGTTGTTCCAAGAGGAGCTCAACACTCCGTGGGTCGAACGGTACGAGTCGACGATTGATAACAATTGACTCGAATCGCATTTATCGTCGTCCTTTTGCAGGCTGGGGTGTGTGTGATATAGGTATTATACTTTCAAATAGTCCGTAATTGGCGATATTGATCGATTGAATTTTTTCTAGATGAAACCCCAAAGACGTACACTCCGTTCTCAGGGAAAAAGAGACTTGTGAGTCTCGTGATACATCATTAAACGATGCTTCTTTGTACATTAACGCGGCAATACTTTGATGCGGATAAATATTTCATTGGTATTGTTAAAATGCATGTTTGAACGCGTGAAATAGATATTTTCGTTTATAAGGGCGTGAAGCGCCGTTTTTAACGCGAGTGTGAAGTTTTCCGCACGAGCGAAGCGAGTGCGGCCACCACACGAGTTAGAACGACGCGAAACGCCCTTATAACGAATTCTATTTTTTGTCACTAAGTGTGAAATACGAGGTTGACGGGGTTGAGGATGCCCGTGAAACCGAGTTTTACGCACAGAGTGACGAAAAAGTTATCAAAGTTCTGTTAAGACTCGTAAATAACTATTGAATTGACGATTTAAATCTTTTACCAGTCATAACTCATTAAAATATCTGGTAACAAAAATGTGACTAACGAGAGCCGGGATATTAATCTAAATTCACGACATAGTCTTGTAGTTGATTTAAAATTAAGTTTCAGCTTGCTAGAATGTGTTGTAATTATTTGGGGCTTTTATTCCGTATCGATTCCAAAGCCTGCCATTGTTATGACGCGGAAAAAAAGCGGAAAAACTCGACGATGCTAAATTTTAAAAAGATTTTGTACTTCAGAGAGAGTGAAAATTTATCCGATTAAGTGTACTGTGAAATTGAGGTCTCATACTAGGCAGTGTTTTTCGCAAAAAATGAGCGTCCTAGCGATTTAATGATCAGAATATTAATTGAATCGACAACAGCAGCTCCTAATAACTTTGCCCTCATGACTTCCACAAATAAAATATCAAAGAACCCATCAGATAAAACTCTAATCATAGTGTTTCGATCATTTTTAAAATTGAATCTACAAACAAATGTCAGATCGACCAACGAGACAAGACGTAATGATACTTTGAAACTTATCTTATAAATTCAAATCCTGTCTCATGAATTCTGCAAAGAAGAAACCTTCCAAAAAGCTGATACCTTCTCGACGCGGCACCCTACTTCCATTTGCCACTTCTCCATACGCTACTGCGTATGTAACTTTACGACCAACCCAACATCGACCAACGTTATCCTTGCGACAAATACGATCGACTAAATATTTCTCCGTCACACCCTGTGAATCGACACACGCCCAAATACTATTTGTACGCGCGCACGAAAGCCTTGCGATAGTCTTAATTAACATCACAGATGCCGAGAGGCGACGATCGCGCGGCGAAATGATGTAATCCCCTCGGGAGTAAGATATTAACCCTCTCTCTCTCTCTCTCTCTCTCTCTTTCAATACGGACGGGACATAATATGCTGTCCCAATCGGGAAAATTTCTTAAATTACGACTGGGACAACATATGTCCCAGTTCTAGAGGAGAAATAACTGTTCCCGGTAATGAGGCGCACTAAACTGATATTTTCGCCGTATTCAAAGGGTTAAAAGCGACTGAAAGAAAAGTGAGGTTAGGTGACCCACATAATCAATCGCGGCGACGTCGGGACGAGACCGGGCGCGTTATTTATACGGAGAATCGTCAAAACAGCGTTCCATCGGCCAATAATCGTTCCCCTCGACGCGTACGTACCTTTATTTGCGTTCCTCGAAGTGTCAAGATGGTAACACGTCACTACTCGCGCGCATACTTTTCCCTGTCGCGGCCACTTCTGCCCTCGATGGCCGTCGAAATGCACGGATTATCGCCGTCGTTACCTACGCCCTTCGGCGCATCTTTCGGTCAAAGTTTGTCAAAATTTGTGCGCGTGTACCGATTAATCGAGGCTTGCAAATACCGAGCAACCGTACGACCATTCGTTTGCCCGAAACTGCTGGACTTGCACTTACAAGACATAGTGCTCGAAGTGCCACCATGCTGGCGAATCGGGAACTTTGTCCACGTCGAACCGTCGATAACTCTGGTATTACCATCTTGCGGACAAATACGGAACATGGTACGCCTTGAATTATCGATAACTTTTTTCGCGCTGTAATTTTATGTACGCGCACTGATTTTATTATATTTAATTTTATTCTGTTAATGCGAGAGGCTTTGATTAGCGCTCATGAATGTGCGTGCATACATGTATAGATGCAAGGGACGTGCATCTTCTTTGATCATTGTAATTTTCAGTACTTCGAAATAGGTAACTACCGAAATAAATATTATAGATAAGCAAAGTTATATGAATTAATTTAGACAGAAATAAAGATCAATTATATAAGCATGCACGTGCATGAACCCTGATAAAAAAACTCTCGCATTAGCAGAATTCAAAATTAAATATAATAAAATCAGTGCGCGTATAATTAATAATTGATCATTCGATTTAATTTGGATGAGACTATAAAATAGTGTTAGAGTTAATATAGAGATGTCGCGAATATTTTAAATACTATTTCAGAGATGAGAATAAAGTTATACCAATTAATTTAGATAAAAATGAAGATCGATCAAAGAAGATGCACGTCCCTTGCATCTATACATGTATGCACGCACATTCATGAGCGCTAATCAAAGCCTCTCGCATTAACAGAATAAAATTAAATATAATAAAATCAGTGCGCGTATAATTAATATAATTGACTATTTGATATAACTTGAATAAAACTATAAAATAGTATTAACTCTGAAGAAGAATGAATACCGAAATGTCGAATATATTGAATACTATTGTAGACAAATACATTTATGCGAATTAATTTAGATAAAAATTAAAATCGATTGATAAACGTGTACGGCTACTTTTTTCAACTCAGCTCTGATCAAAGACTCTTGCATTAGCAGAATTCAAAATTAAATAAGTAATAAAATCAGTGCGCGTATACGTAATAATTGACGGTTTGATTCAATATAACAAAAAGTACAAAATAGTATTAATTCGTGAAGAATCAATGCCGAAATATTGAATATATGGGTGATTCTCTGCAACAGTTACTTTTTGCTGTTACTCCATATTCAACATTAATAGAACAAATAAATAATGTTTCATTATACATGTTACAAAAGGGGATTATTATTGTCAACTCATTTCGTATATAACTGCAAAAAAATATTCCAATTTTTTAAAAACTACTCTAAAATATTGAAAACCTCATGTCCTCTGGCTGTCACCACTTACGCCACATAAAATGTTATAATTATAGGAAGCCATATTTATGAAAATATAGCCTCTTTTATTTTTTTTTATTTAGTAACATCGTTGAAAAATATTTACCCTATTCCTTGACACCAAAATAATAAATGTTTATCTTGTTTGGTTTGCTAAATTATGTCACCAAGTTCAACCATCAGTCCTCTGGCTAAAGTTACAGCCTGCCGTATAAACTCATATATGGCAATAGCATCTAAAATATCGATGCAGAAAGACAAGAATTCTATGTCGATTTCCGTTCAGTAACTGGTTTTATTAAAAATAGTACTGTTTTTGCGTTACAATGAAACATCAACCAAAATACAAGGTGTCACACAGTAGCGATCAGTCCTCTGGTAAGAACGTCATTCCTCTGTTCTTTTTAAAGAAATCTCTTTAAAATGCAACAAAATTAAAAATTAAATGTGTTCCATTGGAAGACTTTCCGTTTTGATTGATGTTTTATTGAAATTTTATAATTACAACAGTTTGACTATTCTTATTTACTTTTTCAAACACAACTTCCAAACAGTAATCTTTGTAGAGAATCAGCCATATAATACTTTGAATCCTATTAGGTAGGTATAGGTAGGATAAACCACCCAGTTATTACACACTTATTTGAGACCGTGTTATAAAGATATTTTTTTACCTAGAGAGAGAGAGAGATATATGAGTGGTGGCTTGTTTTAATTGAAAATATATTGGCTTTACATTCTAGTAACTTACAATTTTAAGTTGGGAAGAATATAATTTTCAACAATAAAAAACTGGGATCAAGTCAAAAAACTTAGTTATTGGACAATGTTCTTAGCTTTTGGAATACTCAATCCAGTAATTGAACAGTCAAGAGAGAATCAATAAGCCAGGTACGGTTTTTGATAATATTTATTCAAGTAAAAACTAGGAATCTTGTTTTAATTTATTTAAATCAGACTATCCAATAACTGCAAGGTGTCCGATAACTGGATGGTTTACCCTAATAAATAAAATTATACGAATCAATGTAAATAAAAATGCAGATCGATCCGATATACATACACGCCTACTTGCGAGAAACATATTCATGATAACATTAGAAAGGAGAAAAGGATATGTACGATACCGAAATTTAAGCTTCCCTTCGGAATCCAAGATCATGGTCATCATCACATCGTCATCCATTGAGAGATAATTCCAAATATTGTCATTTTTCAGTAATCCAATAGAAATCCGACATCCTCGATTTATATATTCATCCTCAATTGAATTCACTGAAAATAAGGTGCTACCCTGAAACATTGCAGCGAGACCGATGAGTAGAGTGAAAAAATGACGAGCTGCGAACGACGTTTCTCGACGAACTAGCATCATCGGAGAAACGTTCGTTAACAACTCCTAGGATTTTTCAAAGAAATACGTAGCCAAGTAACGATCGACATTTGTGAACATTTTTTAACACAAAATGCAATTGCAACAGGAAACGAGCCACTTTCAATTACACACGCGTTGAAAAGATAAGATAATCCACGCGCGGGTATAATGTAATAATATTTAATGATTACAAAGAATTAATGAACGTCTTAATGGAAGTCTTGTTAAATAATCAAAGGCAATTAAAAGCAATTGCGAAATTCGATAGATTTCTAATCAAATATAAATGCTACCATCTCGAATTCAAACGGAATGCTACGTATTTCTTGGCACACAGATAAGGATCTCACGTGCGATATATTATATTCATGCTCTTGTAAAAATTTAATTTAGACAAATACAAGGAAAGCAATCGAATGACAACTCTAGAAACTGAAGAAGCATTAAAATCAGAGAGATCCGACGACACAAAATACTTGGAAATCTGATCACGTGAGATCCCTGAATTAAAAAAAAATAAAATAGCATACGAATGACAACGTGCACGGTGACGACACAATACAAATGCAATAAACAAATGAATTCTCCTCTTCGGCGAATCGCTTCTTCGAGCAAAGCTCCCGAGAGAGAGATGACGTGTAGAATTTATTTTCAGGCTCGAACATTCCCTTTCAACGAAAGTCTCACGCGGATGAATAAAATTGCCATTCCACGTCAATCGATCGAATGTTCCCTTTAAATGCGAATCAATGAAAACTCCCACCGATTCCCAGTTCTAAAAATACACAAGACTGGAGATTTCTCAGTCATAGAACGGAGAAGCAGTGGCTATTCACCGATTGCCAGTGTTTTTCACTGATTCCATTTCAAAGAGAGCGTCGATTGAAATCAAATGGAAATTCGTGTTCATCCGCGCGACGCACTGAAAAAAAATGTGTTGAATTGATTTAAGTTGCTTCGAATTATCTCAAGCATATATGACTATTTTTGTGCAGTTGGAACAAATAGGCATTTACTTCGTGTGATTAATATCAACTAATGTGTAAAGACAACTTAATCTTTTAACCACATTTTTTTTTCTCAGTGCGCTTCGAATTATTTTGGTCCACCTTCGATTTCGACGAATCTGCGGAGACTCATCGAGATCGAAGTACGGACGCTCTCTCTTTACGAGACTTTCTCGCGAGCTAAATAAGTCACTAGCCCAAACGACGACCTGCGATTCGCTGAATCGCAGTCCGTTGACGTCTGTGCACATTTGATCGAATCCTCGAGCCTTTTATTCACTGCCACACTTCTTACTTCATTTTGAAATCTCCTCGGTCCGCCTTCGATCTACACGAATCTCTAAAGATTCGTAAAGATAAAGAACGGACATTATCAGGGATTTCATTGCCAAGTAAATAAGCTCGAACGACGATCTGCGATTGTCAGAATCGCAGCTCGGAATTGTTCGAGCCAATTAACTTCGAGCCTTTTCGCGGTCACTTCGCGCACTTCAAAAAACACTTTGACGACTTAAATATTTCATTTTCGCGTGCGTCCGGGTCTAGAACCGCGGGCGCTTTCATTCGAATCCCGGATCCGGAAGAGCTTTCGCGCGTTATTCCGCGAAGGAACTTTCGGTCGGCCCTGCCTACTTAAAACTAGACACACACATTTGCTCCGAAAGACTATCCTACCTCCCTCGGCTATATTTAAAAAGATGCAACACATTCTCGCCAACACAATCATTCCACGAATTCCATTCATTCCACCCCGGTGCAAGGGCCTACACTAGGGATTACGTCCCGGGACGCATCCGTCACCGGAGCTTGATCTACCTTTCACAATAAACCACACTTGAGTAATGTACACTTACTGTTTGCGAAAGCTGAAAAAATATTTCATGAATATGAGATTAGCAGTTTATTCATCTAAACGGGCTAAGGACTCTATTGAATTGTAGTATATGTATGTTTTGTATAAAAATGTTGGACTATTCAAGTAAGAAGGAAGAAAAAAGAAATGCTCATCTCAAAACTCTAATTTCAAACAGCAAACACAATAATGCAAGAATATTCAACAATATATATTTTAATTGTAAGCAATTCTTCGAGTCAAAATATTCGATTTAATATTGAAAACCCTGAGGCGTTCTCCGAGTAGAAGTAAAAATACTAAATAAAGGCTTCTCGCAAACTCGCATGAAACGTTTACTTCGACGCGGAGAACGACCTGACGCGCAAACTCTCATCGTTCCTCGATACAATTCAATTCGACGAGTGTCTCTGACAATCTGAACGGCGAGAGGGAAATTTTTGTCAGCGAAGTCGGAGGGTCATCCGACTTCAAAACTAATTACGCGAGATCCAGAAAGATTTCTACCGAATATCGCGAAGGAAACAATGAGAGGCTAAACCTGAAATTATTGAAAGCATAGCGAGATAGTCACGAGCCGAAATCGGTGAAAGGCTTCGACTCGTGGTCACCGTGCACAGTTGTCGAAAGGTATGAAAATTACAACCAGTTTTCGGTGTCGGTTCGGACCAATCATCCTGCGACATGATCGAAAACCGGAGGGACTCGAAGACATGCGAACCCCTCTGCGTGATTCCCTTCGTCGAGGCGATGGCTGCTTACTGGAATCTTCTTGCACTGCCCCCGGAGATCCCTCCACATAGGCCTATTCCACGAAAATCGGCTAACCAAATGCTTGAATTTATTAATTACCATTTGTACGAAACGGACTACCGATTTAACGTGAAATAAGCCTACTCTAGGAGACCGGCGGGACTTACGGCGGCCTCTTCTTCGAAGTCATCTGCTTCAGCCCGACATTTTACATCAAACCATCCTTTTCGAGAATCTTTGAGGGCCATATCAAAATATCTCCGATATCGTCGAACGATATCTGCTGAAGGAAATAAAGGTTAAAACATACAGAGCCGTAGAAATGTGAAATTGCTGATAAAATCACGTTTAAGGGCTGGCGCATACATACAATTCTTTAGTTGTACAACTATTTAGTTGTGTGCCATAAGAGTTTATGGGAATGTGTGACCATGCACATACTATCAACTCGATAGTTGGAAATGGAAATAAATGGAAATCGAGACGAGCATACAATTCGACTAAACAATTTAGTCGATGTAAAAGTTGTATGTATGCGCTAGCCCTAACTGTAAAGAAATCCAATACACGACATGTACGGTATTATTAGGCACTAATTTCTATCATTGAGAAAAAATCGTCGGTCTTATCACGTAAGGGCGTATCTCAGAAAATTTGAAAATTGAGTTAAGACCGCCAATAGGTCGCTTATATATATATAAGCCTTATATTTTTATCTCACGACCCGGCGAAACTCAACATTTCATACTTTTGCTATTCCCAAAATATATTTTTTCCACGTTACGGCGTAACTTTTTAATTATTTTTTTTCACTACTTTCAAAGTACCAAACTCTAATATATTGACAAATTCTCTAAGCCCTACAATATTATTTGCTACATGAAAAAAAAACTCCAAGCTATACAAATAATTGCAGGACTTATTCACAATGAAAAATCGTAAAATATTTAAAATCGCTCTCCTGAGAAATCATCAAAACTGAGATACGCCCTTACGTGATAATACCGACGAAATGACAAGCGAAATTTGACTCGCGTGTAGCGAACGACGACGTAACGTGTTCGCGCGACTAAATATTTTCAATGAACAGTGAAAGTAACACAAGTTATCAAAGGAGATAAATTTCACTCGACAATATAAAAATTAAATTCCATTAAAATATTTAGAATACATTGATTTCCAATTTACCCTCAAATTTACAGCTTATTCATAGAGTCTAATTTATAGAATAAATTAAGTTCTCCTCTTATTGTTAATAATTATACTCCGTAAAAACCCGATCTCTACACGGTTTAATTCGTTTTAATATATTTTTATGATAAGTGACTATATCTCTCCTTCACACTTTCAATTATTTCTTAATACAGTATACCCTTAAGGTTTCTCGAGCGTTATACTAAAAATAGTGAGAAATGCTTGAAAATGATTGCATTCGGTAGATTGAAGTAAAAAAAAATTCAGTTAAATTTTCAAGTCTCTTAAGAAGCTCGTTGCAAAGATTGGTCATAAACAACAAACCGCGATATTTCTGAGAAAAATAGTGAAAAAATTCTGAAATTTTTTGAACAGCAAGTAATGAACTAAAATCATCTATACCAATTTTCACGTTCACTAAGAAGCAGCCCGTTATTTTTTTTATTAATTATTCTTTATAAATTTAACCTTTGATAAGTCAATGTGGCAACGTTGCATGACATACAGATGCATGACCAGATGTTTTGGGCTCCATTTTTGAACTCACAGATACACACAATCTACTGTACGTCAAACGTTGTCGCCACATCGCACGAAGAACATACTTTAGAGTGTTACTGTACTTCATTGAACTAACTTTTAGCGGGGAAAAAGCCCCTGTACCGCTCGAGAAACCTTAACTGCGTAGCTAAATGATTGTATAACTCACCCATTTACAACTTCGATATTTAGCAGTCGTAGTCTCTCTGTAAGTCTGTAGGCATTAGTTACATAATAGCCATAGGAAGGACAATAAGGATAATCATTATTGAGTGGAGACTTGTGGCAACAATTTATTACATCGCATAGCGATTACTCAATTAAAGCCAAACGACAGTCATAAATGTAAATACATTATTCATCATAACCCGATATTGCACGATAAAAAAATATCCACCGTCAACTCTTAATTCATTAAGGTGCTTATATAATACTGAGACTAAATTATACATAAATATATATACAATAATATTACAATGAATTATTCGTCGTAATAGCAACAACCTTAAGTTCTCTTCTCTCTTTCGAAAGGGTGCAAGAACCAAGATGGTAGTACCTCGCGACGAATGAAGTCTATCGCCAAAACAGAGAGTTCGTACTTCATTTTTCATTAATATACATGAGACACAAAGGAGCACGTTTTGCTGCTTTGCTACTAGAAATCACAACATCATTCGCTGCTTATGTGCGAGAGTCACGGACTGAAAGTCGCAGAGAAACGTGCGAGTCCGGTCCAAGACGAATTTGACGTAGGTGTCGCGTCATAGATACACCGCTGAAGTCTTTGTTTGGTAGTTGCAGTGCTGGCTGAAGCCTGCTGTCTGAAATTAAATTATTTCGTTACGACCGAGATCGAGGTTCACGTGTCAGGAGGATGAAGCGTTGCCACTTGAGAGGAGTCTTCGATAGGTCTTCAGGGACATCCGGTACCTTTGATGGAGAGGAAGATACACAGTCTTCTTTTTAGGAAAGGATCCGGTGTTTCCACGTGATAGGAGAATTCATTGTCTTCGCTTTGCCGGAGGATCCAACATTCCAAGTAATAGAATGATGGGAGAATGCACTGACTGCGTTTTAAGAGGGGGTGGATTTCCACGTGACAGGGAAATGCGGTCTTCGTTTTGCGGGAGGATCGATAATAGGTAGTACTTTCATGTGATAGGAGAACACGTTACCCTCGCGTTAGCGAAAGGTGCCGTGCTTTCGCTTGAGAGGAGCACTGTCTTCATTTTTAAGGAAGGTCCAGTATATCCACTTGAGAAAATGATGAGCTATTGTCATTTTAGAGCCGGATCCAGTGTTTCCACTTGAGAAAATGTCGCGCTACCTCCATTTTATAGAGGAGAATCTAGTATGTCCACTTGAGAGGAAGGATCCAGTATTTCCATGCGACAGGAGAACACCGTGGTCCGTATTCATATCGCGCTTTTAGCGTTAAAAGTGCTGTTCTATTGTTCGTTCGTACACTATTAACGGAGTGACGCGTCTGCGACCTTAACGGCGATACAGATGAGAATTGTAAGGGCACTGTTAGCAATAAACGTGGGATGTGAATACGAACCCTCGTCTTCGTTATTGTGAGAGGATACAGTATTTCCGCTTGAGAGGAGGATAAACTGTCTTCCGTTTAAGGGAAGTTCCAGTTTTTCTACTTGAGAAAATGAGGCGCTATCTCCATTTTCTCAAGAAAGCATTAACTTCGTTTTTGTAAATGGTCGAATGTATGCGCCCTCGAGAGGAGGATGCACTGTCTTCGCTGTAAGCGGGATTCAGTGTTTCTACTTGAAGCGGGAATGCACTGTCTCCGTTTTGGAAAAAAATTCACTGTAATCGCGATTGTAAGGAGACTACGGTACTACGTGCAAAATCAGATTGTGTCTTTGCTTTTAATTATACCTCATGTGAATGGTAGGAATTTACTTGAGAGGCAGACGCTCTATCATCGATCGATAAGAGAATTGAAACATCTTCCATCAAAAATTGGATTCCGAATATTCGTATAAAAGAAAGGTACTTATTTGATTGAGAGGAGGGTTTAATGTTTCCACTCCATATTACGAAAAATTGTATGGCGCTGTGGTACCTAGTCAGGGTTTACTAAAGAGAAAAGGACACTGTATATTCGATTGAGTGAGAAATGAATATTTCAGGAGTGGTAACGATTAGGATATTTCGGACAAATGATTCTCACGCAGGCAAAAATGACAAGAAAAATGACAGAAAGGTGAGCTAGGAAGACGAATTCAATTTGCAAATATCTTGGAGCGGCAAAATGAATATTAAATTATTAAAGCAGTTTTATTAAAGCAAGCGTACTTCCAGTATTCCAGTATTGGTATAGCGAAAAAAAATTGAATAAAACTGGAAGCAAAATAAACTGAAATAACACTTTGAAAAAAGCCAAGTACTCTGATAAAATCAATCAGAAAAGGAGAAAAAGTAATCTATACTATAAGCTCTGTTAGGTACCTATTTCCTTTTGAAAGGAAAAAGTGGTGGCTTCGACGGAATGTCAGAATCAATGTTTGTAATTGAAATGCGATGAGATGCTCTGTGAAATTAGCCGGTACCGTTGCACTTGAACCTATTAGTAGCTCTCGAGCGTTCGTTATCCATGTGAAAGGAAGTGTCAATGGATTTATGAGATACCTAGATATTCTATTTCATCTGGTTACATGGTCATTTTGCTGTAGAGAAAGGCTGTAGCACTTTGGTCGCGAAAAAGAAAGTGGCAACATTTCGTTTGAGAGAGAGAATCAGCGGTTTTTATTCTGGAAATTGCAGGGGCAGTAGTCTCAAGGCAAGAAGCAGTAGTTTTATTTCAGATATGTTCAGCTTTGCATTATTCATACCAGACAGGATCTTTGCATTCAGCAAAAGAAACATGAAAACGATATTTAACCATTAGAGGACGGGGGTGCACCCTGGGAACACAAACTATTTTTAAAAAATCCCCGTCCTCTAAAGGTTAAGAAAAAATCGGCATGCTGTGTTAGTTATGATTTAAAACAAGATTCCTTAAAATAAAAATACTAGCATAGGTACTATAAATGTCCATATGTACGAGTCAAAATAATAGATCAATTATAAATTCAGAGTTTCCGAAAATTCAACACTTGATAACGTCGTGACATTAATTAATTGACACAAATATGGTCCGTTTTTCGTAGCACTTCTTCTGCTCTAAAATTGGCCATAGAACGAAAATCTCGATAAGTCCCATGAGTTTACGATAAAAGCAAGCATTTTACATAATTAAATAATGATTTTTTGAGCCATCACATTAGTCGCAAAACTATTTAGTATAGAACGAGCAAGAATAAGTCATTTTTGCCAAATTAATTCACCTCACGAGAGGTCTCTTGCCCTTTGACGCACGAATAACCAATTAATTGTCTAGAAGTTCAATTTTTCGGTACATTCAGAAGCTTTACAGTGCATCCAAATTAATTTGGATTCAAAACAAAAGCTGAGAGATACGTTTAATTCGTCACATACGTAAAACTGGATGTTCACACACGTGTGAGTTTTGCTCACGGGAGTGCGCGAGTTTTCCGCCTGCGAGTACAGAAACAGCTACAAATTTGTACGCATTCGCGAATAAAACTCGTGCGTTCTCGAGAGTAAAATTCGTCAGTAGACATGTACTTTATATTCACACATGTTTGTCAAAAACCGATAACGTATATTATACATGGGGAAGAATTTAGGTCTCGACAAATTTGAAATTACGATATGAACACTCTCTACATCTCCTTATCGTCAAATATGAGTCTGATTAGTTATACCAAGTTAGTAGCAAAGTAGAATGAAATTGAAAGAAGCAGTCAAGATTTCAGGTATGTTACATAAATGAATTGGTCAATAGAAAGTAATTTCAACCTCAACAAATTTGATCCCGCCATTAGGACAATACTTCTTTATTATCAAGTACAAGTTCGATTAATGTTTCATTGAGTTGACAAGAAAAAGAAGTAGAGTAGAATGGGAAGCTAAGGTTATGATTTTTTGATGTGCAAAGCAATATACAGATGACGAACGAAAGGCGAATATAATCATAGCAAGAGAACGCTGATTAAATAATAACAAAAGTAATTGTATGCATTCATATAGGGTAAACCTAGTCGAATCTGCTGAAATCCATATTCCTTATATTGCAGTAAAATTAAGTACTCCGAACATTCGTGTAGCTTCTCCAGTGAAGAAAGAAGCGATGCGAATGAAAAGAATGCTCATTTTTAATGTAATTTAAAAAATATGGATTGTGCATTTTATTCGCCATGGGGTTTACTTCAATAAGTAACAAAAATTGAATACAACACCAGGGAATGTTTGCAAAAGGTATCAAGCAAAGTCAAAGTATTATTCTCAGACTCACCGTTTTCCAGACATCACAATGCATTAAACATCCTCACATTTTATATCCGACTCATTGTGATCCGAGTTTTGTGCTCGTCTTTGTCCTCCGGGATGGCATCCATAAGACTTCAATATTGTTAGTCGCTGAAACAATACAAATGTAAACCCCCTGGATTAGAACAGCCTTTTCCTCAAAATCGTAGGGACATCGCGTGTAAGAATCGACTAGTATAATTCCTTTGTTCACGTGACTTGACGTAAAGCCAATGACCGATTCCACCCAGAATTACCTTTATCAATCGAAAAATAGATTGGGCCGCGCATGGATAACTCGGAGGCATCAAAATACACAAGATTTCGTAGAAATTGCATTGTATTTTCTCGAAAAAAAAAAAAAAAAAGTGCTAGCACGTAGCATGAGACGCATGAAAATACGCATCGGAGACACATTTGTTTCACGTGACGTAACAGCAGTATGTCTCTGATGAATTTGAATACATGATAAAATATTAAATTACATTTTTCGAGCGACGCGTGAGCTCACGTGACGTGACTATAGTGTTTCCCCGGCTTTATACATTCCCGCATATCAAACGAAATTGATACTCTCGCGACGCGATTTGCAATTGAAATTACCGCGAATTCTGACCCACCATCGGACTGGATTTAATGGGCAAATGCAAAAACCGCGGGTCGCCGTATACAGAGAACGTGATGCAACGGCAATCGGACGAAGCAAAGAAACATACCTTCGTAACGAAGCTCTACAGTGGATCCCACGTAAAAATGTATAAGAAAAACATTGACTGCGTATTAATTAACGTTCTCGCGCACTATTTGCCGGACTACAAACAAGACTTACTATAAAACGAATGAATAAAAGCAACTCCTGGAACGTGCACATAATAACTGACGCGCCGCCATCTTGTCTGATCGCTCGTTTGCGCGGGAAGCCGGTACGCGAGCGCTCGCGAAGGCTTCCGAAGATTATCGAATACGATCGTGCGTAAACGAGTGAGAGGACCGACTCGGGATTTGTTTTCTCTCTCGCACTCGTACGATTAGATGCGAGAATATCGACGCGATCGAAGTGCATCTCTAATTGCAACCGAATGCACTCGCTAGATTACTGGATCACTGATGCAATGAGGAGGTTCAATTGAACTGATTCCCGCGGACCCGTATTTAACATGCAACAGCAGAAACCGCGGTCGCCAAGGATGACGAAATACGAAGGCAATCGGACGAAGCAAGGAAGCTTACCTTCGTAACGAAGCTCTACGGTGGCTCCCAGGTCAAAATGTATAAGAAAAACATTGACTGCGTATTAATTAACGTACTCGCGCACTATTCTCCGGACTACAAACAAGACTTACTATAAAACGAATTAAGAAAAGCAACTCTTGGAACGTGCACACGATAACTGACGCGCCGCCATCTTGTCTGACCGCTCGTTTGCGCGGGAAGCCGGTACGCGAGCGCTCGCGAAGGCTTCCGAAGATTATCGAGTACGATCGTGCGTATACGAGTGAAAGGACCGACTCGGGATTTGCACTCGCACTCGTACGATTAGATGCGGGAATATCGACACAACCGAAAATAAGGTGCTACCCTCTGAAACATTGCAGCGAGACCGATGAGTAGAGTGAAAAAATGACGAGCTGCGAACGACGTTTCTCGATTAACTAGCATCATCGGAGAAACGTTCGTTAACAACTCCTTCGATTTCTCAAGGAAATACGTAGCCAAGTAACGATCGACATTTGTGAACATTTTTTAACATCGAATGCAATTGCAACAGAAAACGAGCCACTTTCATTTACACACGCGTTGAAAAAATAAGGTATAATCCACACGCGGTACTTTCATAATACACCTTACCGGATTGAATGGCCAATAACTTATAAACAACACAATATTTTTAAGTTTTTCTTTTCGATAAATTTTGTTAAAAGTGTGTATTTGTAATAACATTTTATAAATGAGTGTTAAATAAATGAAATATATGAAAAAAAATTATTGAAAGTAATACTTTTTTCAGGCCGTCTGTAGCACCTTAAGAAAAAGAAATCACCTGTTAAATCGAGTTTCTGATCAGAAACATCAATTCTGCTGGGTTGTTATATTTTAAACGAAATATTGATGCAGGTAGATATAGTAGGAGTTGTAATAGCAACAAAAATTGATCATTAGGACTCATTCACGTAATATAAAACGACGTAATGACAAATTCAATTGAAAAGCTGAATGATAAACGGTTTCAGAGGAAACATATCAAACTACAGGGGAAAAGGGGGAAAATCGAGAGTTTTAGAGTGAACAGGGGGAAGCTTGAAAAAATAGAGGGATAAGAGGGAATTCCTGTAGTAAAAAAGGCATAGATCCATAAAAAAAATCCTTTAGAAATCCCATACAATTCCTTACGGAAAATAATATGATGTATATTTGAAACAGCAATTCCAGATACCAACCCATTAAAAATTGAGAAGAATAGATATCGATGTTTATTGGATTCTATGCGTAGATGTAGAAATAAGTAAAATCCCATAAAAATAAATGCCGTTCAAATGGTCATTACACAATTGGTAATTACCAATAGACTTACGTTTATGTTGGTTATTACCAATGGAATGGCATTAATTTTTATGAAATTACACTTGTTCTTATATATGCGCAAAGAATCCCATACATTTCGATCGATTCTTTTCAGATTTTAATGGGCGAGTATCTGGAATTGCTG